>BSYO01000011.1:17234775-17814009 GCA_033239525.1 Nepenthes gracilis
GATAGCCTCACAAGAGCCGCTCCGCACCCGCCCCGAGAAGCGGCGGACGAGCAGCGCCCAGTGGGCGCGCGCCCGAAAGCCCGCGCTGGGGGGCGGGCGCCTGCAGGCAAAAGATTCGACACGACTTCCGAGCGAGCCGAGGGACTACCAACAGAAGAAGTCCCTAAGCTAGACCCCGACGAAGAAAGGGTTCAAGAGGCTCTGGAAAACGGTCTTCGAACCCAAAACCGACGAGACAAGTCAGCCGGGAGGACGAGAAAACCCCTTGTCCTCGAGGATAGGGGAAGAAAAAAGAAAAGCGAGCGCCCAACTGAAGACCCAAGGACCGTCCAGGCAAAACAAGCCCGAGCGGTTGGTCCTTGGGGGAGAGAGGCCATCAGGCCCGCCGGCTCTCACTGAGTCCCTCACCAACATCCTGAGACGGATCAGGGATGAGGAGTTCCTAAGATGGCCCAAGGCGTTGAAAAACCCAGAGGGAGGCGACTAGTGGAGTGCGCATTTACCCTGCACTGCGGCCATGACACCGAGGGACTACGAGGAAGCTCAGGTGGTGATCGAGCGGCCGGTAATGGAAGGCTATCTCGCTTCCTCCCATGACAGGCACGGCCACTAAACAAGAGTCCCAAATGGTCGCGCCGTTCAAGGGCAATGCCATAATGGGTCTTGAGTGCGCGACCACCTGGCCCGGGGCGCCTAAGCGGCCCGGGTCAGCCAAGAGACGTGGAAGAAGAGCACGAAGGCGCCGGGCATGTGGACGGATGTAACCAAGAGACCTAAAAAGGCAGGAGGCCACCCTAATGTAACGTGTACATCAATGAAAAAATGTCCATTCATCATGCTTATTATGAAAGTCTTCTCATGCTCCTCAAGGACAAAACAATTTGAAAAAAAAACTCCAAAATCCCTACCGCGACCAGAAGCGGTCCAAGTAGGGCCCCAAAGGTCAAAAGTCCAAAGCTTCGGTTGCGGGCAGAGCGGTCCAAAAGGCGGCCCCAGGTCAAAAACTCCAAAACTCGACTTCGACGGGGCGCTAGAGGTCAAAATTCCAAAAACTTCTGTGCCCGCCCAGGCGGTCAAGAGCCCAGTCCTAGAGGTCAAAAACTCAAAAGCTTCAGGTGCGACAGAGCGGTCAATAGGCCGGGCCCCGCAGGTCAAAACTCCAAAAACTCCGGCCGACGGAGAGCGGTCCAAGAGGCTAGGGCCTCGGAGATCAAACTCAAAACTCAGTGCGACCGAGCGGTTCAAGAGGCCGGGCCCCAGAGGTCAAAACTCCAAAAACTCGGCTGCGACCGAGCGGTTTAAGAGGCCGGGCCCCAGAGGTCAAAACTCCAAAAACTCGGCTGCGACCGAGCGGTCCAAGAGGCCGGGCCCCAGGGGTCAAAACTCCAAAAACTCGGCTGCGACCGAGCGGTCCAAGAGGCGGGCCCTAGGGGTCAAAACTCCAAAAATTCGGCTGCGACCGAGCGGTCCAAGAGGCCGGGCCCCAGAGGTCAAAAACTCCAAAAACTCGGCTTCGACCGAGCGGCCCAAGAGGCCGGGCCCCAGAGGTCAAAATTTTAAAAACTCGGCTGCGACCGAGTGGTCCAAGAGGCCGGGCCCCAGAGGTCAAAAACTCCAAAAACTCGGCTTCGACCCAGCAGCCCAAGAGGCTGGGCCCCAGAGGTCAAAATTAAAAAAGCTTGCTGCGACCGAGGCGGTACAAGAAGGCTGAGAGTCGAAACTCCAAACTTCGGCTATAGCCGAGCGGCCCCAAAGGTCGAACTCTAGTACTAGAAAACCCAAAAGGTTAAAAGGTTAAAAGAGCTCGAAGATCCTAGAAGGATCACACGCTCCGACCCGAAAGGACACAAGGCCAAGGATCTTAAAAAGAGATCACGAGCCCAAAGCCAAGAGCAAGGTGCCGTACATCGCGCTGCAAAAAAAAAGAAAAAAGAGAAAAAAAAAAGAAGAAAAAAAAAGAAGAAAGAGAGACTAAATTTAACAAGACAAAAAGAAACGTCCAAGGCACAGATGCGAAAAGGACAAGTTTTATTCATAAAAATGAACTTATATACAAGTATGACAAAATAAGAAAAAGAAACGACAGTGTCAAGAGAGCGCCTCTTGGCTCTCTCCTCTGATGGCCTCTTGAGCTCCTGAAGATCTCGCTTGGTCCGCCAGAACTAGCTCCTCGGGCTAAGAGGTTCACCTTCAAGCCCTGCCCGAGAAGGCACAGGGAAAGGCCTCCCAGCAACACCGTATAAGTCTTCTCGCGCCCAAGGCGCCGGGGCGTTCCTAGGATCGAGGACGGCCACTGGAAACCGTGGACGGATCAGTCGCACCACTCGGCGGCACATGCGAATGCCATCCCAGTACTTGCCATCCAGCACTGGTGCCATCTCAGCAATCTGTACGGATGTCCTCAGCCTCTCCTCTTGACGAAGGACCCGATCCTAAAGGAGGCCTTGGCGAAGTCGCAGGAGCTTGACAGTGTCCTCCAAAGAGGCAATCTTCTTCTTAGCCTCGGCCAACTCCACTTCCGCCCGGTTGCGCATCCTCCCGGCGGCCCTCAAGGACCTTATCTCCGAGCGGATGGGCGATCTCTTCCACTCACCTCACTAAGGCCTCCAATCGATGTCAAGCTGCTGAGGAAGAACTCATCAAAATACGGACAACTGGGAGCAAGGCGAGTAGAGAAGCAGTAGGTTACCTTAGAAACAAGAGGATCGTCCCCTGCGTTACGCTCCCTAGGGACCTCGGACTCCTGAAGGCCGCCCTGAGGCGCCGCAAGCGCACTCTCAGGCACAGGCTCAGCAGCTATAAAAGGCATGGGAGAGCCTACCTCGAAATCAATATCCCCGAGAAACTCAGACGATCGATCGACTTGGACCACAGCAGGGCGCCCAGAAGGATCAAGGGGCATGAGCTCGTGGACCCCTAACTCCTCGACCTCCACCACCTCTCGGACCGTCTCAGCCGTCATTTCCCTCTCAGTATCCACCATAGGGCTCCCGCCTCCTATGTCTTCGGAAGGATGATCGATCTGTCGCCCGAGACCTCACCACAAATCAGCGGGAACTGGGAGACAAAATCATCACGTGGGGGCCGGACGTCAAAGAGCTCGGCCAATCGTAGTAGAAGGCTCATGAAGAGGATTAGTAGTGGAAGTGAAGGCGAGACCTTCAGCTCCCGAAGGCCGAGCAGGAGGATTAGCAGTGGAAGTGAAGGCGAGACCTTCAGCTCCCGAAGGTCCAAAGAGAGAGATTAGTAAAAGCGGTGGCGAAACCTTGAGACCCCCACAGAGTTAGGCAAAGAGCTGCCCTCGACCTCTTAAGCAGAGGAGCAACCACGTTATCATCGCTCAGACCATCGATGCTGAAAGCATCATCACCATCATCACTGGAGGAAGGATCGACGACAGCCGCTGGAAGCCCTGAGCCCTCGGCGAGGAGATTTTCTCCCGGGCGGTCGGCAGGACCCTCAATCCTCAGAGCCCCAGCTCTCCTCAGTCTCTTTTTCTTGGACTTCTCGGGAGAGACTGCGGTAGAGGCCTCGGACCGTGGCCCCCACTTGGCTTCCTCAAATTTCTCGGTGGACAACCAGATGATGCGCTTGCCCTCGTGAAAGCTTCCCAGATTGGCCAGCACCAAGTCCGTGAACTCTTTCACGCTCTCCCTATCCTCCCTCGAAGGGTCGGGCTACAAAGCTAGCCGTATTCCCCACCTAAAGGAACGGCCCTTCTTTGATGAACGCCGAGGAAGAAGAACTTGTCCTTCCACCGCTTTGTAGAGTCAGGATTCCCCCCACTCATCAAGGAGAAGTCCAGGCGGGGAATCATTATAATCCCGATCGGAGTTGTGAGCGAAACATCACTTTGGCCAATGTAAGGGGATGGAAAGCTTCTTATGGCATCGGAAGAAAACGTCAAGGACACGAGATACCATATCGCGTTTAGCTGGAGTGGCGAGGGGCACCGAATGCCCTCGTAATATCGTAGAGCTCCTCCGCCACGTAAAACCGTAGCCCACCTTTAAGGTGGACCTCGCAAACGGCGATGAAGCCATCTCCGAGGACACCACACCTATCGAGGCGACTACGGAATCATCATGGGCGTGGACTCAGGGATTCGATATCGAGCCCGAATCTTCGCAAGCTTATCTAGCGTCACCGTGGAGGCGATATCCCTCATTCCAGGTGCCATGGCCGTCGAAGGGCAAAAAGAAGAAAATGGAGAAGAAAATGGAGAAGAAACTCGAGCAAAGGAAAAACGGAAACCCTCAACACTTGGAGGAGAAAGCGAAACACAGGCGCGGAATTGGAAAATCGGAATAAGGAGGCGCTTAAATATCTATGGAATTCAAAGGGGCGCACTCATTACCCTTGCCACGCGTCGCCCAGCCATTCGTCACGGAAAAATGATGGTCTTTCCTTCCCGAGGCGCCTGACAGCGCGTCGCCTCAGCATTTAATGCGTCTCAGAGGCTCAAAAACGGCGGCACCAGAAAGCTCTTGGACCCGGAAAAAGTCCTGAGATCAACTCCCACCGAACTTAACGACACGTTCATCCCGAGGACATACTCGAGCTCGGGCCCCCACTGCATAAACTGCTTGATCCTGAACTCGGACGGCCGTACTCTGGCCTGCTCGGGAGCGCCCCTGTCGAGTGATAAGCACGTGTGCAGCCAAGTTCGAGCAAGAAGTGGCCAACTCCTCCAGAAGATCAGCAACTTCATGCCAAACGGTCGAGAGCCTCGAGCCCTTTGGCATGGGGGGCTATGTTGGGCCCCGATATACGGGCCCATGAAAGCACGACCCAAGGAAAAGGCCCAAATCGAAGGTCCAGAACTGCGCCCACGGGCCATGAAAGCCAGGAAGCCTAAGAAGCCCAAAATAGAAGCCAACGTTCCAAAGGCCCAAGACCACAGTAGGCGTCCGAGAAGTCTCGACGGCTTACAAGGAAGCCCGAGGACCCTCCTTCGAGGATCCTTCACGGACCGTCCTCTCCAACGAGTCCGCGAACCCGCACAGCGACGGGAAGTGCCACACATGGACGAGGACCACCCATACGCAACCAAGGCGCCCGGCTAAGTACTTGGTCCCGATTCCCAAAGAATCGCAACCGTCGCCGATCGCCGCCTCAACAGTGCACGCGCACAAATCAAGATTGACATTCGAACCCTACGTAGGCCTACCAATAGCCGCCCGGCCTGCGTGCTCTCCCGTGCGTCGCCCAGCATTAAATGGGGTGGGGCGGTGGAGCCGGTTTCTCGGCTTTCCCTGTTAGGCGCCACGTGTCTCCTCCTCAAAAACCTGATCTCTCCTATAAATACCCAACAAAGCCCCTTTCCAAGGGACCGGCCTTTTCTCCCCGAGCTCATTCCAGAAGGAGAATAACTCTCAGCCACTCAACCCTCACTTCCCTACGAGACGGAACAAAGGAGTGAAAAGCTCCCCAACGAGAGTAAAAAAACCCCCCAGAGAGCATAACCTCCTTGGAAAGGGACACAAAACAAAAGATAAGGAAGGGATAAACCCTCACAATTGTAATCTGTAAAGACTTCAGCCCAAATAGTGAAGCATTCCAAAAGGCCCTGAGCCTCGTGGTTTTTCCTCCCTTTTCACGAGGAGGTTTTCCACGTAAAAATCTGGTCTTGATCTCCCTCTCGTATCCAGCATCTCAAACACTTGTGTTGCCTGGAAATCACGGATCAGACTGAACCCCGTGGATCCAGAACGTAACATATATATATGGAACTTTTGCAGTTAGGATTTAGAATAGGATTTTAGAAACTCATTTGTAATGGTCAAGCTCTTATAAATGTAATTTTAAAAACAAAAATCTTTTCTCCTTTATCCGTGATTTTTTTTTTCCTTTAGAGTTTTCTACATAAATTTAATGTTTAATTGTTCAATTCTTTATGCTTTGTTGGTGCTACAAATTCCTAACATGGCCACACTGAGTGAGGTGGCCCTCTGGTTTCATCTAAACAGAATTGACTATCTAGTAATCTCCCTACCCAGATGAGGAACAGACAACCTAACAAATTATCAAGCACCAAACAGAGAGTAAACTGAACCATGTATCATATTCGGCCCCCATTATCACTCTAATTATAATTAATTTTTCACTGCTTATAAGTCTAGCTACTAATATTTCCCAAATCGTGGCCACATCATCAAACAATCAATTCCATTTTCACAAAGCTAAAGAAGAGGAAAACCTAATCTGTATCATCCATCATCAAACTCCTCAGCTAAAACCAGTAGCATTGAGGGACAATGGAAGATTTGTGAATCAGGACTCGAATTGAGACGCAAAGTGCTTTATTTCGTTTTAAAGGACTCCATCCAAATAAACAAATAAAAAATTTAAAGAATCGAAGTCGAAAATTTCCGCTAAAACCGAATTGAAAAAAAAAAAAATCTTTGAAGCACGAATCCCAAAAGCAATTAATTACTCAAAATAGAAAAACAAATCAAAACGACTGAAATCATCCATTTGTTCATATTTAAATACAAAAACAAGAAGAGAGAATTACTTGGAGGGTAAAACGAGGCAGCTGGAGGAATTCGAGAATTGAACTGAGAGAGAATCACAGAATTTTCCCAACAGAGAGGTCCAAGCAGCATGAGCCCTAGAGAAATGTGGTCAGGTGTTAGCTGTTGCGTGATTTTCTTCTACGCGCCTTCGGAGAAATAAGAGCCGTAGATGAAATCAGATCAACGTTCAAGGTTAGATTGTGTGAGCCGAAACGTGTCAATGCTTTAAGCTTATCAATATTTCACTCTTCGATATATTTTATAGCTATTTAAAAATGTAATCTTTTATAAGAAAATTTCCTTATAATAATGATATATTTTATTATATCTTTTTATTTATATTTTTTGATTAAATAGAGTTATAAACTAAATTAAAAGAAATTTATTTGAATCAAACTTTTTATAATAAGTTGATAAAAAAATACTACTTTTACATAAAAAAATATAATAAAGAACCCAATGGCCTAAATATTTTACTAAAATATTGTAGTGTTTTTTTTTTTTTGAGTTTTTCTGGGTAATTATATTTACCATTAAGTTAATAATTATAAATACCAAAAATATAATAGAATAAATAAATATTTTTATATTTAAAAAATATTATTAATCGATGCATTAATCATACGAGCAAGCAAAATGACTTTTTGATAAGGGCTACCCGGCTTTTGCGAGGCCCATTGGGCCAATAAAGAAAAAAAAAAAGAAGATGGGCTTCAATTGGGTTATGAGATTACCCATCAAAGTCCAGAATATTACGGGCGGGGGTACGCCGCGTCGCCGACGAAGCTCATATCTACGTTTCTAGAATCGAAGGTAGGACGCCCCGCAAAATAGCCCCTGAGTTGTCGATCGCGAAAACCCTAACCCGACCTCTCATCGAAATCAACCATGCTTCTTTCTCCCGGTCACTCCCCTCGCCATCTACCTTCCCCTTCTCCTTCTCTTTCTCACTCCAACGAGCCTTCCCCCTCTCAATCACTCACCAGGCTACTATCATCATCGTCGCTAAAGAAGCAAACCGAAGTACTTGATGAAGACACCTATGTCGCCGCAATCGAGAAGATCATCGAGCGCGATTACTTCCCCGATATTCCGAAGCTCCGGGACCGTTTCGATTGGCTCGAGGCTGTTCGCAGCGGTGATCCAGTCCAAATCCGTGATGCCCAGTTGAAGATTCTGGAGCGCCGGAAAGGGAAGGTTTCGAATGGCAACGCCGAAGGTAAGATTCAGACTCCCGGATCGACATTTTTCAGAAATTCTGTTACTCCATTTGACTTTGATAAGACCCCTGGAGTAGTTGACAAGAATTTAGGTGAGGGTGAGGGTGGCCAGAGCGATAACGGGTTCGATGTTTCGTTATCTTTGGACGAGTTCTTTAGGCGGTATACAAGCGAGGATAATGATAGCTTTTCCAAAATCATGGAGAAGGTTAATAGGAAGAGAAAGGAGAGATATGGGTATTTGTTGGAAGGTGAGGAGAGAGAGGATGTGAGAGGGATTGAGGATGTGAAGTAGGGATAGAATTACTGATGGGTATGGGACGTCGGATCAGCCAACGAGTACCTTGGAAGGATGGAAGTACTCAGCCAAGAACTTGTTGATGTATCATCCGGCAGATATGGGTGAAGCGCTTCTAACGCAGGAGGAGAGAGCGGTGAGGTTGAAGGGATTAACAAAGGAGATTAATAAGACAAATACTCGGTTCCATGGAAAAATGTTGGATTCGGGACCGAAGGATGATGGTACTGTGGAGGTTCTTTATACTCCCGTTGCAGGAGCAACTCCTGTGCTGCTGTTAGGGTCTGATCGGGACAGGGACAAATCAAAAAAGTATGATTTGGAGGATTTGAGGAAAACTCCAAATCCATCTTATGAGGGTTCGGAGAGAAGAGCAGAGAATGGTTATAGTTTTGTCAGAACTCCATCACCCATGCCGGGAGTGGATGAATCACCCTTCATAACTTGGGGTGAAATTGATGGAACCCCATTGAGATTGGAGCCCGAGGATACTCCACTTGATATTGGTGGTAGTGTTGATGGACCCCATTTTAAGATCCCATGCCCACCTTCTAGGGATGTGAAGGCGCATTCTCTGTCGAGAGAGGCTGCTCGTAAGCTGAGTGAGAGGTCAAAAATGTTCCAGAAACCTCCATTACCTTCACCTATTAGGAGCGGAAGTGCTAGTCCTAGTGTCCGGATGCTTTCTTCTGCTGCTCAAAAGTTTGTAAGGAATGCAATTGCCAAATCATCACATTCTGTAGATGAATCTCTCCGTGCTAGTTATAGAGGTGCAAGTCCAGCTATAAGTACTCCAAAAGCAGCAAGAAGCATATCGAGGCTCAGACGATCTGGGAGCATTGGTTCCAAGTCACCTTCTGTGAGAGAAGGTTCTACTCCTCCCTGGTGAGCCCATCTCTGTTGTTAGTTGCATCAACATTTATCAGCTATTTTTTTTCATTGTATATTGGTATGCATTTATGAATCCTAAAGTGAGTCCATTCTAAATATCTGTAACAGTTAATGTCTGTTTTGACATAACAACAAGAACTAATGATGACATCTTCATCGTGTATTTCTTCTATTGTTGGTGATCTCAATACTCATGATAAATTGCTCACGTTGCTGCATATAGACAATCTATTCAAATCATTTTATTTTTAATTGAAAGGAATTCCTATGAATCTACTGAACAAGGGGACATCTCCTTGACTCGTAGAATTAATTTCACTAGAAATTGAATGAGAATTTGATGGATTGGCCTATTTTTTACATCTACCAGTTATTTTATCGTACTAACAGAAATTTCAAGCTACTCAGAATGGGGGGAAAGACATTTTTAAGTTGGATGAATTTATCATGATGAAGTTACATTAATTAATTTTATAATTTTATCTTTGGGTAAAGTTTGATAGTTTGTTGTAAGTTCTGTGTTTATTTATTTTTTTGAAATTTTCCATCCTGATTTAGATTAGAGATAGCAGGTAAGTGAAATCTTTGTCCAGCTCCGGGCATCTTGTTACTGCTGAAGAATGAAGTTAATAGTAGGTTAATGAGGAGTTTATCTTGTAGCAGTAATTCGCATGACATGGAGTGGTTTGGTGATAACGGTGTCTTTATGTACGCATGTATGTAGTGTCCAAATTTTTTGGTTAACTATATTAGCAATTTTGAACCAGGCTGTTGTACTTTGTCACCTGGAAATTTGACTTAAGGTTGCTGTGAGAAAATTTTTAAGCTGGTGAAATAATTTTATATACAGTTTCAAATAATCTGTTCTCCATGTGAAATTCTGAATTTGAGCCTCATCTAGGCTAGCTCGTTTTAGACTACTACTGGTGAATTTCATTTCCTTTGTGTGGTGGAGCTATGAGCATCTCCTTTTTCTTGGAGGAAGGAGGGTTTACTATGTGATAAATTATGTATTAACTAATTTGTTTGGTTATTCTTTGCTAGCTCTACATCTAGTTAGGATTTTTTTCTTAGCTCTTTATCAACATTTAATGAGTGAACTTGCAAATTCTATTTTTTGTGCACATAAGGGCGGCCCAGTGCTCAGACTTCCACATTATGGGCGTTGTGGAGACATCAGGGACTTTGGGGAGGATCAATTTACCCGTCCTTACCCCTCGGCTTAGAGTGCCAATTTCAGAGGTTTGAAACTGTCACCTATAGGTGATAATGAAGCAATCTTACATATTTTTAGGATAGGAAGAAATAGTTTAATTGTTGAAGTTTGTTCTGCTTTCAAGCTGTGCAAGTGGCGCTAAGTAATGGCCTTGCTAAAAGTGGATGTGCATGCATGTCTGTCAGTCTTATTGATAGTGTAGTGGAGTGCAAAAGGTATCATTTTGCTTTTCGATTCCTTTAAATTCATGCAAGAATCGGAGGTACAGCAGAGATTTCAACGACTGGAAGCTGTTTTTTCAATTTCTTACTATATGCTGGTGCTTAGGCCCTGAGAGGTGAAATTTAAATATTTGAGAACTTATGGCCGATGCATTAAGCTGCTGCCATGTCGGAAGGCAGTGCGGCTGCTGAGAATATTTGTCGGACTTCATATGGAGCAACTCTGTGGGGTCTGTATTTACTCTACAGAAATGTCAAATTGCTGCCATACCGACAGCTGGATTATGGGTATGCATAAATCCTTTTCCTTTATTGATCAGAGCTGGATTATGATTGTTGTACTTGCCATGATCTTACTAAAATTTCACCTCTTCTGTTGTGGAAATGGATGAACTACTGTGATTTGTCAAAGAATCAACCCCTTCCTCCTTCCATACAGCTAAAGACAACAACAATTGATTTAAGAAAGCCTTAAATCTTATTAAACAGAGTCAATTATGATGGGTATGCCGGAATATGGGCTGGCCCAAGGTCAACGAAGGCCCAAAACGGCCTACTGGACGGTCAACTTAAAAACGGCCCAACAGGATGTGAAGGCCCAAATCACGAAGGCAAAGGCGGTCAACGCCGGTATTGACCATCTAGATTCCGTGGGCGGCTAACTTTGCGTAGGTGGTCGAGTCGAGTGTTATGACAAGATGCATTATAGCGGAAGAGCCCAAAAGGCTTCAAACTGCTGTGGCCTAGGCTGGCTGGCGGCGAACACGTGTGCGAAAGCAACGGTCTTTCTTGGTCACATGTCACTCCCAAGAGCTAATCTTCTCCAAAAATGGCGGCAATGATCTCAGCGCCAACAAAACGGTCACAAAAGTATGAGACAGTCTGAAGATCCGTTGCATTGTACAGTAGAAAGATGATTCATCAAATCACGATTATTAAGCCCATCAACTCTGAGGAGGCCGCCACTATTAGTCTAAGAGGAGCACATCACCTTGACCAGAGGAAGAGCCTCTCCTGCTGTCCATAAAAAGCTGGAGGGCTTCGTTCTGGAAGGACATGCTTTCATAGACTCTTATAGGCTCTTACGTGCTTTCATATGCCCTTAGATGCTCCCTTGCATGCATTCTAAGATACCCATTAGCATACGCACAAGCTCACTGAGAAACAGAAGCTCTCTTGACCATTCTGTAACTCATCTTCCTGAGAGCACAGAGAACCAGCTTCCTATAAAGACTTCCTATAGTCTCACCCATACGAATGCTTATAGAGCCTGAAAAGAGGCCCCCCTCCTCTTTCTCTCTACACAAGCGTTCGCCCTCCAGTCCCACCAGAGGCCTCCAGATTCCTAGAGTCCTCTTCGGCCTTCTGCGACTCATTCCCTAAAGCTTCCACGCTCTCGAGACGTTGCTTCCTTACGCTCACTGTGAGCAGGAAGTAAGAACTCGCATTCTCGACAGGCCGACACTCCAAACCATCCTACTCTCTTTCTTTTGCTTTCCAGTTTACCTTCCTCGCCTAGAAAGCTTTACTAACTTGAGTGTCAGAGTATTTTTGGTGGGACAACCTCCCGCCGGCACGCTGACCTCTTGTTCATTTTTAGTGGTGTGTAGGATTCGAACTCAGCGAACAGAGCTGGGTCAAATAATCCAAAAGAATCCGAATCTGTTTGAAGTCGGATTCAGGTACGCATCAAATTATATGAAAATTATTATACTTAATGAGTCCGTCACCCATGAACCAACCCGGATGTCGAGACCCACGGTGAAAAGATTGCTTGAAAGTCGAGACTTAGGAGAAGGCTTCCGCAGCCTAAGGTTCGATATTGCACAGTTCAAGATCGCCTACCGAGGTATGTGCTGGCCCAGCAACCAGCCATGAATGGCCTCATCCAGACAGCCAACGATCCTTTTTTCCTGCACAATGAGAAAACTTACCATAACTAGTTAGTACAAGCTTGGCAAATATTTCGAGAATATTCATCCATGATTTACCCGATCTCTCCTAAAGTGGCAACTGTTATACTGGGCGCCTCCCATAATCACGTCAAAGAAGAAAGAAATCCTTTTGATTGAGGACGGTTGCCATAATTGGCACCCATGATCCGCGTGGACAGTGGCCTGCCAACTTGGATGCCTAGCAGCCTAAATGCTATAAGTACTCGTTTACTCTTACAAGCAAAATGGGAGGAGACTCTTACAAGCAAAAGGAAAGGAGAGATGAGAAAATAGGCACTACAGACTTCATTGAGGAAGCTTTGCACAATCCATCTAGGAGTCCTATTTACTAGTCCTTCCCGGGGAGGCCTATCCAATCCATCCAGGAGTCTTGCCTACCAATCCTCCCAGGAGGAGGCTTGCACAATCCATCTAGGAGGCACTACTCGAGAAGTTTAGCTAACTATCCAGGAATCAGCTCTCCATCCGAGAGCCAAGTGCTCTCCGTCTCGGAGTAAGGAGTCGTCCTCCACCTAGGAGCCATCCTCCATTCAAGAGGCTTGCCATCTATTCAGGAGCTTATCTATCCAGGCGAACTGCCTTCCCCATCCAGGAGCTTTGGTCTTGCCATCCACCTTTAAGTCGCCTTCGATCAGGTGCACCTATAAGCCGCCCCCTACTACGTCTCACCTATGTATTCTCTTATATCATCGTATATTTCTATTTTTTTGGAAAGATATTTGACTTGTATGTCGGAGGATATATCGGGAAGCCAGTTTCGTCAATCCTCTGACTTCTTGTTTTTAGTTGTGTTGTGCAGAATTTAGGTACGAAGAGACGGGGATCAAATTGTCTACAGTTCAACACGACGTGAAAAATTGAGTAGCTTTTTAAAACTTTATAACAACTAGAATTTAGAGATATATCAATACTAATCTCATTATATGGAGGCAGATATACAAAAATCATTATACTATTCTGATCAGTGTAGAGCAGTGTTTAGAAAGGCGATGCAAATTCAATTGACTTTAGTTGCAAATTTTGGAGGGTGCTGTTATTGAATAATGGTGGTGGTTCAGAAGTCTTTTCTGGCCTACTTTTTTTTCTCTGAAATCCCATACGCGAGATGCGGTGGCGCCGCCAGTCATTGTGGCAGATCGATCAAGCAAGTTGGGTATCACGACGAACCCGGGAACATATTGGATGGGGGCTTTTTGTTGAGAAGATCTAGCTGATTTTCAAGCTGAAACGCCTACCAGCAAATAAAGGAACAACTAAGGTTGAAATTGAATTTGATTCGATACCCAAATCGGCAATTTTAGAAAACCCTTCCCCAATTAATCGTCTTGAAGACGATAACAAGCGTTGATGAGAAATGGGTGAAGCTCAATCTGTGGAAATTTTTTATTTTATGGGATCTTTGGATGTACAGGCCAAATATAATAAGAATAAAATAATTATTTTATAAATCAGGATGAGGTGAAACATAATATAATCTTGTTTCTTGAATAAACGAAAATTAAATTGAGAATTGATTTTTTAGTGTTTAATAATTTGGAATAATAAGGAATTAATACAAAATATTTATTATTATTTTATATAAAATATATTATAATATATTATTCATGCAAGCTGTATTAACCACCGTTTCTGCCCTCCCTGCGCTCCCCTTTGTGTATCTCTTCACCCTTTCATTTGTAAAGATTCAATAAGTGAATTTTAGTACTTAAAAATATAGTATAAAATTTTTTTCTATTATTTTCTAAACATTAAATTATCTAAATATGTATATTATAAAAAAGAAAGTGTAAAAAATACTATTTATATATAAATTTACAATTTTTATCAAGATTAAATTTTGTGATTTTTTGGATAAATATTTGATAATAGTTTTATATATCAGCATTTTTTTTTCCTTGTGAAATACTCCAATTTAGATTTATTAATGGCCAATCTCTCTATTATTTATTTAGGATGATATCTCTTAAATACTCGTAAAAATATACCTAAAACTGATAATAATTTTATACTTTAATAGTTTATTAACTCTTTGGTATAATTTTTGTTGCATTATCATATGCATTCGTGTGTGCTTATAAATTAAATTATGAAATATGAGTATGATGCAAAGTAAATCTAGACATACATATTCGATTAAAGTATTTAGTTTTTAATTAATTAGATGTAGACTGATTTTTTAATTTGAGTAATTAAGTGATTTAGCATCCCATCCCAGAACCCTAAAAGGTGAGCATAACGTCGTCTCAGCCGTCCAGCTATGATATTATCTGCTTTTGATTTAGGAGGCGAGCGTCTGCCTCATGGGAAGTTTTCCCGGCCTCGCCTCCCATAAGCTCACCCAACGAATCGGGAGAGATATCAGCGAAACTCACTATCAGATTGATTAGGCATGCAGAGAACAAATTTCTATAATTTAAAAGTGGTACATAAGGATATTTTTATTTATTTTAAAAATATCATCGATATATAAAATCATTTATTATTTATAATAACAAATGTATATAAAAAAATTTGATAAATAGATGAGCATCATTTTTCATTTGATAGTGTTCTAAGGTGGTTGAAAAATATCCAACGAATAATTATCAATTTAATAACCCACGTAAGATATTAAAAAATGACTATCTTTTGATTATATTATTAAAAGATCATCTAATAAATTAAACATAATGACATTTTATTAAAATTTAGTATCTTTAATTAAGTGAAAATGTCTATAAGCGGCTTCCCATCCACCTACAAGCAAAACGTCCACCAGGAGAGCCGCCAGAGTGCCTCCCTACGGGCGGCCATGGCCCGGAACCAATGGCCGCAAAGGTGGGACCTCAAAGGGCCGTCCATGACCTCCCGAGCGGAGGCGGACAAAGGCCACGCTCGCCAGCGTCCCACGGGGGCTCAGCGACTTCTGATTGAGTTGAGGGACTACCTCGACAAAAGTCCATCCCTTCAGAAGAGGTCAGGCTCTGAAGGCCCCGTTTTTTTGGACCCTTCCGGGCAAGCAGCCTAGGCCAATCCATCCCGAAGGGCGCGCCACGGAAAACCCAACTGCCCGATCAAGACTCTTTGTGGATGGCCCTTGGGAAGAAAAGCACTCGGGCCCATTGGCCTTGTGATCCAACATAGGAGGCACGGGGACGAAGGTTCAAGATGGCCCAAGTTGAAAGCTGAGAGGAGGCGACAGTGGGAATCGCCATTACCAGCGGGGACAGGGGCTCAGCTCTCAGCATCAGCAGCGCGTGAGGTGACCACTCTGCGAAGACACAGGCGCGACCCCGGAGACGGCGGGAAAGCGTCCTCCGCCCTAGGCAAGGCCATCCTAGGCGCGGATTCAAAAAAAAAAGGCCTTGAGACCACTCGTGAAAATATGCATTAATCGACGTTTTCATCTATCGAAGTGACTCTCTCCTCGACCGCTTCCGGGCCATCCGAGGCTTTGGTCTTGCCATCACGGCATTTAAGTGTGCAGCGGTCCCACCGGGATTGAGGTCATTAAAGCAAAATTTGTGGCCCAGGCAGTCGGTCAGAAAGCAGGACCCTGAGTCATCAAAAACTTTTATGTATTCTGTCGTTATATCAGGCGCGTGACCAAGCGGTTTATTTGAGGTCATCAAGATATTGTGGCGGTCTCGGGTAGCGTCGAATACAAATACTTCATTGTGACCAAGCGGTCCCAGAGTAGGCCCTTGAGGTCAAAAACTTCAGTGCTGGCAAGCGGTCCCAAGGCCCAGGGCCCTTGGTTTTTGAAGTTTGTAAGCGTTAAAGGCAAGGCGGAAGTACGCAGGAAGGTAGAACGAAAGAGGCAGAAAAAAGGTAGAATCAAAGGGGCCGGCAGGCTTAAGACAAAGATCTTGCTAAACACGGCGTGAAAAAAAAAAAAAAGAAAGAGAAGACCACTGCGTACAAATGAGACATAAAGAGAAAAGCTTTTATAGGACTAAGTCTTATTCAAAGAAATTTTACGGACAAGTATGACAAATCAAAACTAATCTCATTGAGGAGGGCGCGTCGAGAGTGCGCTCGGGCCTTTCCCCCCGAGCCTCATGAGCTCAGAAGATCCCGGTCTGCTCAGGCTGGAGCCAGATTCCTCGGGCGTAAAGGCTCACCATTATACTATTCTGAGTCCTCAGTGTCAGCACCAGCGTTTAGGAAAGGCGGACGCAAATTCAATTGACTTTAGTTGCAACCCATTTTGGAGACGTCCTGCTCTCCTATTGAATAATGAGTGTGATCTTGTTGGTAGCCTCGAAAGCAATCTTCTCCTTTGCTCGGCCTCACTTGTTTTTTCGAGACCTCACTTCCGGGCGGGGCGAGAAACTCCCACTACGTTAGTAGGCTATCCAAACCTCTGGGTGGCGCCGAAAATTCATTAAAAGGCATGAATAAAGGAAGGCAGATCGATCAAGCAGAGTCATGGGTATTCCACTTGGGACTCGGACTCCTGGGCCTCTTCTAAGGGAACATATTGGATGGACAAGGGCTTGAAGATCGCCTTGAAGATCTAAAGGCCTGATTTTTTCAAGCTGAAGGGCGGGGAGGCGCGGGCTGCGTCGACACTCAAATAAAAAAGGAACAACTAATCCCTTGCGGCGCTCCCGTATGTCCTCGTGAGGATGATCAATTTGAGGCGTTCGATAGCAGGAGCCCAAGTCATCCCGGCATATTTAGAAAACCTCTTCCCCAATTAATCGTGGCTTGAAGGCGACGATAACAAGGCTCCGTCCTGATGAGAAATGTCGTCATCAGCATCAATCTCGAGTGGAAATTTTCAAGCTATGACTCTTATGGGATCTTTGGAAGTGGCGAGACCCCGAGGTCTCGAGGACTCGAAAAGAGCCGGCTCGAGCCTCGTAGGCGGAGGAGAATCGCCATCGCTCGTGTCTCGAATCAAAATTATTTTATAAGCGCTGTCAGGGATCGGGAGGCGGGCCGGGGAGCCTGGGTCCGCGGTGAAACATAATATGCGCTTGTTTAAGTGGAAAGACCCGAAAATTAGCCGGCAGAGTCCGTGCGCACCTTCTCTTGATTCGCTCCTTGGAGTGTTTAATTCTCCCAATTTGGAATAAGCATGAAGAAGAATTCCCATCGTGGAGTCGGGATTAATATTTATTATTCGGGATTTTTATACCTTAAAATATATTATAATATGCGGATTATTCAGTGCGAGAAGCACGCCCAGCGCCTCGTGATGTCATAGGTTAACCACCTTTAAGGTGGGCCTTCTGATAATGAAGCCCTCCTCTGTCGCGGGATTACCATAGCCATGGACTTGTGCAGGTGGATCTCCTTGCGCTTGTCGAGCGTCACCTTTCATTTGTAAAGAGCTTCAAATAAGTGAAGGGTTTTAATAAACCTTAAAAAATATAGTATAAAATTTTTCTATTATTTTCTAAACATTAAATTATCTAAATATGTATATTATAAAAAAGAAAGTGTAAAAAACGTACATAAGGATATTTTTTATTTATTTTAAAAATATCATCGATAATATAAAATCTCATTTATTATTTATAATAACAAATGTATATAAAAATTGATAAATAGATGAGCATCATTTTCATTTGATAGTGTTCTAAGGTGGTTGAAAAATATCCAACGAATAATTATCAATTTAATAACCCACGTAAGATATTAAAAAATGACTATCTTTTAGATTATATTATTAAAAGATCATCTAATAAATTAAACATAATGACATTTTATTAAAATTTAGTATCTTTAATTAAGTGAAAATGTCTATAAGCGGCTTCCCATCCACCCAACAACAAGCAAACGTCCCAACGATGCTCAGCAGACAAGGCAGCACGTCCACCCGAGGAGGAGACCGCCTGACGAGTGCCTCCCTACGGGCGGCGGAACGAGCAAGTGGCCGGAACCCAGCGTGCGCAAAGCGGGCGCGAAGGTGGGCTGGCCTCACAAGGGCCGTCCCGCGGCCTCCGACCTCGTATAAGGCGGCCCGGACACTCTAGGAGCCCACGCTCGAAAGCCCGCGTCCCACGGGGCTCAGAGCGACTCTGATCGGCTTTTGGCGAGTTGAGGACTACCTCAACAAAAGAAGTCCATGAGCCGGCCCCTTCAAGAAGGGGCTCAAAAGGCTCTAGAAGACTTTTTTGGACCCAAGGTAAGCCAAGCAACCCAGTGGGCCACATCGGAAGGCCCCCGCCCCCGAGGACGGGGAAGTATGGGCGAGCGCGCCCACGGAAAACCCAACGGCCGTCAAGCCACAACGCACCCGAGCGGATGGCCCTTGGGAAGAAAAGCACTCGGGCCCATTGGCCTTCACCGACTCCGTCACCAACATCCCGAGGCGGATCGGGGGACGAAAGGTTCCTAAGATGGCGGCGTTGAAAAACCGGAGGAGGCGACCCAATGGGAATTTGCCATTACCATGGCGGCCGCGGCCACGACACCGAGGCTGCAAGAAGCTCTGGCGGAACTCGAGCAGCCGGGCATGAAGGATACCTTGACCACTTCTCGCGAAGACACAGGCGCGACCCAAAGCGGCGAAGCGGCCCGGTCACGCCGCTCGGGCAAGGCCATCATAGGCGCGGACTAAAAAAAGAGAGAGAGAGAGAGGAAAAAGGGACAAAAAAGGCCTTGAGACCACTCAATGTAAGAAAAATATGCATTAAAAAACGTGCATTTTCACCCTTACAACGAAGTGTTTCACACTCTCTCCTCGACCGCTTCTGAAACCGGGCCGGCCCGGGCTTGTGTGGGAAGCCGTTGCAACTCACGGCATTCAACAAACAAAAAATGACCAAAGCGGTCAGGCCAGTAGGGCCCTTGAGGTCATTAAAACTTTTGTGACCGAGCGGCCCTAGAGGTAGGACCCTTGAGGTCATCAAAACTTGGCACATTTGTGACAGCGGTCCCAGGCCGGGCCCTTGAGGTCATCAAAACTCTACTGTGACAGCGGTCAGGCAGGGGCCTTTGAGGTCATCAAAAACTGGCTGTGACCAAAGCGGTGAGCCCGGCCCTTGAGGTCATTTTACTGTGACAAAGCGGTCAGGTAGAGGCCGGGCCCTCGAGGTCACTTAAAAACTCGGCTGCGACCGAGCGCCCCCCAGGCCGGGCCCTTGAGGTCATAACTCAGAAGTTCATCCGCGACTAAAGCGATCCTAAAGACCGGGCGACGAAAGTACGCCCAGAAGGCCAAGAACTAGAAGCCCCTGAAAAGGCTGAGCGTCTAAGTCTGAAAAGGTAGAAAGGTCGAGCGCCTGAAAGGGACCGCCCGGCTTAAGACAAAAGATGCGCGCTAAACAACGCGCCGCGAAGAAAAAAAAAAAAAAAGGAAGAGAAGACCACACGTACAAATGAGACATAAAGAGAACGTCCAAAGCTTTGAAGCAACTAGGACTAAGTCTTATTCACAAAAAGAAATTTTCTGGACAAGTATGACAAAACCGAAGAAAACAAAGTGAAGTTGAGGAGAAAGCATGTCAAGAGGGTGCCGCTCGGGCCTTTCCCCTCTGAGCCTCATGAGCTCCCGAAGATCCCGTCTGCTCCACTGGAACCGATTCCTCAGGCGTAAAAGGCTCACCATTAAGCCCTGCCTGAGGAGGGCCAGGAAAAGGCCTGCCATCGACGCCGTACAAGTCCTCCATGCTCAAGGCACGGCGTTCACGGGATCAAGGGCGCCTTTGGAAACCGCGGACGGATTGGCATGCAACCGTCGAAATTTTAAAGACAGGAGCCATCTCTCAAGAATTTGCACGGACGTCCTCAACCTCTCCTCCGAGAGAGAGAATCCGCTCTGAAGGAGGTTACTGTCTGCCGCAGATCCTTGTTGGTAGCCTCGAGAAGCAATCTTCTCCTTTGCTCCAGCCCAGCCCGCCTCCGCCCACAAGCAGCCTTCACGAGCGACATTCGAAGACCTCAAAGGCGGGACCGAGCAATCACTCCCACTAGCCCGTTGAGGTAGGCTATCAAACTCGGGAGTTACGGGAAAATTCATTAAGGCATGAATAAAGGAAGACAAGGAAAGGAAAGGAGCGATAGGCTACCTCGGAAAAGAGGGTCATCCCACTGGGCCGTATTCCACTTGGGACTCGGACTCTGCAGCCTCTTCTAAGCCCCGCGGCGCCGCCTCGATCCTGAGACTCGTCGGCCAACAAGGCCACTTGAAGATCCGCCTCAACAAGCGGCGCCTCACAAAGGCCTTTTAACCGCTCGGCCTCCGCGCAATGCCGGGCCGCTCGGAGAGGGCCGGGAGGCGCGGGCTCGTCAACACTCAAATCCACAACCTCCACCAAGGATCATTCAGTCGACCTCCCCTCTCGAATCCCTTGCGGCGCTCCCGCCTCCTATGTCCTCGTGAGGATGATCAATCCTGCCCAAGACGTCACCGAGCAAAGTAACGGGAGCGCGGGAACAGGGTCAGTCATCCGGGGCTGAATATCCGAGGGGCGCGCACTCAGGGAGAACCTCTGCTGGTCTAACAGGCGGTAGCGGTGGCGGTGGCGAGCCGCGGATCCGAGGGCCCGGAAGAGGCTCCGGTCCTCATCCTCTTAATCGGAGGAACGTCATCATCATCATCATCACAAGAGGTCGAGACTCGGGAAGCTTTCGTTCCGCTCGGCTGGCTCTTGAAAGGGATATTTGATGGAAGTGAAAGCGAGACCCCGGTCTCGAGGACTGAAAAAGAGCCGGCTCCGACCTCGTAGGCGAGAGGAGCGACCACGTCACCATCACTCATGTCCTCGATATCAAAATCCTCGTCATTACTCGGAACGCTCAAGATTGTTCTCGAAGGAAAGGCGGGAGCCTCGCCCCGCTTTCCCACTTGGCTTCCCCGAACTTGCTCGGCGCAGTGACGTGATATTGCGCTTGTTTAAGTGGAAAGACCATGAGTTAGCGGCAAAGTCCGTGCGCACCTTCTCTTCCTTCCGCTCCTCCTGGAGGGGTCGAGGCAATCTTGCCGGCCACATTCTCCCACGTATTGGGAATAAGTGCTCGTAAACGCCTTGATGAAGAAGAACTTGTCCTTCCACCCCATCGTGGAGTCGGGATTACCACCGCATAGCGAAGAGAATTCGGGCGGGGAGTCATCACGATCCGGTCGGGATTACTGCAAAACAAAGACCTTGACCAGTAAGAGGGTCAAAGTCTTCTCATGGCATCGAAAGAAGACACATGAGGACACGAGATACCTCATCGCATTCGGTGAAGGCTTTGGCGAGAGGCACGCCAAGCCCTCTCATGATGTCATAGAGGTCCAGCGGAATGGAAAACCGTAGCCCACCTTTAAGGTGGGCCTCATAAATGATAATGAAGCCATCGGAGGATTAGGCGCTCTATCATGCGGCTCACGGGATTACCATAGCCATGGACTCGGGAACTGCAGTGTAAGTGGATCTCCTTAAGCTTGTCGGCGTCACCCTAGGTTGATGTTTCTAACTCCGAGGCGCCATGAAAGCAAAGAAAGAAGGAGTAAACGAGCTTGAACAAAGAAGGAAAAAAAAAGTAGCGAAGGCAGAAAAGACCAAAGGTAACGAAGGGTTTAAATAAACCCTAGAGTACGGAAAAATGTACTCATTACCCTTGCCAGCGTCGGCCGGGCCATTCGCCCCGAGAGTCCGATCGTTCCTTCCCAAGACGCCTTTGATCACACACGTCATATTTGTAGGATACGGCATTTAATGCTCCAACAGAAAGCGAAACGCCCTAGGAAAAGGTCCGAGGACAACCACTGTCAAAGTCAACACTGAGCCCGCCACCAAGACATACGCTCTGACCAGTGACATCTCCAACAGACTGACGACTTCATGCCAAACGATCGAGAACCTCGGGTCCTTTGACATGGGGGCTATGTTGGGCCCGATCATTTAAGACCCATAAAAGCACGGCCCAAATAAAAAGAGGCCCGGAGACATCCACATTAGCGGATCGGATGGCCCGGGCGAGAAGCCCAAGGCCGAGAGCCCGGGAGGTTTCTTACCACCCCCGGCCAAGAAGCCAAGAAGAAATCTCGGACTTTCCGGAGGACCTCGCGGGGGCCCATTCTCTCCTCCCAAGACCGCGAGGTCGCAAGAGGACTCTGGCCCGTCCGAGAACCGCCCGCCTATGGCAGGAATGCCAAGCCTATTTTATTTTAAGAAAGCTCGCACCATCGCCGATCGATCGCATCAGAAAGAGCATGCCTAGTCAAATCGGGCGGATATCCGATTTACACTGACACACGCAAAATGCGGCCAGACGCATATCCCTTTCCACATCATTTTGCATTAAAGGGGGCTAGTGGACCAACTCCTCAACCGCCAGATGGACGACACGTGTCCGCTCCCCAACGGTCCGACTTCCACTATAAATATACAGCAAGACCTCCTTTCCAAAGGAGGAGATCAATCCAGAAACACGCAAGGGAGCTTTCCAGTCGCCACTCTAACTCCCAAAGCTTCCAGCAAGCATCCTCCTTCTCCACGCCCAATTCCTCAAAGACGTGGAAGAAGGCTCCCAGAGAGCATAGTTTTCTTAAGGAGATAAACACAAATGAGAGATAGGGGAAGGAATAATCCTCACAACCTGTCTTCAGCCAAAATCTCTAATCCATATAGTGAAGCTCTTTCTGCGCCGAAGTGGTTTTCCTCCCCATTCAAGAGGAGGTTTTCCACTTAAAACATCCGGTCTCAATTCTCATCTCGCATCCAACACCTCACTCACTTGTGTTGCCCAGGTTGTTAGCGGATCGGATTTGGACGTCGAGGGTCCAACGCCCCTCATCAACGAGCTTCCCGAGAGATCCTACTGGTCGTCAACGCCTTTGCATCTCTCGGCCATAGCGAGTCATCCGGCTCGCGACCCTCACCTTGCATCTCTTTGCCATGCCTCAAGTACGAAACTGATTAAGAAATAGTAAAGATTATTAATTTAAAAAATTTATTCTACTGTAACATTTTTAATCATTTTCTAGCAACTATAAGATACAAAAATATTAATTCTCATAGGAGATTGAGTTATTTTATTAGTGGAATTAGATACTATCATTGGTGAATTGTTGACTTTTTACATAGTCTTTTAAAACTAGAAGAATATTATCTCTTTAAATTTTTGGAAATATTTTTTCCACAAACTAGTTATTTTTTTTAAACATTATCTCTCAATTACCGCTTTATAAGAACTTCTTAGATATGTGATCAAAGTCGATAATTTTCTAACTCCTTTATTAAACAAATATGATGGACTTAAGTATTGAAAAAATATATATAAAATAATAATCATATCTTTTTATTTTTTTATTTTTTATGTGTATGATTGGATAATGTTATTTGATGTCAAATCCCATATGTATATATATATTTTTTTGAAAAGTAAACGGATCCCATATTAGATAGGCACTTTTGGTTCAAGTATGCGTGAATACTGGTACGTGCGAAATTTTAATGGTATGTACTAAATGATAAATTTCTGAAAGAGAGAGACGGATGTTGTTTTAATGTAGGCACAAAATGAGGTGTAGATACATGGGAAACATTACGATGTACGTTGTCCCCAATGAGTTTATGAACAGAGGAGCAAGACGATTTGCAATCTGCTCATTTATCTGATAAAGCATTGTTCATTTTTACTTATCTCTCCATTGTCACTATCCCTGAACAAAAAATAATTTCCCATTTTATTTTTTAAAAATAAATTTCTGCTCTGAAAAAGAAAAATCCAAATAACGGGAAGAAGTAGAGGAAAAAAGTATCTTCGTTTTCCACTCTATCTTATGAATATAATACTTTTTCCTGCACACAAACGTTTCAAGACATCCTAGACTTCGTATTAATCGATCTAAACAAGCTTCCCTTTTCACTGAATGCTTGATAGTATTTAATTTTCTGACATTTCGAATCAAAATTAATTGAATTAAATTAAAGAACATAACATATACAAAGAAGCGAATTTTTTGAGTGGGGATCTGTATTGAGGATGATGCTTAACATGTACTCATCAATCCCTCTTCTCAGATCTTAGTTTTTCTCTTAATTCCGCATCAGGGTCTTCTTCTAACGGTACGTTTCCTTTTAATCCATGCTCAAAAATCTGGATTTGGCTCTCGATCTTTTCCCAATTTGTTTCAATTTTCTAATCCGATTAAATTATTGATAAGTTTAATGGGTGGGATTTCAAGGTTAAATAATTCTGGGTTTTGGTCGCTGAAGGATCCGATGCCTTTTAATTGAATGCGACAATTTCCCATTTATTATCACCGCTGTATTTTTGTGGAGGTTCTTGATATTCTTCAGGTAAGGTATTGTTCCTTCATTTTCTGGTTGCCTCTTGTGTACATTGCCATCCAACTACCTGCAATTTCCTTGTTCAGCAGTATATTGAGCTTAGGTGACTGATATGACATATTGGGCTGCTGTGTTTCTCTTGAATTGCGTATAAATGGATTGGATTCTGTATATAGTCTTTGAATTATGGCAATTTTTGGGTTGTTCCAATGCTTGCTTACAAAACAAGCAAAGTCTGCTTATGCTGTATTGGTTTGTGCCAGCTAGAGCTCGAAAAAATTTAACTCCTGTAGATGATTGGAATGTAGAAATATGCAATCCGATTCTGGAAAGCTCTTCATTGGTGGAATTTCTTGGGAGACAAATGAGGATCGCCTCAAGGAGTACTTTAGGAGTTTCGGGGAGGTAGTGGAAGCTGTAATTATGAAGGATAGGACAACAGGTCGTGCTCGGGGCTTTGGCTTTGTCCTATTTGCTGACCCGGCTGTGGCAGAAGGTGTCATCAAGGAGAAGCACAACATTGATGGAAGAATGGTAAATTGCTGGGACATATCTATATTTTTGGAATATAGTTACTTTTGTTTCTTCATTAACGTTGGTATGCTGTTGTGTTATAATTAATGGCAAATTGACTATAACTCAGCAGTTATTTTATCATTATCTTTTATTCACTCCCTGTCACTGCTTTTGCATTTGCATATCTTATTTGATCTTTACCGCTTCAAGTTTCTTTACTTCAGGTTGAGGCAAAGAAAGCTGTTCCTCGGGATGATCAGAACACATTGAGTAGGAACAACAGCATCATGCAAACTTCTCCCAGCCCAGGCTGCACTAGAAAGATATTTGTTGGAGGCTTAGCATCGAGTGTGACAGAGAGTGACTTCAAGAATTATTTCGAGCAGTTTGGGACAATTATAGATGTCGTGGTGATGTATGATCATAACACTCAGAGGCCAAGAGGTTTTGGTTTCATAACATATGACTCAGAAGAAGCAGTGGATAGGGTTCTGATCAAAACTTTTCATGAGCTGAATGGTAAGATGGTTGAGGTCAAGCGTGCCGTCCCCAAAGAGTTATCACCGGGCCCATGTTCTGGCCCACTAGGTGGTTACAGCTATGGTTCTCTGAGCAGGTCAAATAGCTTCCCAAATGGCTACACTCAAGGACATAATCCAAGTGCTCTTGGAGGTTATGGAGTCAGAATTGATGCCAGATTCAGTCCAATTGCTAGTAGCCGAAGTGGCTTTCCCGCATTTGATTCTGGTTATGGGATGGGTTTGAACTTTGAACCAGGAGGGCTAAGCACTAGCTTTCGGGGAGGTGGGAATTTCAGTGGGAATGTGAGCTATGGAAGGGGCTTAAACTCTTTTTTTATAGGTAATTCAAATAGGTTTGCTAATCCTCTTGGCTATGACGGTGGTAACGGAGGAAGCACTTCCTATTTTAGCTCAGCAAATACGACTTTGTGGGAAAATGGGCGTTTGAATTATAGCTCAAATTCTTCAACTTCCAATGCTTTTGTGGGATCTGGTAACGTGGGAGGAACTTTTGGAAACATCAATGTTAACTGGGGCACCTTTGCATTCTCTGACCGAGTTGGAGGAAATGCTTCTAACAATGGTGATAATCTTGGCTATGTTGGCGCTGATAGTGGCTATAGCTTGAAAGGTGGCGGTTATGGAAGAAACAATGGAAGTAATTCAGCACCAACAGCATCTTCATATGCTTCAGAAAATGGTGGTTTTGAAGAGGTGCTTGAAGACTTTTATGTCGGTGATTTCATATATGGGGACTCGACTTGGAGATCAGCAACTCCTGAGAGAGATGATTCTAGTTCATTTAGTCATGGGCTTGACAATGCAGCTTCAAAATTTTCAACTAAAGGTGCTGCTGGTTATATCGGTGGATATAATGCTAATAAGAGACAGTCAAACAGAGGTAAGATCCAAGCATTACATTTCCTTTGCAGTTTTATACTTGTCTACGTTTGTTGGAGGATTTTCCCTAATTCTGTTCTTCTTGACTGTTGAGTTTTATGGAACCATGATAAATGTTTCCTAGGTTGAAATCACGATATAGCTTGTAGCATATCATGTTCAAAATCATTCAAATTCTTTGTCTTACATTTCTCAAATGTTGTGTGTTTGTATTTATAATGTTTCTAAAGAGCTGTATAACTTAATATGTGCTCATTTTCACCTCTTGATATGACGTGTGTCAAATTAATTTTGCATCATTCTCCAACTCAATGATACTTTCATTTAGTTCAGAGCTAAAAATTTGTGTTGCTCGTTTTTCAAACTGGTGTACTGTTCATGCATATGTGTTAGCATACCTCCTGTGCTTCATTTACATCTTACTGCTATTTTTGGATCAATACATTATGGAAGCAATATGCCAATTTTAGGTAGTTTGTGATGTGACCCTGTTATTTATGAAATATAGGAAATTGTTTATGCTTAAACTTATGAAGATGCAAGAAAGTGTATTATTGCTGTGACATGTAAGAATTGGCAAAACTCGTTAATTTCTTGTTGTTAAGCTGAGTGTTTTATTGACATTTAATGTGATAGAAGCAGATAGGAACAAGGGTAGTGACATACCACTAAGATTAGATATGTATTGTTTAGTATTCACCGATTTTAAGACGAAATTGAGAGACAGTCAAAGCAATACGTAATAATAATTATTATTATTAATAAATATTTTGAAGACAGATTAATACATAACAGACTCTCTATGCTTTGTTTCCGGTACTGGAAAATAGTACCCATATCATGGTGAACCTCTCCATGTGGTAGGGATGACGTAGATGCCTTCTGGCTTGGGCTGATCAAATTGGAGTTTTGCCTTGAATTCCTGCAGCCCCTCCTCCAAACTTAAAATAAGTGAGAGGAGATGATGAAACTTTAAGAGGTGTGCTGAAGATTTAAAAGAGGAGGCGAGCACTTTGCTGAAATTTTATGAAGTTCTGAATTTTAAGCGTGAAATTACAGCCCTACTGAACAGAGGAATGGATAGGTGTAGATATGTAATAGAGGAATGTATAAGCATCTAGGAAAAGATATTGCCGGAATACATTAACTTCCATGGACTTTGTGTGCTTAGATTTTGTCAAATTGACAATTCAGAACCTTGAGTGGGCACCTTAGTGTGCTTTCGATCATCAACAAATCTATTGTCCCAATAATCAACCTCAGAGGGGGGTGACTTGGGCTGTTGTCAATTTTTATAATTTTGATTTGATTGAATGTTAGATATACTTAATTAAAAAATTTTGATAAATATGTAAGAGTAGCTAAAGAGATATTTAATACCATATTAATATTGGTTCAACGGTGCTTACATCCAATTCCTAAGTTATGTTTGAGAGTTTCAAATCCGCTAAGCCATGAATGAAAATATTAGTATCGATATCTATATCAATGACGGTCATATGAGTATTGTATTTATCAGGCATATGTATCGATATTGGATATATCGAATACAAAAATTATAAAAATCGTACATTGATATGATCGTATCGTCTGATATAAAAATAAATCACAACATTGTCATGGTATTTAGAAATATCGATATTAGAAGGTTCCAATACCGATACATATTAGCCAATATATATTTTATCATCTGATATTTTCATCAATGCACTAAATCGATATTTTTCTCTTGGGTGAAGATCAAGCCTTATAATATCAATTAATATTCCAACTTTAGAGATTTCTCTCAATTGTAATACATTCGAGCTTTCACTATTACAAGAATTTGATTATAAGAATTCTCTCAACGAAAATATAAGCAAGTGAAGTACAAATTTCTCTTAACAAAAATATGAAAAATTTACACTCAAGAGAACTAATATTTTTTAACATATATTCTAATATTTCAAGTGAAACCAATGTATTATCAAGTTTGAAGAAAAGTGTTGGGGTCACTCCCTCATGGCACTTATGTCCGTGGACTCCATTAGAAAAATGGACGAGGACTTTGATGAGTGGTTCGAGAAGCCCGTCAAAGCGGACGAGGACTCGTTGGGAGCGTCATGTCCGAGAGGTTACTGAGGATATGGACGAGGACCCTGAAAGCGTAGGCGTTGACTCTTTCTTCGTAGGCCTGCTATAGCTGTGTTTTGCAGGTGGGTTGTTCACCCACTCTGATTGGATGTTGAGGCGGCTGCAACTTTCCAAGTGTCAAGGCTGTCATTCTGGCACGTCGGGCATGCGCCTGCCGTGGCAGGCCTAGGCGGCCTGGTCCTGCCACCCTAATGCCAGTAGGGTGGCCAGCTGTCCACTAGGCTCTTGTGTATATATACAAGGCTTGTGCCCTTGTTTGAGTGTGTGCTGCCAAGAGTATTTGGAGTGCTTATGCCATGTCTTTGAGAGCAGACTTGGAGTGAGCCTTGAAAGAGCTGTGGGCAAGCCTTTGTTGTAAAGATAGAGTGAGAAATACTTTTAGAGAGAGATTGTGAGATATACATTTGAGATTGTTTTCTTTTAGTTTGAGCTTGTGTAATTAACATACTTGTAAACAATTCATTCTTTATAGTGTATTGTTTGGTGGTTTTTTCCCTTGATTGAAGAAGGGTTTTCCACATTAAAAATCTCGTGTGTTTTCTCTCGTTTTTCTATCTCTGCTTTTGGCCGTCCATCCGAGAGTTCTACTCTGTGTTGCTATCCGAGTGTTTCGTCCGCTCGGTCACCGTACCTTCCGTGTTTGCGCCAACAAGTGGTATCAGAGATTTTGGTTCTTTGAACGGTGATCTTGTTGTTGGCTGCGATGGAAGTTGGAAGCAAAATGACTTGCTTAAACGAAGCCAACTTTGACACTTGGCAAAGCAAGATGTCGGACTTGCTCTTTGTGAAGTCCATGCATAATTCCGTTTTTGCCACAGAAAAGCCGGCGGCAAAAATGGACGAGGAGTGGACTGCAACTACAAATGTTCGGGGTGAGTCCAATGCCAAGGAGCTTTGGGAGAAGCTGCAAAAGCTCTATGCCTCCAAATCCGGCAATAACAAAATTTATCACTTGATGAGGTTAATGCAGATCCAGTACAAGGATGGCTCATCTGTCGCCGACCACCTGAATGAGTTTCAGGGCTGCGTGGATAGGCTGACTAGCGTAGGGATCAAGTTCGAGGATGAGGTCATTAGACTTTGGCTTCTAGCAACCCTCCCAGACACATGGGAGGTTATGAGGATTACCATAGCCAATACAGTTCCTAATGGCGTGGTGACTTTAGAGATAGCCAAAGGAGCTGTGCTGAACGAGGAAGTGAGACGGCGTTCTTAGGGTACGTCCGCCTCTCAGCACTCTGAGGTCCTTGTTACCGAATTGAGGGGAAGGAGCCGAGGACGTGGCTCAAAGTCTGAAGACAAAGGGCGAGTAAGTCACGTTCTTGGTATCAGGACATGGAGTGCCACCATTGTGGCAAGAAAGGCCACATCAAGAAATTTTATTATAAGTAGAAACGTGAAAACGCTGGAAAGCGAGGAAGAGTCCTCGGTCTTTGTTGTTACAGGAGGTGATGTTATTTTGGCCTGCGAGTCTGAGGACTCTGTGAGTGTGGCCAAGCAGGCTTCTGATTGGGTGGTGGATTCTGGCGCATCCATCCACGTCACCTCCAGGAGAGAGCTGTTCTCCACTTACACTCCTAGTGCCCTAGGAGTGTTGAGGATGAGCAACATGAAGACGTTCGAGATCATTTGACGAGGCGGCGTCTCCCGACGACGAGCACCGGAGCCCGACCGATTTTGAGGACGCGTCGACACCCCCCCGATATTCGTATGAATATCATTTGAGGAGAGGATTTGGATGATGAAGGGTATTGCGGCGTCTTTTGTGGCAGCGATTTCAAGTTGACAAAAGGCTCCATGGTGGTTGCTCGAGGAGTAAAGGCCTTAGGCCTTTACGCGTTGAAGCCCAGCCGAGGTGGAGGTGAATGCCACAAGTGTGGAGTCCTCGGGCTGGGCACAAAAGGCTCGGACACACGAGTGGCGTGGCATGAGTCATCTCGGCCGGGAAGGGTCTCATCCGGGAGATGGATGGAGACAGGCCGAGGACATGCCCTCACTGCATGGCGAAGAAGCAGCGGAGAGTCTCCTTTCAAGGAGACGAATCTTCCAGGAGGTCCGAGATCTTAGAGCTCGTCCACACAGATGTGTGTGGTTCTCTCCCGGAGAAGTCTTTTGGAGGAGTACAGTACTTTGTCTCCTTCATTGACGATTGCTCGAGGAAGCTGTGGTGTTCCCGTTGAAGACCAAGGATCAGGTTGCGGGAGCCTTTGAGCAGTTTCATGTCCTCGTTGAGCAAGAGACCGGGAGGAGGTTAAAGGCCGTCCGGAGCGACAACGGCGAAGAATACATTGGAAAGTTTGATGCCTATTGTAGAGCTCGCGGCATCAGACATCAGAGAACTCCACCAAAGACGCCACAGTTGAATGGCGTGGCCGAGAGTAAAAATCGCACCCTGATGGAAAGGGACAGGTACATGTTGTCCCAGGCTAGGCTTCCGGGATCTTTTTGTGCTGAGGCCTTGAAGGCGGTCGTCCACGTAATCAACCGTCGGCCCAGTAAGCCTCTGGACGGGAAAGTTCCAGAGAAAATTTGGACCGGGAAGGAACCGACTTTCAGCCATCTTTAGACTTTCGGCTGTAAAGCCTTTGTTCATATTCCGAGAGATGAGAGGACCAAGCTGGGCGAAAGACAAAATAATGTGTCTTTCTGGGTTATGGCGAGGACAAACTTGGGTATAGGCTCTATGACCCAAAGGATAGGAAGCTGGTCCGGTTCTGAAATGTGGTCTTCATTGAGGACGAGACCATCGAGGACATTGGGAAGGAGCAGAAGTCTCAACCCAGTACTTCTCAGACGGACAGAGTTGGTGTTGATATTGTCCATCCAGTACCTCTTGTGTCCGATGTCGGCGGACCAAGAGTGACTGTCAACCATGATGAGACGATTCCAGCACCTCAGGATCAGGTTGAAGATTTGGCACCTCAACGGGCTGAGGTGGCCCCTTTGAGACAGTCATCCAGGGAGAGACGTCCGTCCGTCCGCCTTCCAGCAAGTGAGTATGTCCTCTTCACTGATGTTGGAGAACCTAAAGATTTTAACGAGACTATGTGCAACGCTCAGAAGGATAAATAGTTGGAAGCCATGAAGAAAGAGGTGGCCTCTATTCATGAAATTCATACCTTTGAGTTGGTTAAATTGCCCAATGGGAAGAAGGCCCTAAAGAACAAATGGGTCTTCCGACTGAAGGCGACCGAGGACGCGAGCAAGCCAAGACACAAGGCACGGCTTGTGGTGAAGGGCTTTGGTCAACGCAAGGATGTTGACTTTGATGAAATTTTTGCACCCATTGTGAAGATGTCCTCGGTCCGTGTGGTGCTCGGGACCGGCGGCGATTTTGGATCCGGGAGATGAGCAACCGGACGTCCGGATGACCTTTCTCCATGGAGATCTTGAGGAAGAGATCTACGTGGAGCAACCGGGATGGTTTTGAAGTCGGGGGAAAGAAAACGGTTTGTCGTTTGAAGAAGAGCTTGTACGGGTTGAAGCATGCTTCGAAACAATGGTACCGGAAGTTTGAGTCTGTTATGGTGGCACGAGGATACCATAAGATACTTCCGACCACTGCATCTTTGTGCAGAGATTATCAAAAAATGACTTCGTCATCCTCCTCCTTTATGTGGACGACATGCTGGTTGTCGGACAGAATAGCTCTCGGATAAAGGAGCTGAAAGAGCAACTGCGGCAGTCTTTTGCCATGAAAGACCTCGGACCGGCGAAGCAGATTCTGGGAATCAGAATATTTCGCGAGTGAGGGGACAAGAAGCTCTGGCTGTCCCAGGAAGGCTATGTTGAAAAGGTGCTTTAGCGGTTCAATATGGAAAGCTCCAAGCCTATCAGTACCCCTTTGGCCAACCACTTTAGGCTGAACAAGTAGCAGTGTCCGTCCTCGGCCACTGAGAAGGCACGCATGAGTAAGATTTCTTACTCCTCGGCCGTTGGTAGCTTGATGTATGCGGCCGCATGTACGCGGCCGGACATTGCTCATGCGCTTGGCCTTTTGAGCAAATTTCTCTCAAACCTAGGGATGGAGCATTCGTCTGCGGTAAAGTGAATTTTCAGATATCTTCGTGGGACCTCTGAGACGGGTTTGCAGTTTGGAGGAGAGAAGCCTCAGTTGATTGTGTACACAGACGCAGACATGGCCGGGGACGTTGATTCTTGAAAATCAATGTCCGGATACTTGGTGAAATTTGCTGGAGGGGCGGTCTCCTGGTAGTCCAAGTTACAAAAGTGCGTCGCTCTCTCGACTACGGAAGCAGAGTTCATTGTCGTGACCGAGGTCTGTAAGGAAATGTTTTGGATGAAGAGGTTTGTCCAAAAGTTGGATCTAAGGCAAGAGACGTACAAGGTCTTTTGTGATAGTCAAAGTGCCATTTACTTGTATAAAAACTCCTCATTCCATTCGAGGTCAAAGAACATTGACGTGCGTTATCATTGGGTGAGAGATGTTTTTGATAATGGGTAACTATTAATTGGAAAGGTCCGCTCGGATGACAATGGCTCGGACATGTTGACTAAAGTTTTGCCGAAGGGAAAGCTGAAAGCTTGTTGTGACATTGCCAGTCTGACTAACTTCACTCCCACTCGGTCATGAGGGAAAGTTTGTCGGGGTCACTCCCTCCTGGCACTTATGTCTGCGGACTCCATTAGAGAAATAGACGAGGACTTTGATGAGTGGTCCGAGAAGCCTGTCAAAGCGGACGAGGACTCGTTAGAAGTATCATGTCCGAGAGGTTGTTGAGGACATGGATGAGGACCCTGAAAGCGTAGGTGTTGACTCTCTCTCTCCGTAGGCCTGCTATAGTCACATTTTGCAGGTAAGTTGTTCACCTACTCTGATTGGATGTTGAGGCGACTGCAACTTCTCAGGTGTCAGGCCTTCTATTCTGGCACGCCAGGCGTGCGCCTGCCGTGGCAGGCCTAGGCAGCGTGGTCTTGCCACCCTAGTGCCAGTAGGGTGGCCGGCTGTCCACTAGGCCCTTATGTATATATACAAGGCTTGTGCCCTTGCTTGAGTGTGTGCTGCCAAGAGTATTTGGAGTGCTTGTGCCGTATCTTTGATAATAGACTTGGAGTGAGCCTTGAGAGAGTTGTGGGCAAGCCTTTATTGTAAAGATAGAGTGAGAAATATTTTTAGAGAGAGATTGTAAGACATATACTTGAGATTGTTTGCTTTTTGTTTGAGCTTGTATAATTAACATACTTGTATATAATTCATTCTTTATAGTGTGTTGTTTGGTAGTTTTTCCCTTGGTTGAAGAAGGATTTTCTACATTAAAAATCTCGTGTATTTTCTCTCATTTTTCTATCTCTACTTTTAGCTGTCCGTCCGAGAGTTCTGCTCTGTATTGCTGTCTGAGTGTTTCGTCCGCTCGGTCACCGTACCTTCCGTGTTTACGCCAACAAAAAGAGTTTATATAGAAGAAGAGATCAAAGTACCTATGGGTACAAAGGACCATCTCAATAATAAAGCCTCACTTTAAAAATTTTAAAAGCAGCCATTTCTAGCTTCAAAAAACTTACAAAAAATGCTAAAGTATTATATTTATGTCTAATTGCACGTTACAAAAAATCAGTTTTAAATAAGTTACCATTTGAGAGATAAATTGTAATTATTAGACCTGTGTCAATTTATATTTATTATTGTGACAAAACCTGTTAAATATTTACAAAGAATATATCAAATATTTGACAATTTTACAAATATTAGATATGTCATTTTAAAAACCCTGTCAAGTCTACTTTTAATGGAGATTTGAATCGAATCCAATCAGATGTGCTCATTGAGATATGTGCAAAATATTGTAGCACTCTCAATTTGAATTCTAGCATATATCTTTGCAAATTATCCAACTTTGAGAAATTATTATTCCTAATAAATAAATCCAAATTTCTCATAGAATATATCAGTAAAAAGCTTATTATATCTAGTTTCTAAAAAAATTATTTTTCAGATTTTAGAATCATTATAAAAATTTAAATTGAATTTATTTCGTAATATGTACAAATATCAGATTCATGACGTTAGTGTGCATACGTACAAAGAAATGATTTTTACATAGAACTTTGTAAGTTTTTAATTCAAATATATTTGATCTAGTAAAATTGTAATCTATTATTAATATATTTGTTATCATCAAAATAATTAAGGTTGAGCTAACAAATCGAACATTTAGAGAACATGCAATCAGCATAGACTCCTTTTTTAATGCTTCCCAACATAATGTTGCCCAATACGTAATGAAAGGTGGGGCTGAATGGTGAAATCCTTTGGTACTTCACACCACAACTAGGAAACTTGTCATAGAAATTTTCATACGCGGGCTATTGCATTTTGTCTCAGCATCACTCACTTCTAGAGCAAAGAAAGAAGCTAAAGTGACACCATCTCTCTTAGCACAATGTTTTTCTCTATCTTTTGTAGTAGCTTCTTGCCTATTGATTTCGTTCTGTCAACTTGAATTAAGAATCAGATTTGCATTGTTTATAGGCAATACTGACTAAATGTATTGACGTCTGTCACTTGCTTGTGCTCAGGTTCACCATGTTAGGAATCTATCTTACTTGGATTTGGGTACGAAGTGTTGGCAGCGTACCCGTGGCTTACATAGGTACGTCCAAGTACTCACACGTTTTTCCTCGCATACATACGTGCATAAGTACTCCATAAAAGAGTTGAGTAACAAAATCAGAAGTAACTATCTATGTTTTTCGCTGATCGGACAATATTATGGTGCCTTAACCATTAAGACCTTGGTGTGCTTCAATCCTCTCTAATGCTTAAAGGTGCCCATCATTTCAACCTTGATCTTGAGCCGTGGCGCATGATTCTGATTCTTCATCTGTCTAAGTGATGATCTTTCTCTGATCCTACAATGCATAAAGCTAACCTTATTAAACTTTTTCTAGAAAAGTTTGATAGACCGTAAGTAACTCTTGTTGTGTCATTGATTTGATGATAAAACCAGTAACTATGATTTTTCCCGGAGAAGAAAGAGGAGAGATAGAGGCGATGAGAAAGAAAGTGCACATGAGAGAGAGTTGTGAAAACACCTTGGGCCGGGTCCTCTATGTACATACAAGTACAGATATATGTATTTGCAATACATTACAGTAGCAAAAATATTAGTACTTATAATTTCATAATAATAACATTCTAGAACTCCCTCTCAAACTGAATTATTGATATTTATCAAGCATAGCTTGTTCCAAATATGTTCAAATAAAACTTGAGCATTTGGTGTAAATGTTTGCAAGTTGATCTCTAGCCATTACATGAGTTATTTGAAGTAAGCCTTATATAAGCTTTTGATGAATGAAATTTCAATTCACCTCTATACAGTTTGTATGCTCATGAGAGATTAGATTTGTTATAGTGTGGTTTGTAGTTAGATTATCTCACCACAGCTAAGAAAGCCTACAACTCTTATACTTAATCTCATTAAGTAATTGTTGAAATCATATAATTTTACACGTAATATGAGTCAGTGGCTGATGCTCTAATTTAGCACATTGTTGAAGAACCACATTCTATTTCTCTCTTTAAGGAAACAAGGCTGCCTCAGTTGTGGATAGGATATTTGAAGTGGATAGGAGACTTGAATTAGTGGGTCATATAAGGGTTGGCAGAAAAAAATATGTGATCTTACATTAAAATATCAGTCTATTATATCATTCATTACTAAATTCAACATATTTATAGGAATATTCAGATGCTTTTTTATCAAATGATTATTCATCTATTCTATTTTCATACAAATAAATAAGGGATAAGAATACTCTATGAAAAAATGGCGGTTCAATTCAATATTGTTAAAGGAAGAGTTAGAACACAGGTGTGGACTAAGTAGTCTTTATCCTAATAAAATTAGAAGTGAAGATATGAATCTAAATTATATAGAAAAAGCATTCATAGTTAGAGTGACAGTGATAATTCTAATTACAGTAATATTAATCATTTATTTGGTTGTAAAGACATACCTAATTCCTGAATCATAAAGATTAAATTTGTAGTTTAGCTGACCACATGCTTTTGGAAACCTAGTTCATTTCCCACATGCTTTGATGGAGCTTGTGTAGACGGGTGGCATTTAATTTCTGAAAATTATGTTTACATGTGAGGCTAGTGTTTCTGTGAGAGAAAGCCACTCTGTGTTAGTTTGTGCATTGGCTTAGATCTTATTTGTGGTTTTGAATGAAAAAAGGAAAGCTAGCTTTAAGATCTATCGGACAAATTCCCATACAAAAAAGCAGACATATTTGAATTTACTGATATGTCCTTTTACTTTCGATATACCACATTACTGATATGTCAATATATTACTATTTTGTCAACATATTAGATAATATTATTATCAATTGATGCATATCAGCTAGTATTTTACTTGATCAAATTGTATAAATGTACAAAAACAACTACCAACCTAGGGGAAAGCACAACTGAAATTTTCCAAAAGTTCATCATTCAGCTTACTTGCACATATCTTGATGAAATCATGGGAGAAAGGCATTGGATGGTTTCCATGGGAAACTTTTGAAGGAATGTGAACTCATGCACCATGGTGAATGTTAAAAAGTGAGATGCTTGTTTGATTTATGCACTTATTGCATAGGTTGTTGTAGTAATTCGATTGTTCACCATTGATTTCCAACATGCTTATGCTTGTTTCATCAGCCATTTTTATAGAGAAAAATTGCTTCATAATCGTCATTTGCCTGGACTTTTTTTTGGGGGGGGGGGGAAAGAAAAGAAAAACCCAAAACATGCTCAATTGTTTTTGGTATATAAATTCCTTGGCTAGTGATTTAGAGAGAGACGCAGAGAGATAGAACAGAAAGAGGTATACTGTTACGCACCAGGATCTAGCAACAAATAGGGAAGGAAATAGAGAAGAGAGACAGACGAATGAGGCAGAGAGCAGAGAAGAAAGAGAGGGAAGAGGAGTCTGACAGAGGGAGAAAAGTTTCAAAAAAGAGTAATGTATTGTCTGTCTTTTGTAACAATTCCCCTATTCTTCCTATAACAGCATACACGTGAGCCCCTTAGCAATTACCCTATTCCTCATAACAGCATACATGTGAGCCATGTGGCATAACAACATAACATAATACCCTATGCCTATCAGTAACAATATAACAGAAAAATAAATGAGATTATCTAGCACATGTGGTAGAACAAAAATAAACAAATTTTTTATAATCCTGAAATTTAAGGGGAATCCAGGTTGTCCGGGTGCTCCTTCTATCAGTCGGTTGGCTCATTGACGGTGTGGGTGCGGTCGTAGTCACGAGTCTTGTAATATTGTCGTCCCCATCAAATACAACCTTGTCCTCAAGGTTGAAGTCCGAAAAATCTTAGTGTAAATTAATGGTATTTTCCCATGTTGTGTCTTCAGGGGCTTGAGACTGCCAGTGCACCAGGACTAGGGGAATTACCTGATCCTTGTGCACCACCTTCTTGAAACCAAGCAAGTTACCTGGACTGTCGAAGGGGCTGTGATCCCCATACTTCGGTTAGCAGATCAACCAGTTGTTGAGCCCTGTTACCGCGGCAATATTTAAGGAGGGAGACATGAAATACATTATAGATCTTAGAGTGACCGAGTAATTCGAAACGGTAAGCAACTGCTCCAATTCCGTCCAATATGCGAAAAGGGTCCGTAATAGCGCTTGGCAAGTAGCGCTTGGCAAGTTTGCTACTTTGTCAATGGGTAGCAGAGGTTTGTCGGTAAGGCTGGAGCTGGACAAATATGAAATCATCTACCTAAAATTTGCGATCCCTCCGATGCGTGTCCCGCCGTACTTTCTTCTGTAGTAGTGCTCGGCAAAAATTCGCCTTAAGAGTGGTGAGAATGGTACAATAGGCCATTAACCGGTCATCAACGGAGGCTATGGGAGAAGAACCTTGGACATAATCTAGTAAGGAGGGTGGCGGAGGGCCATACACTGTTTTAAAGGGCGTCATCTGGATAAAAGAGTATCATGCAATGTCGTAGTTCTACTCAGCCCATGGCAAATATTTCACCCACGAAGAAGGATGTTTAGCAGCGAAACAACAAAGATAATCCTCTAGACAATGATTAATTACATTTGTTTGGCCATTAGTTTGGGGGTAATATGCACTGCTGGCCATCAGTCGTGTACTTGGGCCTTGAAGAGCTCCTACCAAAATACGCTCATAAAAATTGAGTCCTGATCTGTAACGATGTCGGCAGAGAACTCGTGCAATCTACAGATGTCTGTAACGAACGTTTTAGTGAGAGTAAGGGTTGTGAAATTGGCGCCCAGGAAAGTGAAGTGAGCATACTTTGATATCGGGTCAACCACCACAAAGATTACCGTTTTGCCGTGTGATGGAGGCAAGTGGGTAATAAAACCCATAGAGAGTGATTCTCAGATTTTACTTGGAATGGACAATGGTTGTAGCAAGCATTGCGGGGCAGTGGTGAGGGCTTTAACCTGCTGGCAGACGGGGCATCGTGCAACAAAATCCTGGATTTCTTGGTGCACTCGAAGCAATAGAAGGTGGCAGCTATCCTGGCTATTGTGCAGTGAACCCCAGCGTGTCCCCTGAGGGGAGAGTTGTGATACTCTTGTAAAATTAATTCTGGTAAGGCAGATTTTGTTGGGACCATGATCCGATTTTTGAAGAGAACCAGACCATCCTGCTAGGAAAAATCAGGGACCTCTTTTGGTAGCTTTTGGAGATTTCGGACCAACTGAGCAGAGTCCAGATGCCGGCTATAGAATTTGTGCAGCGCCTGTAACAGGGTCACTACTAGTCAAGAAAACTGTCGCAAAGCTAGATAGGTGCCTTCTGCTCTTCTGGACAAGGCGCCGATAGGCCCATTCTCTCTTTTCGGTTGATAAACAATTTCAAAATCGAATCCTAATAGCTTCGTAATCTAGCTTTTCCAGTCTGGTGTGTGAATAGATTGTCCCAACAAGACCAAGAGAGGTTGGTGGTCAGTTTGAATGATGAATTTGTCTCCTAATAAGTATTGACGCCGCATCTTTACTGCCTTAGTTATTGCACAAAGCTATTTAATATAGGTTTAAGAGGATTGTAGTTCAGGGCATAGCTGTTTGCTAAAGAATGCAATGGGGTGCCCCCTTGGAGCAGGACAACACCAATACCGATTCCGGAGGCATCAATTTGAATGACAAAGGGCTTATAGAAGTCGGGCAAGGCTAGTACTGGTGTAGCGGTGAGGGTCGCCTTGAGGGAGGAGAATGCATGTTCTACTTCCTAGGTCCACAAAAAGCCCCGCTTCCTTAATAATTGCGTGAGAGGAGTCGAGATGTGAGCATACCAGGCAACAAATCGCCTATAGTAACCAGCGAGATCGAGAAACCGACGCAATTGTCTCATAGTGGTAGGTGTCGGCCAATTCTGGATGGCTTGGATTTTATCCGAGTTCGTGGCCACTCCCTGCTCTAATATAACGTGACCCAGGTATGCCAATGACGACCGCCTGAACTCGCATTTGGATTGTTTAGCGAAGGAGTTATCCCACAGGATTTGTAGGACTCGGGAGAGATGCTAAAAGTGTTGTTCCCAGGAGGCGCTGTACACAAGAATATTATCAAAAAAAAAAACCAATACAAATATCTGGAGTATCGGCCAAAATGGCATTCATTTCTGCCTGGAAAGAGGAGGGAGTATTTGACATTCTGAAGGGCATAACTAAAAACTCATAGTGTCCCTCATGGGTCTGAAAAGTTGTCTTGTGAATATCCTCGAAATGGACGTAAATCTGGTGGTATCTGACATTCAAATCCAGTTTGGAGAAAACGCGGGCACCATACAACTCGTCCAATAGTTTGTCCACTGTGGGAATGGGAAACCGGTCATTTATAGTGATTTTATTGTGCGCGCGATAATTTATATAAAATCGTCAACTACCATCTTTTTTCTTAACAAGTAGGAGGGGTGATGAAAATGGGCTTGTGGTGGGACATATAATCCCTTCACCCAGCATTTCCTTGATCATCTTTTCCATCTCTGTTTTTTGAAAGTGTGGATATTGGTAGGGTTTGACATTTATCAGAGTAGTGTTGGGATTTAGGGGAATGCGGTGGTCAATGGTACGGTGGGATGGTAGTCCTCGGGGAATGGCAAATACATCAGTATAGGTGGAAAGAATATTGTAGAGAGTAGCAAGTGTTGAGGGATGGACACCGTTGGGAAGGTAATTTTCAGGAGAGTTTACTATTGATTTAACCTCCAAGGAGGAATCTGGGATGGGATGGATGGTGAGCTGGAAATGAGAAGCAGCAGAATGAGCTAGCTCCGTGCGCCTCAGCTGACCCAATGTCATAGAAGAAATTGTAGTTGGCTGCAGTCCATGAAGGATAACGCGAGTACCGGTATAGTCAAAACTCATTCAAAGGGCATTATAATTGAACAATACTAGCCCAATGGTGGACAACCACTACACTCCCAACACCATGTCAGCCCCATAAATTGGTAACAAGTAGAGGTCCACCTTGAATTGGGTTTAATCAAAGGTGACACAGACGTTAGTACAAGGGGCTTCACAGTGTAGAGAATCGCCATTACCCATCGTGACATTCAGATGTTGAGAGGTCTTAATTGTTAGTCCCAGATTTTTGGCCAAGCGAGTTTGGAGAAAATTATGTGTGAATCTATTGTCCACTAAAATGATCACCGTACGGCCAGCTACCACCCCTTGTAGCGTCAATGTAGAGGGAGCAAAGTGTCCTTCTAAGGCATGAAGAGAAATAGTGGGGGTATCTTCAGTGGTTGGGGAAAACTTCATTGTGAGCTCTATTGCTGAAAAAGTTTCAAGAGGCACTTCTGGCATGCAAGGTTCGTCCTCCGGATGGCTTTTCTCCTCCTCAGTGATTAAACATAGGAATTGTTGGGGCTTACAACGGTGGCTAGGAACAAATCGTTCATTGCAATTGAAGCACAAGCCATTTTCATGGCGAGAGGCCATTTCAGCAATGGTAAGTCTTTTGATGGGAAATTTGGGTGGAGGTTGTGAGGACGAAGGCAATTTAGGCGGTGGCGTGTGCGTGGCTATAAGTGATTTAGGGACCGATTGACGGTGGAAGTGGATGCATTCAACATCCAACTTTTTCTTCTCCAATTTTTCCATACCGATAGCATCAGGTAAGGAGATAGGCTTCAACAACAAGCAATTCACGCCGATTTTATCACATAAGCCAGAGATAAAACAATTCAATAGATTAGTAGAAGTAAGACCGGTTGCACACGTGGAGAGGGTCTCAAACTCGGACATGTAGGCTGTGATAGTAGTGGTTTGCCGAAATTTGTGGAGTGTCGCTTCATAATTAAGATAGGAGGAAGGTCCTAATCGGGGCTCCAGGTCGCGGGCAAAGAGCTCCTAGGTGGAGAGCTGCCTGGTTGAAGATATCCACTGGCACCATTGAAGGACAGAATGGGTCATGTAGAAGGCAGCAATTATGACTTTCTGGTTAGGAGGAGTGTCATGATAGTGAAAAAATCGCTTGATTTGGAAAAGTCTGCCTAATATGTTTTCGCCAATGAAGAAGGAAAATTTGAGCTTAGACAAACGAGAGTGGTGAGAAAGTTGTAGATCAGGGCTTGCATGTGATAGAATAGGTAGGGTATGAGGTGGAGAAGGGAAAAAAACAGGTGAGGACGCAAAAAATGTGGTCGGCGTTGGTAGTAGTGGTGGATTTGTGGTTTGTGGTGGGGATTTCTCGATTCGATCTAAGGATTGACGAATTTCATGGAGGGATTGTTGCGGTTGTTCTTTGGTGGAGGCGTTGAAGGCAATTCCATCGAAGTGCTGTTGGACAATCGCCAGAACCACCTTAAGCTCCGTAGAGAGACCGGCGATGGAGTCCTTCAGGGCTTTATAACATGTGGTCATTCCCTCTGCTATGGCTCTCAACGATAGCACTTTTGTTACGCATTAGGATCTAGCAACAGATAGAGAAGGATACAGATAAGAGAGACAGACAAAGGAGGCAGAGAGTAGAGAAGAAAGAGAAGGAAGGAGAGTCTGACAGATGGAGAAAAGTTCCAAAAAAGGAGTAATGTATTGTCTGTCTTCTGTAACAGTTTTCCTATTCTTCTTGTAACGGCATACACATGAGCCCCTTAGTAGTTACTCTATTCCTCATAATAGCATACACGTGAGCCATATGGCATAACAATGTAACAGAATACCCTATGCCTATCAATAACGGTATAACAAAAAAAATAAATGATATCATCCAGCACATGTGGCAGAACAAAAATAATCAAATTAATTATAATTTTGAAATTTGAGGGGAATTCGTGTTGTCCTGGTGCTCTTTCTGCAGCCAATTGGCTCGTTGGTGGTGTGAGCACAGTTGTAGTCATGAGTCTTGTAACACATACCGAGAGATAGAAGAGAGACTTACCGGCCATCGACGTTGGAAACAGTACCCACAAATCGCTGGCCAGAAGGAAAAGAAATTTTTGATATATTTTTTTTCAAAATTGTGGGCAAATTTGACGATTTTCGGTTAAAGTTTTTCTAAAATTTGCAACGGTAACTTTCCGTACCTTGGTGGTACAAATATTAATTTCCATCTAAGACGTGTGCGTATGTGACGTTAAGGTACATCATGCTCGGTGGTGAGCAAATTTTAAGTAATGGGAGGCTGTTTCTTCCCAATTATTCTTTGAAATTACTTCTTTTTTGAACTCTTCTGTGTTTAGGGAGTTTTGGTGAGGAAAATGTGGGTGTTTTAGTAGATGGTGCTGCCGCTTCCTCATGGAAGAGAGTTGTTTAGCTCGCGAGTGATGTGTGCAGGAGTCGGTGTTTGTGGTGCACGAGTTGTCCCTTTTTCTAATTGTTTGAGGCCCCGATGAGTCCCTCGGTCTGGGGATGCTTTCCTTTGGGTTGCTGACATAACCGTGAAATACTGAATTTGTTATCTTATATCTATTTTTTGTAAAAAAAATATCAATTTTTAGACATAAAATTGTTGGTATTGTTTAGAATAATATTTGGTAATGGGAAAGGGATGCCGTTTTGGATGGCTTAGTGAGATTGAAAAGAAAAGTAGTTTTTAGGTTATACAACGTTTTATGATAAATATAATTAAAAGATATAACTAAGCTACAGTTTGTGCCTATAGTTGTCGTTTGCTTGTGTATTTTAGAAGTCTAAATTAGTGCATAGGACTCCCACGTTATCATGTCTAGAAATGATTAAATATATACAATATCAGCCCTATATTAAAATGAGGCAATACAATTGAATTTATAAAGGTTTTAAAATGTTGACAAATAAATCAAAGGACTGTTGCTTGCCAATATTAGAAGGACATCTCATTACAAGAGGCTTCCATGTTATAGGGTTTGAAAATACTGAAATGTATGTCTCATTATCCCTACATTGCAGTGTGACAAAGTAATCAAACAATTAAAAGATAATTAGTTGACAATTAAGCTAAGATTTGTTCTTATGCTTGTTGTTGTTTGCGCATTTTAGAAGGGCATACCAGTATCTAAGACTCTCACATCGTGGGTCTGATAAGGGTTTGATTTATGCATTCTTTCGTCAATGGTATAGTCAAGCTATTTTCATGATTTGATACTCTATTCCTAATACTTTATACTGTGAGCTTTCTTATGATAATTCTACGTAATTTAGATTAGAAAATAACTCACTATTGTTTCATTATGTGCAGCAATTATTACCTAGATTGAAAAATATCAGGACATTATAGGTGAAGGGATTTCAAGAATACATATGAACCGGCTTATATAATTCGGCAAAACTACAAACAGTTACCTCAATGTGACCCTGAGCGGCCGTTTTAATCTGCATAGAGGTAGAGGTTGCAAAGCATTTTGTCTTTGTTGGCTTCGAGGTTAGTTTCAAATCGAGGTCTTTTCCATTATGTGATATCAAGCAAGGTGTAGAATTCAATAGCGGAAAATATTCAAAAATGTATGGTGCATTTATGGCGATGATGATGTAACACGCGAATATTATCGACCGTAGTTTTCACCTGTCTTTTTTGGTTTTATTTTGTTTGATACTTTTGCTTTTGTGGTGTAACAGCTTTGGTGAAGTACAGGCTAATTTGTTAGATATATTTTGTTCTCCTTTTTCATAATCCCACTCATACTATATAAGTTTTTCTTGTCGATTTACTAGCTTGAAATATGGTGTGGGTGACTATTGAGAATTTCGTATCATTAATAAGGCTTTAAATATTTTCAGTGCCCTTTTATTATAGTCATTTAAAAATAACTTTGAAGCTTAATTGTGTGTGTCAAACGGCACATTCAACGTATGAAATTCTCTTCCATTACTTTTGTTATTTCTTTGATTAATGGGAGTATGGTCCAAACCCTAATCCACATAGTCTTTGGTGTGGATGGTTTTTCAACGGGTAAATAGTGTTATAATATAATTGCATTTTATAAGCTAATAAAAAATTAAAAAATAATAATAATAAAATTTTATATCTCAATTATAATAAAACATTACCCTCATGCTTAAATTTAAAGTTTTTCAAAAGCAAAAAAAAAAAAAAAAAAAAAACCCACTTAAGCTATTGTAGCTTTTAGAGAGAGTTATAAACATAGATTATTCTAGATTATTCTAGGAAGTCTTAATTAAAAATTATTTTCAAGAATATTTTGAAAAGTCTTTTGATAAAAATTCATAATTTTTATTGCTCGTATGCTTTCTTTTCTTTTCTTTTTTTTTTTTTTGATATGGTTTCAACCCTTTGGCATGTTGTTATTTGCATTTTATTTTTTGCTTCCCTTAGATTTTTCTAACAATTTAAAATAAAATGATAAAATTTATTCTAAAATTTTATCTTTTTTAAAAGATATTTTGATAAATAAGTAAAACAATGAAAATAAACTTATATAGTCAACCATATTTAGTAAGGTTTAATGCATTTTAGGAACCAAATTTTAGATGAATCTTGATTTTTATCTTGATCTTCTTGCCTAATTAATCTTGTTGACTTAAATCTCAAAAATTTTGATTAGCATCTCTGAAAATCTAAAATTTGTGCACCACAAATAAGAACAAAAGAGTCAGAGCACCTAAGGGAACTATTTTCTTATAGGCATTTTGACACTTAAGTAAAAAAATATTTCTTTGAAAAACAAAAAGATGTATTAAGATTTGAAAAGGTATAAATTTTGTTTTTGTTTAATATGCATCATGTATTTTTATGTTAATATGTCTGATTGAAAGAGCGAGAATGAGTTCTCCTTATTGCATTTGGGAGCCTTTTTTTATAGTGGTAGGGACCGTTTTGATAATATTCATTTGTTTTTATCCGTTTTTGTAATCATTTTGGATAACTTGGATAAGAAAAACAATTTGGGTCTATTATCTCGGAGAATGGATGCCGGTTGTGGTTGATTGCTCTTCATAGCATGAAAGTGAGAACATAAATCAAATTTAATTGTGGCCTATGGATCTTGGCGCAATTTCTACTCATTTTACTCTATAAATAGAATCACTTTTCTGTTGGGCCTCCTTTTCATTAGACTCTTTCATTTGAGTCAACCTGCTTTTGGTTGTTTTCGTCACGGTTTAAAACTTTGATATTATTAATATAATTTTGTATTAGTACATAAAAGATTTGGATTTTAAATATTAAAAAAATCGTCTCTTTAAAATATGAATGGAATTATATATATTCTTTTGTTTTTTAAATCTTACAATTTAGAAGTCTGACACATTGGACCAAAGTCAAGGAAAATAAAAAACAAGCCATTTGATAGCTTCCATCTCTACATATTTACTTTCTTAAGAAAAGTCACGGTGACATGTTCAATGCTTTCCCCAAAAAAATATTAATAAGAAGGCTACATAACCAACAATTAACCAATCGTTTTTCTATTTTACTCGGTCATGTGTAGAATTGCTTAAAAATAGGTAATACGTCGATGACTTAAGATGGCTGCATTTTTTTATATTTTTCAATCTCAACGTTCTATATTTAAATTAATAATTATAATTTAACAATAATTATAAAAAAATTAATAAAAAACAATTATTTTAAAATAAATATTTTTTTTTATTTAGCTAAAAATTAACGATTAAGATAAAAAATTATAGGGTTTGTAGTCCCTTTCTCATTGATTACATAGTTGCACACAGCGAGGGAATCGAGAGGTTTGAAAAATACAAAGGAAACTATTAACTTCAAATTAGGACATGGGCTTGATAATGGGACCCGATTTGGATATGTTTAGACTATTTTAATGATATAATTTTTTATTTATCTATTCATATTAACAGACTCTTAATAGCATATAGACAGGCAATTTTTATATTATTTTGAGTATATTTAAAAAATATTTATGGTGGATGAGTAAAATGCAATTAACATAAAGTTAAAGTGATGTCTCTTTCAAGATTATGTCTAAAGACGTTTTAACTTGCAGGAGAAAACGCAAGAAAATCCGAGGGCAGGCGGAGTGGGTGGAGGATGGAGACTTTGACAGAGACAGATTAGGTGAGTCGACTCGGATCGTGGAAACTTTGGCGATCGGAGTGCCGAGAAAGTCAAGCTTTTAGACTCCTCCTTCTGTAATTTTCCCGAGAAAAAAGCACAGAAAATGGAAAAGAAAATATCGGCCATGAATGTCGAAAATATCCCCCAAGTTTTTCTGAAAGGAGCATGTTTTAGACCCAATTCATTTTATTTGTAAGTCAATTAATTAATTCATGGGGAAAGGTTATATATATATTTTTTTTATTTGTGATTTTTTATTTTTCTTAATTTTTGTTTGAGAAAGCCGGTTAATAAATTATTACATAATTTTCAGTGAAGTTTTTTTTTTTCAGATTTTAAAGTAAGTGATTTAATGTCCTCTCAATCTTAGAAATAATTTTATTAAAGAAAGTTTAGGACTAAGTACATAAAATTAAAATTTAATGATGAAATTACGTTTTAGAGTAAAGTTTAATTATTAAAAACACAGAATTATTCTCTCTTATTTTCATGAAAATCTTACGTAAGCTGATGTATGGATTACGCAAAAAGCTTGGATCAAATTGCCAAACGAAAAATTAAGAGATAAATTAAGCGGCGGGGTAGGTGGAAAATCTGATTTTATTGAATTAATTATTTAATTATATGGTCAGTATAAATTATTGCGGTCATAAGGATTGCCTTCACAATTAATAACGACATTTAATTATTCTTTTTTTTAATAATATATTACGCTCCGTGGGTATTGCGGTAGCTGGAAGCCCGTGGCCCGTGTTTTGCGCGCTGAAAAGTCAAAACGCTTAAGGTTTGCCAATTATTTAAATAAAATAAGGTAAAATAAATAAATGTTAGCCAGATTAATAATATTTATTATGGGGATAATAATTATGGCATAAAAAATTAAACCAAAATTAGGACTAAGGTCATGGGTGTTGGGGTTCGAACGGCTCGGATCCATCCGATCTGGTAGCAGCGGAATACCCAAACCCCGGTCATCATCAGCCACTATTTAGTAGGAATAAGGAACACAGAGATGCACACTATTTTTACGTGAAAACCCCTTCTCAACTAAGGAAAAAATCACGGGACACAAAGTCTACCAATAAATTTATTATTTAAAATGGTTACACAAAACCAGATATAGAATACAAGTAACCACCCAGGCTACACAAGCCCTAAAGGCGAAAACCGAAGAACAGAGCACGAGAATATATAGCATCATTCTTTGTGTTTCACTCACTACTCTCTCTTTCTTTCACTCTTTCTCTCCTCCATGTAGTGCTTTTTGCTCTCTCATTTTACAAGTGTTGGTGAAACGGCGACGACAATTTTATCCCCATACTCATGCGGCCGGCACACAGCGCCCCTGGTGTTGTCTCCCAATCAGTCCGGCGCAACCCGCACCCTTGATGGTTTTCACATGCAACTCACTGCCTGAAGCTCCGGGTGCTCATATATAGACATCCTGGCTCCACTTAATTCCATCTGCCCAGGTGGTCATCTTGTAGATAATTGGTACCACGTCTTCGTCAGTTCCTGAGCTTCCTGCAGGCCCATACCCTGCAAGACGGGGCATGCTCTACACTGTGTAGATGCGTGCTCTGCAACCCAACTGCGAGCCTGTCGACCAATCCTAGAAAGACATTTGTCCACTGCAAGCTGCCACTTTTCACAGTCTCCTAGGCCCGTTGCTCAGCCGGTCAATTTCTCATTGACCGTCTTCAGCATTCATCCGGTCAACCTGAGTTGATCGTCTTCTACTACCATCCGGTCAACCTCCCCGTTGACCGTCTTCTGTTGTCTGTCTGCCATCCAGCAGTACTCCTGCAACCATAAGAAGATCAATCTCCTGTTGACCGAAATTCATAGTTGGCCATCCGCCGGTCAATCTCCATTGACCATCCACTGTTCTCCTCCGGTTAACGTGACGTTGACCGGAATCAGTTCTCCGGATTTGTTCTCCGCAGATCTTCCGATGACAAACCAATTTGTTGGGTTACCCACAAGGGAGTAACCAAACCCAGCAATGAGGAGATGACATATCTTGAAATTTATTATTTTGATTTCATTATAATCAACTAAATACATTAAAAAATTATTTATTAGACACAACCGTAAAAAATATAATAATAAAGAACGTTGCTTAATGGGTCATTTAAAAAGCGAACCAAATTTCGGCCCGATGGAAAAAAACAGCTTAAGGGGGCAATGAGACCTTATGTAGTAATGGTCTAACTTATATTTATCAGATAACACTCTTTCTAGTTTATTGATACTGTAATAAAGTTATAGCTTTATTTTTATTAAGAATAATTACGTATTATTAAAATTTTTTAGACTATATAAGCAAGCGTATAAACTCATTAGGAGCATCATTTAGAATAACGGTTGAAAAAAATATTTTGACAGCTCTTAAAAACTGAAACTAATGAGAGTATTATGTCTGGCATTTCTATATTTATTATAGGAAATACTTTGGCTAGTTGGGAGTCATTATTGCGACTTCTATGTAGACTTTTTTAGGCTTTCTTTTTTACAGTATATTTATGTTATTTATTTGTTTCATATTTTTCAGATTCCTTAAGTTTGTGTATTATATCATTGTGCTCAAATTATTGGGTGTGTGATGATTTCTCAGAAAGAGACCAATTACCAAATCCTTGGATTAGGTCATTATCAAAAAGTTTAAGGTGATCTAAATTTTTTAAATATTAACCAAGTAAATTATATATGATAAAATGTGAGTTATTTATGGCAAGAAAAAGAAAGAGGTGTATATGTACCGGTAAACTTAAAGCCATATGATAAAAAAAAAAAGGGTTTAAAGTCTTGTTATATTTAATGATATTATATGATTTCGAATAAAAATGATAAAAATGAATTTATATAGTCAAATTCAACTAATGGGACATCAAAGTTTTATTGTTACTATAAATACGTCACAAGTTTTTCTAATATTGAAAATAAAAATAATAATAATGTACAAAATCTAGATATATTTTTATTATAGACATATAGGAAAGTCTTCATTAAATTAGAGTACAAGTTTTGAAAATACAAGACTTCCATGTTATGGGTCTTCTTGATTTTTAAGAAAATTCAAAAGAGAAGAAACAATTAATGAAACTATATTTTCATATTTAAATTGCATAAAAATCATATGAAAAAAACAAATGATGAAAAATATATATTAAAATATTTATATCTAAAAAAATATTTTTGTATTTTTTCTTTGAAAAACATAGCTTTTCTAATTATTTTATTTGGTTCAAACTTTCATAACCAAACATATGAAAATGATTGAAAAATTCGGTTTAATATAGCTCCATCTGGCCAATAAATATTTTCCTAAGAAACTTCAATTAAAAGATTATTATTGTAATTCCTGAGAAAAATCTAAGTGTTCACTCATCTCATCAAAGCCTAGACCCTTCATATTCACTTAGGACTCATTTGAAGATATATTTCTTTTATTTCTTTTGCATTTTAATTTATTTAATAAGTTAATAACCAAAATATTAGATGGGATCTCGAGAATATGTTCACACCCTATAATCTCTTGTTTGTGTTGCAATTTGTAAAATTTGTGATTTTTTTATTGAGAGTTTATTTTATAATATTTTGGGTCGAATTTACTTTTAAAGTATACATCATCATGAAAAATGACCATGATATACCCTAGATCTAAATTTCAAACGATTTTGGGTTGAGTTGGTCTGTCGGATTTTGATTTTCATTCACTGAGTTTAGGATCCTGCACACCACAACTTTAAATAAGATGTCAGGTGACAGCAAAATTTGATCCTATCAAAAATATTCCAACACTTAAGTTAATAAATAACCTTCTGAAAATTAGAAAGAAAAATACAGTCAATACGAAGATAAATGCGGGGGATGTGTTTGAGAACGATGGTGGAAAGTGTACTCATGCAGATAGTGGCTTTGGTTGTGAATACTTGCGAGAAACAGTATCTCTCAATATCGAGCTCACTAGGAGCAAGTAGTGGAGAGGACGTTGGAGTGTTTTGACAGCTTTGAGAGCTTTTGATAGATTTAGTATGCAAGAGCGTTTTTGAATGGTAGAGAGCGTGCCTATGAAGTAAGTCTTCATAACCTTTTATAGTCATGGGCTCTCGCTGCCTTCATAAAATGACAAGGCGAAATGCATGCCTTCTGTGCGGATCGTTGCTTTTCCCATCATGGGCACGGGTGCCATTTCGAACTGTAACGATCAGGAGGGAAGATTCCCTTCTTTCCGTGGAGATATCGTATGCAATGACCGTTAGGATATTATCTGTGAATCGCGTGTCAATTCGTGCGCCTTTATCTCGGGATGCGCTCTGATTCTAGGAGGTTACTATTATAGTTAAGATTGCCTTTATTGAAGATGCAAAGAATTAGAGTGGATGACCGTTGAGACTTGAAAAGGTGCGCGCATGTTGATTTAGATATGGGCTACATTTAGCTTGGATCGCGCCAACCTACTTACCGTGTTTCTCCAGTTAACAGCATTGTTAACCATTTCAGATACAAATAGACTGCTATTGGTCTTGGGCTACTCACCTCTTTTGAGTCAGCTTGTTATTGACATCCCTATTAGATCATATGTTTGATATAAAAATCATCAACAAACATTTTATAATCAATTAATAATTCAGAGGTTAAGATTTTGAGTTAAATTGTTAATATGATATTTGTTTAGATTCTCATTCCTAAATGTGAATATATATAAGTAAATAATTAAATTAAAAGTATTGTTTGCTAGTGAATAAAAATTTATGTAATAAATCAAATTAAAGTGCTTTATTTAATTTAATCGTAATACTTCAATAATATCACCCTTAGCCGGAATTTGCCATATTAAATGCAAATTCAGTTCTTTATATATGAAAATTAGATTTATTATTCTAAAAAAAAAAAGACTTCCAATAAGATGTTCGCTAATTTATTTTTTATTATTGTCGTCGCCACACTACCACCCACCCTTGTCGACGTGTTATTGCTACAACCACTATCCTCGCTGCAGCCACCATGGTCACGAATTCTGGGGGGCGTTGCAACCCCTTCGATGCCCATGTAGCCGTTGGATGAGAAAATCCAATGGCTGCATATATATATTAAAAAAAGTTTAATATTATTATTTTTTTGTTTTGATAATTTTTTTGTATTTGATTTTAAAAAAATAATTATTTTTTAAAATTTTTTTAAAAATATCACCTGTTGGATTTATTTATTTATTTTTATTTTTTTAAAAAAATATCGGCCGTTGAATTTTGAATCCAACTGCCAAAATAACATCGAATGGGCTGTGATGCCGCCCCCGCGTCGCAAGCATCCCGTGCCCCCATGGTCTCACTTCTCTATTTCACTATCTACATGTGATATACTATAATTTTTATGGGATAAAATAGTCATTTAATTCAAAAATATTATTTATTAAAAATTATTTATACTTTATATACAAGGATTTACTATATAATATGGATAAGAGAATAAACTTCCTTATTCATTACGATTGCAGCAAAATACCCCTCTTTTCTTTCTTATTAACGTCTGCTGATATTGCCTTGAGAGCCCGAAAGTTGCACCTCACCTCTATGGTGCAAATCCTTCGCATTGAGGTCAAAATTATTAGATATAAATTCAATAATTAAATATTTAATAATAAAAAAAAAATCATAGTGGGTCTGCTATCTATGGGCCTACCTGAAATTCAGGCCCATAGTGAGAGAGCAGTTCAAAAGTTACAACCCAGGAGATAGCCCCCACAACCCAAGATCTAAAATCGCGTGACCCAGAATTGCCCATCGAGACATGGGCCAGTAAAGCCACCCACCGAATGCGACCCATAAGTGCGCATCCCAATATTAGTAGCTCATTGGCTCTAACTTAACAAACATGTCTATAACAAACATGTCTATGTAATCATAGCTTGTCATGTTAAAAAAAAGGCACTAATCACAGTGCTCATTGAGAAGGAAATGCCGATTGGCCCGCACTCCATGATTCCCTCTACAAATACCTCATTTCTCCCACAAGAAAAACGAAGGAAAAAAAAATGAGAAAAATTACATAAGAAAACTCTCTCCAAGCTCGCAAAAATGGAGAATGGGGGAGATGATCAAGGGCATGTAACGATCAGTCTCAAAGGTACCTTACACCAGAGGTGAATCATTCTTTCTTGCTGATTAACAATCCCTACCAATGGTTGTACAGGCCACGTGACAACTTTGAATTGTCACACTGTGTAGCCGGTAAAGAAGACTCGTAGAGTAGAGCGCAAAAAGCCCCCTTTGCTATAGTTGGGAACTGATTGATGGGCAACCTCTTTCTTCTTCATCAGCGCCCATGAATCTCTCCCTCCATTGGTTAGCAATCCATTTGTTGGTGCACTCGATAGTCAACCACTCCTCGATGACTGCATTACTCCTTTCTTCTTACCGACCGTTCCCTCGGAAACGCTACCTTTTCAAAGCCATCTCCTAATAGGGCGCACTCAGTAGGAGCTAAGTTATTCATCTCCCAAAGCCACCCCGTGACCCGACGTACTTAGCAGTAGTTAGGTCCTCCATCTCTCTAAGCTGTCCTAGCCGGGTGAACCTTAACGAAGTTCAATCCTTTATCTCTCTAAGCCACATTCTTATCGGGTGCACCTTAACGAAATTCAGTCCTCCATGTCTCTCTAAGTTGCCATCTGACCGGGCGCACATCAATAGATCTCAGTCCTCCATCTTTCTACGCCGCCTCGTGATCAGGTGCATCCAACGAAACTCAACTCTCCACATCTTTCAAAGTTGCCCCTGATCGGGCGCATTTTAGTGGAGCTTAGTTCTCTATATCTCTAAGTCACCCTTGGTCAGGTGCACCTCAATAAAATTTAATCCTCAATTTTTCTAAATCGCCCCCAGATTGGGTGCACCCATCAAAGTCTAATCCTCTATCGACGTTCAATCATCCATATATCCACGCATTTCTCTTATACTATCGCATCTTTTCATCTGTTAAGAAAGATTTCTAATATAAATGCCGGAAGATATATTAGAGAGCGAGTTTTGTAAATTCTTTAATCTTGTATTTATTAGATGTGTTGTATAAGATCAAGATTTAAAGAGACGGAGATCAGATCCGTCTCAATTCGATCATCCCTAATTTGTATAATAACTCAAATCTAAAAATACGCTAAACTATATTAATTTTTTTAAAAAATAAAATATATAAATTATTAAATTTATATCTAATAATTTAGGACCGATGTTAATAAACTATGGTTACATGGTGAAATACATTCCATTGAAATCTATTGACCTGTCGTTAAAAGATTATATAATTTATTAACATGCTGTATTTTAATAAAATATTTCAAAAATTAATTATTAGTTACAAATACATATAATTCAATTATTTATTATAATTAATAATATTATATATTTTTAAAATCCATTAATATATAAAAAAATGACATCTAGAATTTTCTCCAGAGTGTGGATGGGAATTTCTGCGGTGGCTGACGTACGCGCAGGCTTTAGCGTGTCGGAGTGTCAACGACGCAAGTCGAAGGTGGAGACGCGTGGCCAGAACACACGACCTTTGGGAGCATGCATTGAACATGGCGGCGAAGCTGGGAGTTGTCGGATGCAAAACGCAACGTTTTGATGAACTGCAATGTGAACGTCAACGGTGGGAAAGTCGGGTGGCACGTGATGGTCGAAAGGTTCATTCTATCGGGGGTACTTCATTTTTTTAAACATTGTGCATATTTTTTTAAATTTAAATTATTTATTTTTTAAATAAATAATTATAATTAATTAATTTACAAATAATTTTAAATTTTTAAAATTATTTTTGGTATAATATTTATTTAAAAATAAATAATTTTAATTAAAAAAAGACATCCACTTCTTTAAAAGATAAAATCTCCATTAACCATATATTATCGAACCTTCATAAGTAAAACATTTATAAAATATTGAAATAGTTTGAAAATATTTAATAGATATTATTATTATATTTTTGAATGATTGAAATTAATTAATTTATTTTATTTTTATATAAATTTAATAATATAAATAAATAAAATATTGAATAATTTAAAGACATGAAAGAGTATTCTTGTGACTAGAGCCAAAAGTCTATGCTTTGTTTAACTATGCTTCCATTTATTAATTTTTTCTTATTTTTGTACCATTTTGACTAAGAAATTTAAATATTGTCACATCATGAACTAATATATGAACTCATTCGAAGGTTTGGTGATAGGATTATTTAAAACCTTAAATTTTGCATATTTGTAAAATTTGTTTGACAAAATAATTTAAAGTGGATTAAACATAGACAAATTAAGTTCAAAATTTAGTTTAAAATCGGCTCTATTACATATAAATAAATTGGGTTTAGTAAATCTCATTTATTTTTATTCAAATTATGCTTAGATAAGAAATCGATTTTAGCTTAAACTCGTTTCTAACATGAAATATAAACATGCTATTATTTGCCTAAATTCAAATCATGGGCAACTTAAACTACATACATTCAATAATCTTTCATAAATTATTTAATTTAAAATTTGAGATATAATATCGTTTCTTATAACTAAGGTAAGATTATTGCAACGAACAATCGATAATCATTGTTATCACAACCCCAATACATGCATATACATAATAATAAGGAATATTAGCTCAATATTGGGCTACGATAGCTTGTACCAAATACTATTATACAACCCAAAATAATGATATTAGGTCTCAAATTGTGGCCAACAATCCACGATCGACCCTAGACTCCTAATACATGACAAATAAGCTTAAGGTAAAGTATCTAAAAATTAATTACTAGCAATTTAACATCAAACAACAATATATTTTAAGGCCCATGAATACTAATACAAATAAACCCAAACCAAAGTAGCAAAATCAAAATATGTAGTACAATAAGACAACCTAAAAGCTATTATTCCAATAATAGTTTCCTGACAAATACATATTTATATTGGAGATACATAAATGATATGCAGAAGGACAATAATCATAATTTTATGCAAAGTAATGAAAATATCCAAATGTCAATAAAAATATTCAAAAAATATGATATCATAAAAGATATTCAAAATTTAACAAATATAAGGGTTATAAAATATAAGAATTAATTATTTGTGATAATATCATCGATAAGAGTCAAATATCAATTATTGGGCTATAAATATTTTCCTATTATTATACATTATTATTTAAGTTATATGTATGGGTTGGCTATATATTATTTTCTCTATAAGGTGTCAAATATAACTTTTTGGCATGTGGATGTTAGATTCAATACTTAACATAAAATAATATACTATAATATATTCAAATAAAATTTATGAAAAGCTTTTATATTAAATGACAATTATGTGAATTCTTTCAAATTTGAAGAAAAACTAATTATCTCTATAAACTTTAAAATAAAATTTTTTGCTATAACACTTTGCATAAAATGATGCCCAAGTTCAATTAGATACAAATTTCACGGTTTCTCTACTTTTTCACCAAAAAATGTGCAAAATCACAAAATGCTAATTTATATAGAAATATTAATGCATGAGTATTGGTCATGCGCATATTAGATACAATACTGAGCACCTGCACATACAAGTAATGCTTAATCCATGCATGAATGCTTTTTTTTTTTTGCCACAGCCATTAAACCATGTACGAGTGGGTATTAGATGTCGTCTTCCATGCCTCAAATACTTAAATTTTTGATATAAAAATATAATTATTTATAAAATTTATCCACTATATATAGTTATAATGTCATGGTGCACAAATGAAATTTTGGGCATTACATTTAGAATACATCATTGAATTCATTTATTTCAAAATATTTTAATAAATTTGGATCCATATGGTTGACATAGTAAAAGGAGAGAGGAAGAAATATAAAGTTAAAAAACTCCATTTAAACAGTAAGGAAAGCAGAAAAAACGAGGACAACTATCATGCTCCCATTTTTAATGTGAAACTTAGAAAAATAAAAATTTGAGATAATACCTTGGCAATATAACTAGTTAGTTTGCAAACAAATTTTGTGTTTTTTAAATAATCACTCTTAGGGTTTATTATTAATCACCATCCGATGAATTTATTTTATTTTAATACAATTAATAATTAAGGATTCTATGAATTGGAGGGTAACCCTGTTAGAAAAGGGTTGAGCTTATTATTATTTTTTGGTCAGTTATTTGATTTTGATTGGACGATTGATAATTTTTAATTTTTTAAATAATTTTTTTAAAAATAATTTAAAAAATTAAAATTTTTAGTCATTAAATTAAAATTAGATGATTTATAATAAAGGTGGACTTTAGCTTCTCCGGACTCCACACGTCTTTGTGTGATGTTCTTCCATTTGCCACTTTCTTCTGCATTTTCACGTTGCAAGAATTATGCATGACGCATTGAAGACGTAACCTCACCTCTATGGATTCATCTCCAACTCTGTATGATAATTTATTTAAATTTTTTAAGGCTATGAAAACTTTCACATATTTTTTTAGATATATTAAAAAATTACCCTTTAAATAATTTTTAAAAATTTTAATTAGATAACATCTAATCCATCTATTTATAATAATTATAACAATAAATTAATAAATATTACATTATATTATAATAAGACTGCCCATTATTTTCCACCATTAGCTTCCCATAATCTAGAGCTAGGCATCTATCTTTGTGATGTCCTCCAATATTTTCATAGACGTATTCAAAAAGATAACACTTTACCAGAACTGTTTTTTTTTTTTTTTTTAAATATTGAATTAGTTTTTTTTGTTTTTTAGTGATTGGAGTCTCTTGATAAAAATTAACTCAAAATTTCATAAATATTTCAAAATTTTTAAAATAAAATTACCAATCATGACTCTTTTTTTAGGGAATAAAAAAATCCCGCAGATAAAGATCCGTGGCGCCCTTTTTTCCTCATGGAGATGATCGTTCTTCTCCTTATCTCAACTGGGCTTGATGTAAAATTCGACTACCACACGCTTGGAAATGGATAATATAACGTAGACCGTTCGATTTTAAATTTAATCATTTAAAATACGTAACCGTCGAATTTGATATCCGACGGCCAAAATTAAGAGAAGGACGGTCCTTCTCTACTAGGGAGAAAGACACCTCCTCAATCCGCAGAGAAATGCCCCCGTGATTTATGGGTTTGCTAAATAATATAATTTAGTTGCCCAATTAAGGCATGATTGGACGTTAGAGCATCATTAAGGGATTTCATTAAATCTCTGGATTTATATCCAACAATAACATACTGATCATTAATAATTTATAATAGCGATTATTTAAATTATTAACAATATAATCAGATTTTCGTGGTGAATATTGGGAAAAAGTTTATTTTAAGCTTTAACGTGAGCAAAATACGATTTTATTATGGCGTAAAACTATTGGTTTAAATATGAACATAAATTAATCGCTGGACTTGTTCTCTGTTCACGGTTGGTAGGAGGGATCTGCTTCAGCATAGAAACTTCCGTGCGTATGGGAACAATATTAGTAGAAATATTCAGCCAACAACCCCAACTCCTCTCTTCTACCAATCAACCTTCAACCCTACTTGCTCCTCTCTCTCTCTCTCTCACCAATTCGCGGTGCGCAGAACTTTCCTTTCTCATAGACGCTTTCTTTGAAAAAATATTATATATTGATTCATCGCTCGTTTTCTATTTCATTGATCAGAGGAGGAGATCGTTTTTCATCCCCTTCCTCGGATACCCATATAGATCAAGCGGGGTAATATAACATTGATAAAAGATCTACGGTCTCAGAATCCAGTCTTGTTGAAGGATTCATTATTGGGTTGCTTTCATTCATCATCTCCGATACCCGCCATGGATGGATCTCTGAAAAATGCTCTGTTCTCATGTGCTCTGTTGTTACTCTGTTTTTCCACAACCGGTAGAGCTGCGTCTTGCAGCAGCTATTCTTTCTCCAACAACAAGGTATACAGTACCTGCACGGATTTATCCGTACTGAATTCCTTCCTCTACTGGAGCTACGACCCATCTGCTGGAACGGCCGACATCGCTTTCCGGGTCACCGGAGTTTCGACCTCGAATTGGGTGGCGTGGGCCATCAACCCCACCGGCTCGGGCATGTTAGGAGCACAAGCGCTGGTTGCTTTCCAAAATAGCAGCGGAGCTATGCATGCTTACACCTCTAGCGTTCAGAGCTATGCAACTACTTTATCCAGCAGCTCGTTGAGCTTTTCGGTGTCGAGTCTTTCGGCAGAGATGAGCGGGAGTCAGATGATGATTTTTGCCACCGTTCAGCTTCCGGATAATAAGACGTCGGTTAACCAGGTTTGGCAAGTGGGTCCGGTTAGCAGCGACAGTCCACAGGCTCATGCTCAGTCTGGAGATAACCTTAAATCGGCGGGAAGTGTGAATTTCCTTTCCGGGGTAGTTGTGTCAAGCGGCGGAGCGGGATCGAGACAGAGAAAGAAGAACGTAAGATACTTTTTCATTCTCAATCATCTTTCAATTTCCAATTTACGATGTTCTGTTTTCGAGGAAAACAACAATTTTATTCAGTTAATTTTTAGATTGCTCTCCAATTTCTTTAACCCAGTTACCTACTGTCAAAATTGCAAATATTTAGTATCACCTGACATAATATATTTCTGACTTTTTATCCCCCTCCCAGAATCCCAATCAGATATCATTCTAGAAGGGCCGTAATTCTAACTTTCACCTTATTAAGGACGATTATTAAGGCTGAAACCTACAAATTAAGGGAAAATCTTATACAGAAAATCATGTCTGTTGATTGATGAACAATTAGTGAACATAATTCAGGTGCACGGAGTGTTGAATGCTGTGAGCTGGGGGACTTTGATGCCAATCGGTGTGATGATAGCGAGGTACATGAAGGTGTTCAAAGCAGCAGATCCGGCATGGTTTTACCTTCACATTACCTGTCAAACATCTGCTTATATCGTCGGAGTCGCCGGATGGGCGACCGGCCTTAAGCTCGGTAGCGACTCTCACGGCATCGTCTACCACGCCCACCGCAACATCGGCATCAGCCTCTTCTGCCTTGCCACCCTTCAGGTAATCCACCTGCTTCTCCCTTCGCTTCCAAGCTAACCTCAGCTTTGAAATCTTTTTCGATCCCTCAATAATAATTTTTAAGAAATAAATATAATTTGATATCTATTTATTTATTTTTATTTAAATTTATAAATATAAATAAACTAATAAGGTAACATATAATCTGAGATATGTATGATAAATGGGTCATTTTGGGAGCAGAGATCCTCCTTAGTGAAATAGGATTTTTTGATTTATTTTTTTTAGTTTCTTACAAATATTATTAAAAAAACATTTTAATCAAAAAAAAAAAAAAAACAGTTACGCAGGATCCTTCGCAAAACAGGACCCCGCATCAAATTTCGGGCTTTTTTTTTTTTTTTTGAATCTTTCCTCTATTTTTAAGTTGATAGCTTCTTAGGCATGATTATATAAAGAAATCAAATTAACTATATTACTACTAATTTTTTTTACTAATACCATTATTAATTTATTTATTAACTGCTATAATTCATTTATTTTTCATAATTTTCATAAAAAATAGTAAGAAATTATTTTTAATTTCTTTATTATAAATAATAAAACTATTAAAATATTAATCCAATCAAAAAAAAATCCTAAATCTGTATTTACTCAGTCAACAAAAACTACTCATACATTAAATTATGTTATATTCATCTTATTGTCACAATATATCTAAATTATTAATATTTTAATACGACATTAAAAATATAAAAAATTAAAATAAAATGACTCTTAACAACTCCCAATAATATATTTTCTTTTCTCATGTGAACATCCCATGTGTTAGTGGGACAGAACATTTGATTTTCTTGTTGTAAATTATTGCCTTGCCATCTCCACCTAAGTGATTTTTGACCACCTTGTCCCACACTGCTTGATGATCTTCTTTCTGGATTCCTACTCTTTGACTCTAAACTCCTTATTGACTTATAAGTTTGTTTGTCATTATTCAGGTGGGCCATTAGATAGGTTGTCATATCAAAATAAAAGTATTATTCGGTATTAATGTTATCTATGTCATATTTTATCTATATTATCAATAAAAATATAATGTTGATGCTATTAATTATATATAAGAGTATAATTAATAACAATATTATTTTATAATAAATTACGATTAAAAAGGCATATTTTTTATTTTTCAGTCTAAAAAATTTTATAAGTAGTAGTGTGTAAAAAAAGCTCAATTTATTTTTCCTGAATTGATATAAATGGGTTGAATTATAACATATTCAACACAACGGTAAAGAAGAAAACGATCGATGTTTAGGTATTGTATTGCTTCTAAGTTATGAAAGGGCTCTCGTCTTCATTAGTTCATGTTATAAATTCTATTTTCTCTAAAAATTGGACACCCCTTGTGTATAAAATGTGTCGGAGTCCAAAAAATTATTCTGACATGTATATCTCGGGTAACAGTTCTAGTTCAGGAGAAGTGCAAGTGCTTTTTATAATATAGGAATAAGATTATCTTATCAATCGATGAACAATTTTATAACACGGGTAAATAAAAAAAAGTTAGGATAAGGCGATAAAAATAACTTAAAATCATTTCTATCCATGAAAAATATTAAATTAAATTGAGTGAAATGACGAAAATAATTTTTAACAGGTTTTTTTTTTAGATATAAAGTTTTATTATTATTATTGTTATTGTTAATAAATTTTGATTGATTTACAGGTATTTGCTCTGCTGTTGAGACCCAAGAAGGATCACAAATACAGGTTTTACTGGAACGTCTACCACCACTCCATTGGATACACTGTCATCGTTCTCAGCATCGTGAACATATTCAAGGGCCTTGATATATTGACCCTGCCAAGAAGTGGAAGAGGGCATACATTGGCATCCTTATATTTTTAGGTCCATTGCCCTTATTTTGAGGCACTCACATGGTTCATAGTTTTGAAGAGGAAAAGGGATGCCCCTTCCCCTCAAAATACCCTCAATCCAACGGTGGTAACCCAACTAATGGGGTCAATAGCTATGGTGCCTGAACACAAACAGTTGTGTAGTCTTCATTTTTAGGTGTCCAAATATTTATTAGGAGGCATAGTCATCCATATACTACATATATATATATATATATATATTAGTTACCTTTGGTATTATGCGTGAGAGAGTACTTTAGAGACACCATCTTGCCATAGTTGTTTGAATTCTCTTTTTTCTTCTCTATTTAGAAGTTTACATTTTATTTGGAGATCTTGCTTTTTTCGGCTTGGTGTATGTAGATATTCTTTACAGCTTTTCTATTTAATTTGTGTGTTTTTATATCAGTCTATCTTATTTTGGGTAGTTTAGTAGATGTAAAAGTTATATCCTTAACCTAATACATGTTAATGTAAGAGGCCCCAAACCCAAATTAGATGATTTGAGCAATGTGATGTTGTCTTAACCGGTGAGTATTATGTTGTAAGGTAAATTTGATGAATATAACAAAAAAAGTATAGTTATATATTTTTAAAGTATCAAAGATTAATATTAAATTGCCGGCTATTTTTATATTTAATATGGCTCACTTGATCTAAGGTATATTTTTTAATCACAATTCAAACATCAAGATGGAAGTACATATTTTTAGATCTATAAACTCACTAAAAGTTATTTAACCCCATTTAAAAACCTAGCATCATCAACTGTATATAAGATGGAAGAGGAAGAGGGGACCTATTATGGTCCTTCTGCAATTAGGGTTTTTTTGCCACACCAAAGATGAAGATTGAGTTATAAAAATAAAGTAGTTAGATTTAATTAGAATTTTAATATCTGTATTATTATCCACCTCTCATTTTTTGTTACTAATATGTACAATATTAATTAACCTCAAATTTCTGAAATATTGAATCCAATCCTTCATGAAAAATTAGTAAGAATAATACTGTGACAACTCTTAATAAAGAGGGTAGCTCTAATAACCACCTACTAATCCATATTCTAGTATGAAATATCCTAGATTTTGTGATTTTTGTTTACAAAAACTTTCCAATTCTTGTACGAGCCTTTTGGGGTACAGAAAGATGCATTTGGGCTTGAAAAATTAAAATCATAATTGTGGAAAAGATACAGAAAGAGAGGTTGTAGGGAGGAGAGCATTTTGGTCTTAAGAATCTAAATATGATGCTCAATATTTGAGGCTTATATCATATAACATGGAGATTGTGTTTGGTCTTAAAATATTTAAATAGTAAAGAAAATTGCCAAAACCCTAGTAGATTTGAATGATAATTTAGTAGAATACCATTGGATACCTTATTGAATAATAATAATAATAACAATAACAATAATGATAAAAACAAAAATAAAGAAAGTCATATTAGAGCGACACAAAAACTAAAATCATAAACAAAAAACGATGAATTTAGTTGGCATATAACTTATAGTCATAGATTCAACGTAAAACTCTTATGTACTTATTATTATATTATATTTAGTTGGCATCTAACTTATAGTCATAAATCCAATATAAAATTCTTCTATAGATATTATTATATTATATGTCTTTATATAGCGAATTATAAAGTAAATCGGTAAGTATTGGGATGGATTACTTCATTGTCAATCTAATACTCAATACTTATAAACATTTATTGATTTATCAGAGGACGTATCGATTTTCAAAGGAGGATCACTTGAGAAATAATCAAGCAAAGGAAGTTTTCAAGAAATTGTCGTAGTGGTAGTTGACTTATGCACAATCAATGTATATACATATTTGAAGTAGCACAGACGTACCTGATATATACCTGAAAGACATTCATATGTAATTTTTAGAAGTTTTGAGTAATTATTTATACTTGATGTACTCACGAGTGCTGCTCATACATAGCTTATTATGGCTGCTTGTGTTTGATGTCTACATGTTAAGTAGTCATGCGTTGCTTGTGATACAAAAGGTTTTGTAAGTTTTAGGGTACTTATTGTTAGCATTTAAGATGCATTTTTGATAGCAACTCGAGAAATAGATAGAGAAAAAATGGAAATATTATCACTAATTATTTAGATCTTAAATTTTATTCTGACTTTCACCATTATTAAAAATATTATTTCATTTGTTATTTTGGACATTTTATCGGTAATTTTTCATATAGTTCTCATTTATTATTATACTTACCTTAATTTGCTAATATTATGATGAAATTAAAGAGTATTGTTAGGGCTTGTATTACCATTTTCACAATTTCAGTAGATTTTATATGGACACAAAATTTCGTGGTACTGCTCTTTTCATTTATTGGGGGTGTTCATATGAAATTTGTCTCATACTCGTTATTATAGTTATTTTCATAATTTTTTATTAATTATGGAAACGTCTTCTTATATTTTTAACCAAATGACTTATTTTTCCTATCCATGTTAAAATTTGCTCTCTAATCAATTGTAAACTTAGGTGTTTTAAACCCAGCAATATGATGAATACCCTTTTCCCCTTAGCCTCAGTATTGTCTTAGATAATAAATCAAATTTTATAGATTAATGATTAACTAAGTTATCTTTATTTAATATTTGATTGTATTTAAATTATAAAGAGATATTATCCTTGAATTATTAAAAATAGATTGATACTGTTTATTTGAATCAAAATTTTTGTAGCTGAAAGAATTCTATGATTTTTTTATATAAAAAAAATCAATTTATCTTCTCAATCACAAGAGTGGGGAGGGAGAATAAGAAAACATAGTCACAAAATTCATTTATGATAAGAAAAAAAAATTTCTTCCAACTGCTTTGATGAAAAAAAAAAGGAAAAAAATTACCGAATTTATATTCTATTAATTAAAAATATTAGAACGGGGAAAAAGAAAATATTATTTGCAAAATATAATATTCATCAATTCCCTGTTTCATTTGCGTTATTCCTCTTATGATTCTTGTTGATTTCCTTGCTCCAAACGACGTTGTAATCACATCGCATAATTTCGGATTAGGGGATTCTGCTTTGCCAGTTTGGGCTGTCAGATCAAATCGATGGCTCAAATTTTTTTTTATTTTTAAATAGTTGACTGGACGGATTTGGGCCATCGGTTAACAGACGGCCCAGATTTAAAATTTGCTTTAAAATCTGAGCCGTCGGTTTAAATCTGAAGATCCGACGGCGTAAATTTTGACATAATCTGAGCCGTCGAATCTTCGACACATAGACAGTCGGGATTTAACTTGAAAATAAAAAATAATAAAAATATGAGCCGTCAATATTATGCCACGTGGACGGCCGAGATCAAGATATGAAAATTTTAAAAATATCTCCCAATTTCGTCCTCCCTCACTCACTTTCTCAAACGTTCTTCCCTCTTCCCTCTGAAAACCCCAATTCTCTTAGTTACTCTCGCCTTTGCCTCTCGCCGTCGCCTCTCTCTGAAAATTCGCTGCTTCTCAACAATCTTTTTCTCTCTCTCTTTCTCTCTCCCTCACACTTTCTCAAGCCTCTCTCTAAGTTCCTGACAGAGCTATTGCAGCTGCTCATCAACAACCTTTCGTTCTCCAGATCTCTACATTTTGCGACATCAACCGAGGTTTAAGAGTAGGTAATGACATTTATCCCGTTTATATATATATATATATATATATATTGCTTCACAAAATTTAAAAAAAAAAACATAAATATTGTTTATTTATTTTTTCGTGAATATTTTTTCATAACAGGTCAAGGATTAATAGAATATTTTTTCCATTACAAAGTTTGAAAAAAAAATTATCGGTTCGTGATGTTTATTTGCACACAGAAATCGTATATAAAAGAATGCAACCTGTTTTGTTAGTTTGTTTTGAGATTATAGGTTGGGATTATGATTCGTCTGTGCGCCTCTCCTTGGCCGTTTGCCTTCTTTGGCCTGTCAATTGTTTTGGTTCTGCCAGAGAAGGCTTTCGGCCAAGGAAGAACCTTGGCCGGTCAACCATTGACCGGCCAAGTTGCTTCATTGGCTGGAAGTCTTCTCTAGCAAAACCAAAACAAAAAAATTCTCATCTTGTTTGTCAAGCGCCCGGAAGCCTTCTATAGCAGAAGCAAAATAAAAAAATTTTCTATCTTGTTTGTATACTGACTGGCCAAGGAACCCTTCTCCGGCAGAAGTAAATCAACAAAAAAATTATCACCCATGGCAAATATAATATCATGTATGCTGTAAATTATTTCTATATAGATAGTAAATATGTTGATTGTATAAAATAATTAATTTGTATACAGTAAAAATTATTAGTAAATTATTTATAATGGATTTGTTATAAATACAGAAAAATTGTTTGTATATTCATATTCAATGGACGAGTGGACTCCTTCGTTAATATGACATTTCAGAATATGGATGATACTTGAAATTTTTGGAAACAATATGGCCAAAAAATGAGTTTCTTTGTGAGAAAAATGGCCTTAAGAAAATAAAAAAAATAACGTAGAGATATTTCAAATATTTTTCTTGTTCTAAAAAAGGTAAGCATGAAATTGATAAAAAAAGGACCGTCATGCAACCGCGTTGAAAAACAAGATATGGATGTCCTGATAGGATAAAATGTATGTTAATAAGGGAGAACATAACTGTTATTGTAAAACATTTCGTGGGGGATCATAATCATGAACTAGAGCGTCCTGAAATGCGCCATATGTTGAGGTCCTAAAGGGATGTGTCAAATTTACAAGGTCATGTTATTGAGATGGCTCAAGATCTCGATTTGAGACCTTGTCACATCCATGAGTTAATGGTGATGGAGGCCGATGGTAGAAAAAATATTGAATATATGCCAGAAGATAAAAAAATCATACCTTCGACCTAGGAGGCAACAAAGTATGCAGTGTGGGGAGATATGAGCCATATTAACATACTTTCGCAGCCAAGAAATGAAAAATAGATAATTTTATCATGATTTTTAACTTGACACATATGACCTGATTACTAATATTTTTTGGGCTGATGTGGAGATGGTTGTTGATTATACAACCTTTGGAGATATTATGACATTCGACACAATATATGGAACAAACAAAGGTCTGAGGCCTTTCGGTGTTTTCACGGGGTTTAGCCATCATCGACAAATGGTTGTATTTGGTACTGCTTTACTATATGATGAGACAACAGAATCCTTTATGTGATTGTCTGTGACATTTTTAAAATGTCATTGTGGGCAGACACCAATTACTATTTTCATTGATCAGGATGCCGTAATGGCTAAAACTATTAGTTTTGTAATGCCTCATACTTTTCATAGTTTATACACATTGCATATTTTACAAAATGTCACTAAGTATTTGGCTTCCTATCCAGAATTATTTTATGAATTTACTAGATGTATGCATGAAATTGATCATCTTGCAGATTTTAAAGTTGTATGAGCTACAATAATCTCCAATGAAAAAGCTTCCTATGCACTTTTGTGGCTAGAAGGCATGTATAGTATTCGTTTTAAGTGGGTTTTATGTTATATGAAAAATGTATTCACTTTGGGTATACAAAGCACACAACTATCGGAAAGTTTAAATAGTGACCTAAAGTCCCACTTAAAATATGATTTAAATATGAGAAATTTTTTCTATCATTTTGATAGAGTGGTTGATAAGAAAATGCATAAAGACCCGATGGCTGATTTTGCATGCAAACAGAAAATTTCACACCTTATAATGAATTGATGTCCTTTTATATTTCATGCTTCAAAGATTTATACTCCAATAATATTTAAGATGATTAAAAAAGAACTGCTTGAGGTACCAGGTTGGCGTGTCATATCCCGTGCTATTCCCATGCATGTAATGATTTATTATACGGACCCAAGGAATGATGTCACAGTTATGTTTGATGAATTGAGCAAGAATATTGATTGTAGTTGTAAAAGATTTTAAAATGTTGGAATATTGTATGTTCATACTTTTGTAATTTTTAATGTTCATGGCTTGACTGCAATTCCTAATCACTATATTATGAGAAAGTGGACTCGAAATGCAAAACGCTGCAATGAAACAGTTGTTGCAAATGAAATTCAAAGTAATGATGATGATTTGCGTACATGATCTGCAATGTTGGCTGATAATTTTATGAAAAATTGTATTCGGATGGAATCAATGTCAAGTGGCTGAGCAAAAATGGAAAAGGTTGCTATAGCAGTTAATAAAGTTGTGGATGAATTTTATAACCTATATATCGAAGAAGAGACAAGGAGGCCTTACCTATGGAGAACATCTCGGAGAAAATTATGGACGGATCAATCAAAAGAATGAAAAAACATATCAGATGGAAGGCAATAAGAAGACCTAAAAGTTGTCTTGAGAAAATTAAACACAAGAAGAGGGTATATTTATTTACTATATTACTCATTATTAGTTATAATTGTCATAACGTCTTGCTGCTAATATATTTGTATACTGTATGTGATGTAGGAATTAGGTAGTTCATCATCATAGTTATACATTGCGTTACCGATACTGCAGTTTCAAACCACGCAATATCAACAGTCGATGACATATACGCAGTTGTTACTGGTAAACTAACAAATTTACTAATGCCATACATTGATTTTGTCTCAAACATATCATTAAACATTAATATGTTTTATTTTACTTGTAAAACACAAGTTATATGCAATGTTTAGTGTATATCATATGTACAATAATTACATACTCCGTTGTGTGGACCTACACATGTCAAAGGGTATACAGCTACGCATATTGATACTTCAAATGATGATACTACAACTCTTTTAAGTTTTAGAGTTTATGAGAATCCAAATTATCAACGTGACAGTTGATGAAAAAACTGCGGAAAAGGTACTTTGCCCATTTTTATTTTTTAATGTTTAGAAAATTGTGAATACTAGTTGGAGTTCTTTGTCCAAGTGACTCCTTTGGCTGTGAAGAGGTTTTATTAGCTCATAAACCAGTTGATGTTATTGCCTGCTTAAGGTCCCTAAGTGCCGTAGTCCACTCTCTCACTTTTGCTAATTTTTTTTGCTAATGTGTTGCTGAAGTATTGCTGCCGTGTGTATATTTCCTTGTGCCGTATGTGTTGTTTTTACTATTGAATATTTAGAACTATAATGTTGCCTTATTTTATTCCCTCTGCTGATGTGCTGCTAACGTGCTTCTGCATTGTGGAAGTTAACATTGCTCCGTGGATTTGTTTTATCTATCCTATTATGTGTTCAATTTTAATCTCAGTGCATATTTTTTTGAATCAGGCATTATTCACTACCAATGCTGCAACTCATGCTGCAGGAGAAGTTTAGCAGGGTCTGCTGGGAAGGCAAGTAGTGAAATTTTCTCTTCGATTTACCTTATTTTCTCTGCGAGTTTCAACTATTAAAAACATTGTAATATTTTTTTAAAATTTTGCAGAATATGGCTGCAGATTATGAAAGTGATGTATAAAGGGCAAAATAGGGATATACGCTACAGTAGCAATTCAGTCCACATTTTCTGTCTTTTTTCTTGACTGTTACAATTAGGTCACAATATTTTTTATTTGTACTTTGTTTAATGTATATGACTTTATATAGGTAGGAATAAATTTGTAGCAAAAAATATTGTATTGGATTGTGATCCTGAGGAGGTATAGTGATGGGTTTGAGAATGTGTTATAAATGTGAATGAGATAAATTTTATATTTCTATTATTTTTTATGATCTACAGGATATTATTAATATGTTATATTTTTTTATTTTTATCTAATTTTAGAGAAAATTTTGTCAAAATTTTTATAAATTAGTATAAATTATTAGGTCATTAGTGTTTATATATTATTAGCGAAGGTGTAGTGATGGGTTTTGAGAATATGTTATGAATGTGAATGGGATAAATTTTGTGTTTCTATTTTTTCTTATGATCTACAGGATATTATTAACAGGTTATATTTTTTATTTTTATCCAATTTCAGAGAAAATTCTGTCAAAATTTCTGTAGATTAGTATAAATTATTAGATCATTAGTGTTTATATGTCATTAGCGGATGATCATAAAGGATAGGACCCGTTCCGTTAAAAATGGTATCAGAGTAAAAAAAGATACCTTAGGATTAATCGACATTACTGTGAAAGCCTAAGTTTGGTCTAGATTGAAATTGGACAAACCCATTCCGTTCTATTTAGAACGTTACAGTTATATTATTTTTAAAGTTTAGTGACTTATTGAACATAATGTATGCCCAAAACATATTAGGAGGTAGAATGTACATGACAATAGTTTAGTTTAAACAGTTGCATGGCATTCCCTAAAGCATGAGGAGGGACCTGCACCCTAACCTCTACTAATCCATAGAGTTAAAATCTCATTCCTCTTGGAAGGGGACAAGTGATTCATTTGGTTTGATGTAAGGGAACAAGTGAGTTAGGACAAGTGACATCGACCTTTTTTTTTTTTTTCTAAATTGAGGTGTTCCTCATCATCTTTAGTGACATTACTTTTTTGCAGTGTTTAAATGCTAAATTCTACCAATGATTTATTTATGTAATCATATGGCCATGTTTTTTTATGTTTAAATAATGATGTTATTTACGGAAAATAAATTCTTAGATTAGTATTTTTACTATTTTATTATTTGGTTGAAAATTTGGGTAGAAATAATATTTATACAGAATATTATGCTTAGAAAGGCTGTAATTATTTTTAGAAAATTTGGATACTAGCCATTGCTTCCTTCTCCCGTTGCTAGCATTTTAGAATTTGGTCATCATCATCATAATCATATATATATATATATATTGTTGGATCCCATGTCCTGACCCATGAAAAATTTTGAGGCCCATAAGAAGGATGATAAAGCTCAGATGACGAGCCCAAAAGCCGCCAGAAACGTGTGTAGAGCCAGGCCGGGTGTATATGGACGGAATCGGGGAACTGCGTAGCATTAATGCGCCGCGAAAACCCATGTAAAAGGCGGAAAGGCTAGCCAATGGAGAAGATTGCGGCACATGGGCCAATGGTTCACGCAGCGCGCAGCAGCCTAACTAATCCTCGCTCTTAAAAAAATGGCGGCGGCGCCATGGACTGCCAAAACACAAGAAAAACGACAGTAGACATAACCGGCGGTTCAAAGAAACGACTGCAAATGAACCCTCACAACGGGCATCTTGGCGCCCAGAGTCCAAGGGGGAGGAGCCTATAAGAACTCCTACACCCCGCAGAGAAAGGGATTCCGATCCCCGATTTTCCCAACTCAGATTCCTGGTTGCGATCCACTTACGAACTCTGAGTTACCCTCTTCTCAACTGGGTCACAAGAAAGAAAAGAGCTGGAACTGAGAACGTTTTCACTTTCTTCTGGCACGAGCTAGCTCACGATCACAATCTCTACGTCTGTTCAGACTACGGGATAGTTAGCCATCCACCGCGGTGTATCAAGGAAGCCAGGCCTTCCGTAACCTGCTCACTGCATTCTTCATACCATCATACACGCATCTCTCACGCCCTTATAGCATTCATCCGCACACCGCTCCTAGCGTGCGCCATTTCCGTTCATTGCGAAAATTTGCTGACTTGAGCGTCTGAGCGGCATCCGTGGGAGAAATCATGTCGGACCTCTGACCTCTTATTTGTTGTTTGTGTTGTACATGTCTAGGTTCATAGAAACAGAGACTGGACCCTTTTCCTGACGCCACCGTGTGCTAGGAAATCCGAAGGTTCTCTAATCCGTGAGGCAATCGCGGACTCGGGACGCAACATATATGTATGATTTTATAACAATTTAAAATAATTTTAATTTGATAATTTTTTTACATAAATTGGACGAACACCAGTAATATATTTCATAATAAAGTAAGAGCAAATAATTAAGAACAAAATTAAAAAGGAAAAAAATTGGGAATACACATGCGGCTGAATTGTGAAAAATTCATCTGATACACATTCAATTAGTTGTTATCTAATTTATGAAGAAGTATGAATCCTCAACTCTGTGTTTAGTTTAACCTTAATGAGAAAAATTATGAAAAATTATAAAAGAGTTCAGAATAACTCTTTTATCAAAATTGAGAGAACATTGCCGGTCCTCACCAGCGCATCAACAATTAATTGCTATTCAGGGTCGAAATTATCATCTTGTGTTACGGGCTTAGCTGCTACGGAAACAGCCCAGTCCACAGGTCCTGAGGTTGAACATGGGGTGCTGCTCGCAGCAACCGCCAGACCAGACCGTCGGAAAAATTTCACGATTATATATAGCCGTATAGTATTTTATTGGTGGATATATCTTCATTTTTGTCTGTGATATTTTTCTTTTCCCGTGAGTTGTTGCTTTCTATTAAGATTATATACTGTCTTAGTAACAGAAGGAAAGAGAAAACTAATCATGATTATTCTCTCTATCCCTCTGTTAGCTCTCCTTTTCCCTCTCATTTCCTTTCTCTCTTTTACTTTGTCTGTTCGTCCATTCTTTCACTCTCTTTCTTAACTTGCTCTTCACTGCCTCGTGCCTTCATCACCTCAGCCAAATACATCTCGGTCGTATTATAGTAGAAGACCGCGGGCTTACTGTAGCACCATCAGAGAATCGAGGTTTTATTATCGCACACAGTAAGGATTCTGCTGCGGCATGCATCATCTTGCAACGAAGAAAGCAATCCTATAGTGGAGTGCAATGGCCTTCGCATCCCATCGCCCATTACTTTCTGGAACCAGTTCCTCGTTCGGCTAACCTGATTCCATTTTTCTATTGTTCCTCGCCCTTCAACATTGGAGAAGAGCAGAAGAGAAAAATGACGGAAGAGAAGCAAAGGTACCTGAAAAATCACATTTAAAAAAAAGAGATATCACGGTCCTGTGATTTCAGAGAATGAGGAATATAATAACGGTTGAATACGGTGAAAAGAAGAAGCGAAGGAAAATTGGAGGGACCTTCTTCCTAATGCAGGAATCGCGAGCGGCACGGTCCTGTCAACGAGTATGGGCCTTCGAATCGATGACCGGAAGGGTCTGCGGCCGCGAAATCTCCAACTTCCTAGGGGGCGGGAGCTGCTGCGATGAAGCAAAGGCGCTTTGAAGAAACGAGAAGGACGACGAGGACGACATCTCTGCGTTCTCTTTCAGCTGCTGCGAGGGGCGACGGCGAGAGTAACAGAGAGGATTAGGGTTTTGTTGAGAGAGATAAGAGGGTTTAGAAAGTAAGAGAGGGAAGACGATAATTGGGGGTTGTTTTCAAAATTTTGGAATCAGCATGTTTGCCGTCCATGTGCCTTAAAATCAACGGCTGATATTTTTATTATTTTTTTCTTTTAAAGTTAAATCTCGATTGTTCATATGTCCCAAATCCGACGGCCCATTTTTTTATATAATCTGTGCCGTCGGATCATTATATTTAAACTGACGGGCCAAATTTTTAAAAAAATTTTAAATTTGGGCCTTCAATTAATAGGCAGACCAGATTTGTCAATTTTAAGTTAAGAAAAAAAGGTAAATTTGGACCGTTGGTTTGATCCAACGGCTTAGGATGGAAAAGCAGGGATCCCTCTTTGTTGTTATTATTATTATTATTATTACAAATGGCGTTATTGATCTAAATAAGGGCTTGTAGTTTAGCAGCACACTGGAATTTCGACGACAACTCGGATTTCCGCTCAGAGAACTAATTGTCAATCGTAGCATCGCTTTCCTAGTTAGCATCTTTCAGTGTGTGTATCATATTGAGTTCTTTCGTTTTCGGAATTGACTTCGCGTAGGTCCTTTTTTTTTTTCAGAATTCTGATTGGATTAATGTTGTGGTTGGGGAGTTGAGTTCTGTTGATTCATATGGATGAATTACGCTCATAATTCAGCTCTCCCGTTATATATAAAAAAGCAATTACATATAAATCTTTTTTTTGTGTGCGTATGCGCGCGCGTGTGCGTGCCGTATTTGGCTTAATTAGGAGAATTGTTTGATATCAAAGTAACTTTATACTTTCCTTATTCAAAGAGGGTAATTCCATTTTTTATTTGGACCTTGAATTTGAACTAAATTATATGTTGGGGTCACTCCTGAGTGGCACTTATATCTGCAAACTCCATTGAAAAAATGGACGATGACTTCTTGGAGTAGTCAGAAGTCATCATGCGCGACGATGACTCGATGGAGCGTTATGTCCAGAGATTCTTGAGGATATGGATTTGCGACCAAAGATATAGGCGTTATCTCCACAAGCAGAATTGCAGTGTCGCCTCTTTGTAGGTGGGCCATCACCACTGACAGATGTTTGAGGCGCGCTGTAACTTCCCAGTGTTAGGCTGCATTATCTGCACGCTAAGCGTGCACCACTGTCACAAGTGCCTAGGCGGCATGGTCCTACCACCCTAGCGCTAGTAGGGTGGCCGGCTATCCACTATGCCCATTGTATATATATACAAGGCATTTGTGCCCTTACCGTAGTGTGTGCTTTGCAAAGAAGATTTGGAGTGCTTGTCTTGTGTCTTTGAGAGCACCTTGGTGTGCCTCTTGAGAAAGTTATGATGTCCTTATCAGAAAGATAGAAGAAACACAACAGAGAGATTAGACACTGGAGATTATTTTCTTTTCATTTGGTTACAGAAGCTAACACATAAACAATCATTTTATAGTGTATTCTTGGTGGTTTTTTCCTTGATTAAAGAAGGGTTTTCACGTTAAAATTTTGTGTGTTCTCTCTCGTTTTTCTATCTATACTTTTAGCCGTCCGTTCGAGAGCTTTACTCTGTGTTGCTGTCTGAGAGCTTTGTTCGCTCGGTCACCATGCCTTTCTCTTTTGCGCCAACAAGTGGTATCAGAGATTTTGGTTCTTTGAATGGTGGTCTTGTTGCTGGCTGCGATGGAGGTTGGAAGCAAGATGATTTGCTTGAACGGAACAAACTTTGACACCTGGCAGAGCAAGATGTCAGACTTGCTCTTTGTGAAGTCGACGCACAATCCCGTTTATGCCACAAAAAAGCCGGTGGCAAAAACAGATGAGCAGTGGACATTAGAGCATAAGCAAGTGTGCGGCTATATCCGACAGTTTGTGGACGACAACATGTACAATCACGTTCGGGGTGAGTCCATTGCCAAGATGCTTTGGGAGAAGCTGAAAAGCTCTATGCCTCTAAATCCAAAAATAACAAAATTTATCACTTATGACATTTAGATGCAAATACTTGATATGGATGGCACATCGCGCCGACCACCCGAATGAGTTTGGGGTGCGTGGATAGGCCGACCAGGCGTGGGGATCGTGGTCGAGGATGAGGTCCTCGGCCTGCAGTTCATAGCAACCCTCCCCGACACACGGGAGGTTATAAGGATCACCATAGCCAATACAGCTCCTAACGGCGTGGTGACTTTAGAGATGGAGCGGTGTTGAACGAGGAAGTGAGATGGCGTTCTCAAGGCATGTCCACCTTTCAGCACTCTGAGGTCCTTGTTACCGAGTCCGGGAAGGAGCCAAGAACGTGACCCAAAGTTTGAAGACAAATGGCGGAGTAAGTCACGTTCTCAGTATCAGAACATGGAATGCCACCATTGTGGTAAGAAGGGCCATATCAAGAAATTTTGTTATAAGTGGAAGCGTGAAAACACTGGCAAGCAGAGGGGCAAGAAGAGACGAGGCAAGGAAGAGTCCTTGGTCTCTATTGTTACAGGAGGTGATCACCTTTTAGCGTGCGAGTCTGAGGACTCACTGAGCGTGATGAGCTAGGCTTATGATGGATTGGAGCGCATCTTTCCACGTCACTTCTAGGAGAGAGCTGTTCTCCACTTACATTCCGTGTGCCCCAGGAGTGTTGAGGATGCGCAATATGGAGACGTCCGAGATTATGGGACGAGGTGACATCTCCTTGCTGATGAACACTGGAGTCCAACTGATTTTGAGGGACGTCCGACACGTCCCTGATATTCGAATGAATATCATTTCAGTAGGACGGCTGGATGATGAAAGCTACTGCATCGTCCTCTGTGACGGCAGTTACAAGTTGACAAAGGGCTCCCTGGTGATTGCCCGAGGAGTAAAGGCCTCAGGCCTTTACACATTGAAAGCCCAGGCCGAGGTGGCAGAGGTAAATGCCACAGGAAATGTGGAGTCCTCGGGCCTGTGGCACAAGAGACTCGAACACATGAGTGAGCGTGGCATGAATCATCAGGCGAAGAATGGTCTCATCCAAGATATGGATAGAGACAGGCTGAGTAATTGCCCTCACTGCATAGCGGGGAAGCAGCGCAGAGTCTCCTTTCAAGGAGACGTATCTGGCAGGAGGTCCGAGATTTTGGAGCTTGTCCACACGGATGTGTGTGGTCCCCTCCCGGAGAGGTCATTTGGAGGAACACAATATCTCGTCTCCTTCATTGACGATTGCTCGAGGAAGCTGTGGGTGTTCCTGTTGAAAACCAAAGATCGGGTTGCGGAAACATTTGAGCAATTCCATGTCCTCGTTGAACGAGAGACCGGGAGGAGGTTAAAGGCCATTCGGAGTGACAACGGCGGAGAATATATTGGGACGTTTGATGCCTATTGCAGAGTTCGCGGTATCAGACATCAGAGAACTCCACCAAAGACGTCACAGTTGAATGGCGTGGTCGAAAGGATGAATCGCACCATGATGAAAAGAGTCAGGTGTATGTTGTTTGAGGTCAGGCTTCCGGGATCTTTTTGGGCCGAGGCCTTGAAGGCGCCGCCACGTGATCAACCGATAGCCAAGTAAGCCTTTGAAGGGGAAGTTCCAGAGCGGATTTAGACCGGGAAGGAGCCAGTGTACAACCATCTTCAGACATTTGGCTACAAAGCCTTTGTTCATATTCCGAGAGATGAGAGGACCAAGCTAGAGCCAAAGACGAAGGAATGTGTCTTTCTGGGCTATGGCGAGGATGAACTTGGGTATAGGTTCTATGATCCAAAGAAAAAGAAGTTGGTAGAGTCCCCAGATATGGTCTTCGTTTGAGGACAAGACCATCGAGGACATTAGGAAGGAGCGAAGTCTCAACCCAATGCTTCCCAACGGACCGAGTTGATGCCGATGCCGATGCTATCCGTCCGGTGCCTCCCGAGTCCGGGACGCCGGTTAGGAGTGGCAGTAACAACAGTGAGGCGGTTCGAGCGCCTCGGGAAGATCGAGTTGAAGATCGGCCTCAATAGGCCGAGGTGGCCCCGTGAGACATCGTCACACGAGAGACGTCCGTCCGTCTGCCTTCCAGCAAGTGAGTTCGTCCTCCTCACTGATACTGGAGAACCAGAGGATTCTAATGAGGCCATGTGGTAGTTTTAATGATAAATGGTTGGAGGCCATGAAGGAAGAAATGACCTCTCTTCATGAAAACCATACCTTTGAGCTGGCTAAATTGCCCAAGGGAAAGAAGGCCCTGAAGAACAAATGGGTCTTCCGGCTGAAGGCGACCGATGACACGAGCAAGCCAAGACACAAGGCACGGCTTGTGGTGAAAGGCTTTGGTTAACGCAAGGGTGTTGACTTTGATAAAATTTTTGCACCCGTTGTGAAGATGTCCTCGGTTCGTGTAGTGCTCGGACTGGCAGCGGCGTTGGATCTGGAAATAGAGCAACTAGACGTCTGGACAGCTTTTTTCCATGGAGATCTAGAGGAAGAGATCTACATGGAGCAACCAAATGGTTTTGAAGTCAAGGGGAAGGAAGGACTAGTCTGTCATTTGAAGAAGAGCTTGTAAGGGTTGAAACAAGCTCCGAGACAGTGGTGCAAGAAGTTTGAGTCTGTTATGGTCGGACGAGGATACCATAAGACTGCTTCCGACCACTGTGTCTTTGTCCAGAGGTTCTCAAAAAATGACTTTATTATCCTCCTCCTTTATGTAGATGACATGCTGGTTGTCGGACAGAATAGCGCTCCGATCAAGAGCTGAAAGAGCAACTGAGACAGTCTTTCGCCATGAAAGACCTCAGACCGGCGAAACGGATTCTGGGGATCAGGATATTTCGCGACCGAGGGGACAAGAAGCTCTGGCTATCCCAGGAATGCTATGTTGAAAAGGTGCTTCAGCGGTTCAACATGGAGAGCTCCAAGCCTGTCAGTGCCCCTTTAGCCAACCATTTTAAGCTGAGCAAGCAACAGTGTCTGTCCTCGGACACTGAGAAGGCGCGCATGAGTGAGATTCCTTACTCCTCGGCCGTTGGCAGCTTGATGTGCAGCGGCGATGTGTACACTTGTGGACATTGCTTTCATTCGGTTGGCGCTCTGCGGAGCGATTTCTCTCGAGACCACGGGATGGAGTATTGGTCGGCGCTTAAGTAAATTTTCGAGATATCTCCACGGACCTCCAAGACGGGTTTGCGGTTTGGAAGAGAAAAGCTCAACCGACAAGGCGTCACGTGACGCAGACATGGCCGGGACGTTGATTCTCGAAAAATTAACGTCCAGGATACTGTGGTGAAGTTTGGGAGAGGGGCGGTCTCATGGCGGTCCAAGTTATAGAAGTGTGTCGCTCTCTCGACTACGGAAGACGAGTTGATTGCCTTCACCGAGGCCCTAAGTGAAATGCTTTGGATGAAGAGGTTCGCCCAAGAGTTGGGTCCAAAGCAAGAGACGTCACGAGGTCCTCAGCAATAGTCAGTCTGCCATTTTGTGTAAAAACTCCCTCATTCCATTTGAGGTCAGCACATTGACGCGTGCGTTATCATTAGTGAGAGATGTTTTGATGATCGGCAACTGCTCAATCGGAAAGGTCCGCTCGGACAACGGGCTGCGGACATGCTGACTAAAGTTTTGCGAAGGAAAAGTTGGAAGCTTGTTGTGACATTGTTGGTCGACTAACTTCACTCCCACAAATGGCCATGAGGGGAAGTTTGTTGGGGTCACTCCCGAAGTGGCACTTACGTCCACAGCAACTCATTGGAAAAATGGACGAGACTTCCTTAAGTAGTCCGATTATAGTGGTGATTGTGGGTGAGTTAACCGAAGTTGGCCATGTAATTTGATAAATCGTAGGAGTAATGTAGTAAAAGAATCCCCTCTGAGCGATTAATTTGGAAATCGGGAAAAACAACAAACAGACAGGCGCAATTCTGATTATTGCTCTAAAGAATTTTTTTCTTTGAAAAAAAAATAAAAAAACAATTTTCATGGTTTTCTCCCTCTTTGCAGTTCTCTTTCAGAGATTCTTCTTATCATTGAAAAAATGCAACCATGTATGTGTAATTGAGTCAAACTTTAGGGCTTTATTGTTAGAATGAAATACCTATCAACAAAATCTACTTCATTCACAGAAGCCCATTAATGTCTCCATTAGTATGACTGAGAGTTAGTCTTCCATTTTGTGTATATGTCTTCTGCCTTCTGAAGTGTCCAGTTTTTTATTTTTTTATTTTTTGCAATGAACCATCATATACTCAAGGAGTCCATTTTCCAGACTCATTTCTTTTCTTTTATTCGTAACAAATATAACGATAGGAAAGTTCTTGCATCCCTAATTACATACTTTCAGTGGCTAGAAAGAATTACTTATTACATAAGAATAAAATTTCACTTCAAAGGCAAAAGAGAACTTACCATATGTTACAGTTGCAATCCATATGCTTTTTGTCTTGGTTCCTGAACTATGATCACACTGGTTTGCAAGTGGAAGACAAAGTAGCTAGAGACATATTTCACCATCGGTAACAGTTGCGTTCCATGAGCTTTTGTTATGGTTCCTGAACTATGATCAAACTGGTTGTAAGTGGAAGGCAAAATAGCTAGACACATGCTAAAGTGGTGACTAAGATGAATGTGTAGGAGTGTGGAAGAATATCCCTGAGGCACTAACAGAAGTCCATCTAGATGATTATGAGTAGTGTTTAGGGCTATTATCTGGACACTCTTTGGATTCTTATTCTGACATCGATGATTACATGCACCACTGGGCAGGTCAGATTGGCACCTTCTTTCTGAGGCCCACCACTTCTGTATCCAGTGTTTGCGAATAGCTTGAAATCAATCTCTATCGGGATAAGTGCCTACTAATTTTAGATTTCATTAACTGTAATGCCCCCTCCTTTCAAATAGCATTGTTGATAGTTTGTACGAGGAGGTGATGTTGCTGTTGGATTTTTGTGGGTTCTGTTTAGTCTCAAAGCATCTTATCATGAGATATGAAATTTCCATCTGATTGGAATTATCATCTGCAAATTTGACTTATAAACTCTTCCATCATCATTTATCTTATCTATTGGAGGTGTAAACTGAATAATTTCTACTTCAAATAATCAGCTTAAGGTTTTCTTTGGGTGGAAAAAATGAAGTGCTTTACTTTCTTTCAGATATACAATTGGTCTGGATGCAAGGAAACTTGATGTTCTAGTAATTGTGTTGCCTCACACCTAGCTAACAAGGTGGACCAACACACCGGGCTTCTTGCATTGCCAGATTTGGGAGTCATATATACATAGCTTACCTGTTATGTAGAGGAGTTGTTTTCATGTCATTTTGTTCACACTGGAGCAACTTTGCCGTTCTACCAATGTCTAGTCAAACTGAAAAAAAGATTTAAAAAAATGTTTTAGCTTTGCATTTTATTGATGCATGCAATGATTTTTTTGTGGCTGCTGAGGAATGTGTTGTCCTTGCAGCAAGTCGAGCTATGAATGTGAATGACTTGTGGCTTGTGGCGAGTCAAACAGAAAGAGCTAGAATTGGATAACAGGCTTAAAGAAAGATCAACTTGTGAGTGCTGGCACAGTGAATGACCTGAAAGATGGTAAAACTGCTTTTTCTTTACGCAAATAAATAAATGAAGATTGTTATTCTATGGAAGATGAAGACCTGAAGGAGAAAGAGATTGGGGAGTTTTTGCACTCAAGGTTAGATAGTTAATACTCCCTTCCTCTTAACACACATGCACCCACTCACAATATCTCTGTATAATAGACTGTAGTTGGTTGAAATGATCCCTTCTGATTCATACCAGTCTTCCAAAAAGGCATGCTTTTTTCTTTTTGTTGCAAATGAACAAAATATTGAGGAATTGTCAACCTAACGGCTGTCTGGCTCAGGTAAATTTGACCTAAGAACTGTAATTTGAATGAATGATTCATGTTCCTGAATGTTTGGTTAAGGGTAATCCATAGGAACATGATTCCTTTTTCTGGCAGCTTAACAAAGGAAATTAAAATTTTCATCTCCCCTCAATTCCATCACAATACGTCAATCACCACTCCTGCTGCTACCATGCCCACCACCACTGAAGAACTACTGAAATCACTACCAATTGCCACCCAACTTCCTCGACCACCACTCCATCACATCGAAAGAACATTTATTAATTAGGTGTATATTTGTATAATCATACTTAATTCCATTAAAACAAGCACCTACTGTTTCATACCGATTCCGGTTTTTTATTGAGCTAAACATGCATTAGTTTGTGGTGGTTGGTGAAATTAATATTTCTTTATTCTGATTTTTATTCCATTCCTCAAATCTAGCAACCCATAAGAAGATAAATGAGTAGATATATTTGTTTCTATGTTTCCGATGAAAGAGTTGTGTGGTAGGGGTGCTATAGGGTCAAGAATGGATCCTAGTCCGTATCTTTCCCCGTTTTCAGGCACCCAGGATGACTTGTTTGATAGTACTGGTCATGTCAGGTAAGAAAGGTGGCATGGTGGTGTTTTTTGTCCAGAAAAACCTTCCTCTTGGAAGCCTTGCTGATCTTCTGAAGACAAGCAAGATGACTGCAGTTTTTTAAGTAATCTTGTTTAGGAAGCTCAAACATCTAGAATGAGATGGCAAAAAGGATTAAAAAACATTTAAATTAAGGCCTTGCTTTTGTGTGTAGGAAAAACCATTCCTTGCCTTTGGGATTAAAAGGAGTCTAGGAAGGGGGAAAAAGACCCATCAACACAGAAACAGACATCTAGAGTGTATTATGATTCTGAAATAACTTTAAAATTGAAAGTAATCTTTAAAGAAAAGGCGGATACGAAATAATTATAATGGATGGATTGGATAAATAATAGGCATGAAGTAGGTGCTGTTTTATCGAGTAGAAAATTGGGGAGTCAAAAAAAATATATTCAAGTGTTTAGGGATCACATGACATTGTTATGAATCTTATGATGAATGAGCTGTATAATTCTGAGAGTTATAGGAAATGAACACCTTTGCCTTGAGAGATTTCTTTTCATTTCTTTTAATGTATTTTTGGAATGAGAAGCTTCTAGCCTTAGCTATAATGCTATACAATTCTATCTTTTTTCTTTTTTTTTCTTTGGGGGGAGGGAGAATGAAAAGTATATGGAAAAAATAGGATATTGAAATATGTCTAATAATTTACATAGTCAGCCGAATCCCATGTCCATTAGCTGGAAGGAGATGAGGTTTACTCCGATATAAGATTCTCAAATCAAACACCTTTACTAAGAACTTGGCAAAAATCATGGATGCAAATATCAGTCAATGCATTATGTATTGGCCAATATGTATCGATATTAGAATCCTCTAATACTAATATTTTACAGTATCATGACAATATTGTCATATTTTTTTTGTATCAGCCAATTCAATTGATATATCGGTTATTACAGTCTGTTAATTTATATTTTTTAGAATTTTTTTTATTCGGTATATCCAATACTAATGTGATTATGACTAATACCGATTCTGATATGAAGACCAATGTATTCATCAATAATATAAATGCATATTTAAATTCACAGTACTATATTTGCTAAAACAAATCTGGTAATAACCTGGCATTATAAGGCCACTACAAAACTCTAAAGCTGGAGTATTTAATTGAAATAAAATACAAATTATAGTCCTCACTTTTGACAGCCATGATTAAGGTCATTTTTATCATCAATTAGATGTTCTCCTGCAAGCTCGCCTTTTCATTAGTAATTGTGGAAAGTTCTATTTGCAATAATTAGAATAAGCCAATAATAGGAGGAAAGGTGAACTAAAGCTATGCAAACAACAAACTAATTGTAACAATTTACCCAAAATATCTCCACCAAAAACTATATATAACATGCAGGATACCACAGGGACACCACCTCCACCAAAAACCACATACAATATCCAAGATACTGTAGGACTTCACCATTTTCCAACATTCAGTCACCATCATAAAAAATGGCCACAAACCTTAGAATTGTTTCATTGCTCTTAATTGTGCTTTATTTGTTCACAGCAAATGCGAAAGCTCAGCAACAGACAGCTGCTGTTTTTGACATAACAACATATGGTGCTAAGCCAGGCAATGCAGATGCTTCCCAGGTGAAGATTCCACAAAGCTCTCAATATATAGCATATATAATATTCCTTCTTACCATAACAAGTAATCATGTTTGGCTTTTTAGGTCAAACAAGCTAGTTTTTATGGTTTCTATTGTTTTAAAATATATTTGAAGAGAAGTCTTTTATAAGTTTTCAAATACAATCTGAAATAGATTTTAAATCAATAGAATTTGTGACAAATAAAAGATTAAAGTTGGTTTTTTTCAACCTAAAAACTCAAACATGAGTACCTATAAAAGACTTATTTTCAAATATTTATAAATAGATTTTTAATCAATTTATATTAAGATATGTATAATAATGTTATTGAAATGTTGGCTTTTAATTTGATCTTTTAGGCACTGACAAATGCTTGGAAAGATGCATGTGCATCTGCGAGTCCAAGTAAGGTAGTGATCCCGAAAGGATTGTACAGTATGTTCCCTGTTACGCTTCTAGGACCCTGCAAGAACCGTGTTACAATAGAGGCAACAGGAAACTTTCAGGCCCCTGCAGATCCTGCCCAATTCAGAGGTCAAGACACTTGGGTTAAAATCGAACGCGTCGACGGTTTGACATTCACTGGCGTTAATGGAGGCGGGTATTTCGATGGAAACGGAGAAATTGCATGGAAACAGAATGATTGTAAAGGAACTGGAACTTGCATGTCCCTTCCTTACGTAAGCTCTCATAATCTGATGATGATGCTTCCCGTTGTGTCTATTTGCTTATATATGGAAGAAATAAATATGATCCTTGCCAGTTTTTTCTTCTGTCTACAATAAGATCTATTCACAAACCAGGTTTGCATACGCAGAATTCATGGTTACGTAAGATCTGTTTTTATGTACAGAATTTCAGGTTCAACTACTTGACCAATTCAGTTATTGATCACATCGGTTCAGTGGACAGCAAATTGTTTCACATAAACATCCTCGGGTGCCAGAATCTAACCCTACAAGAGATGAAAATCACCGCCCCTCGCACCAGCCCTAACACGGACGGCATCCACATCGGACGATCAGATGGCATCTACATCATTGGTGGGACAATCCAGACAGGCGACGACTGCGTGTCGGTTGGCGATGGCACTAAGAACCTGCATGTCGAGAAGGTAACCTGCGGGCCAGGCCACGGGATCAGTGTTGGGAGCCTCGGCCGGTATCTAAACGAGGAGAGCGTCGTCGGCGTCTACGTCAAGAACTGCACCCTTGTCAACGCCGACAATGGTGTGAGGATCAAGACATGGCTGAATTCCTACGAGGCGGTGGCTTCAGAGCTGCATTTCGAGGACATCATCATAGACAACGTGATGAACCCGGTTATCCTTGACCAGTCCTATTGCGTCTACGGCCAGTGCCAGGCCAGGGTGCCATCAAAAGTGAAGCTGAGCAACATAAGCTTCAAGAAGATAAGGGGCACGTCAGCCAGCAAGGTTGCAGTAAGGCTGGTGTGCAGCAGGGGCGTGCCATGCCAGCATGTGGAGGTTGGTGACATTGACTTGAATTACAACGGTAAAGATGGGCCTGCTGTCTCTGAATGTGCCAACGTTAAGCCTATAGTTACTGGAACGCTTAACCCATCTGCTTGTATTAACCAAGTTAGCGACCTCGGCTCTGGCAGTGCTTAGAATTTCATTTTTATTTTTTTTTTTTTGTTGTGCTCTAATAATCAGTAGAAAGAGTGCACAGCCCATAAGTTTTCGAGTAACCTCAAACGGGTAGTCAAAATATATGTATTCTTATCCCTTTGTCACAAAGGTTTTACAATTTGAACTCTTTTGCTTTCATTTTTAAGCTTTGGAGTGAGCATTAGCATTCTGCAGCATTCTGTGATTGTCTGAGAATAAGTTGGCCATAATATTATTTTGAACGTTGACCTTAAGATTGTTGCCTCAGAGTTTGCGTGGGAATGTTATAAGAATGGAAAAGGAGGAATGATCAAGATTAAGTCATGTATGAAGTGGATAATATTTCATATCCATGTTGAACGGGCACTCAAAACAAATGTAACGAAACAAAAAAACTGTAGTGCTTTATTTTGATCACTTCAACTTTGTTCTTCATCCTAAAATTGGGGATCCATTCTATTAGGGTTTAACCAAACACACATAATTGGTGTAGCAGGATAAATTCAAACCCTCTATCAAATATTAATCATTAAACTCGTAAGCACAAAAAACATAATGATAAATAATGATTTATAATATGAAAAACTCTTCTAAACTAATGAAAAAATTATGAGATAAATTTTAAATAAATTTACTATAACAATAGTGCCGATTATAAAATAATCATTTCTGAAATTCCTTCACTATAAATGCAAGTGAAAAATAGTAAATACCAATCTCCTGAACACACCTAACAATACAATATATATATATATATAGCAAAAAATAAGAGCAGTCAAACTATAATACGTCTTAAAAATCAATATTAGAATAGCATACTCAATTATAATAAAAAATAAAATTCAAATTGGATCTCAATTAAACGTCGAATATAATTTTCTTCTCTATTTTTCTCTTTTCTTTCTCTAAGGGGCGTTTTTTGTCTAGGAAAACTATTTTTGATGCATTAAGGTTGCATCAGGTAAGACTTTATATCATAAATGGTGCACAAGCGCCATTTAGATGAAACGTCTCTGGATAAATGACGCATGAGTGCCTCTTAAGCTGGTATCAGTCACAACCTTTCTAAACAAACCACACATGTGCACTCCTCAAATGTGACTTTTCTGAACAAACTATGCACGAGTGTTCTTCAAACACCAATTATGTATCACTCTATTGACCTTTGACTATTTTTTACTGATCCTCACACAAATATCATATAACTCTTTAATATTATTTAATGCTCAGACAATCCTTAACTAATTCTTAGCTCATCTTGTAAGAATATTGTGTGACCCTTTCCTTCGCTCAAGCATGCCATACATGAATATTGTGTCTTTCCGTTGACCAAGCTATTTGTTGTGATACTTACAATGGAGTAATTCAAAATCCAATAAATTTTCTCTTGTGACCTTTTAGGAACCCTTCGCCTTTACCAATGACTATCATCTCTTACTCATTAGTAACTTTCCCTTTTGAATGACACTCTTTCACACTACGAATTTGGAGTATTTTTACTCCCCTTCAACTTTTTCTCTATAGAAAAATTGCTCCCTCTTATACTTCTCAGTCTCATCTTCTTGCCACATTGACCAATATTTCTACTAATTACCTTAGTATTGTCCTTGACAATCAAAAATTCCATAATGTATCAGCTTGAACTTTTGCTTCCTTTTACCACAACCAAAGCACTTTTAGTGATATTTAACTAGCCTTTTTTGAATGCTATACAAAAGAATTTTTGTCAAACTTTTCAATTAAAATTACATTCAACAATATATTTAGGGCATGTCATACGCCATTTAACACAAGTTTATCCCGTTTCTTTTTCATAAGCTATTGTCCTCGATCCTAACTATTTTCAATGAACCATCGTTATCTATTTTCAATACTCCGTAACCCCTAAGGTATAAGTGGTGAAAAGGAATTTTCCTCAATATCGTATAATGTGAGGAATTGCTATTTATCACCCAACTTGTCTCCTAATTCATAAAGCTCCATGTCTTTTTTATGTGGATAATTAGAAAGTTTTCACAAGTAGTAATAGAGGTCCGATCATTTTTGTCATAATCTTTCCTTTCTTGACACTCACTATCGTCCTACTTCTCCTACTTCTTATTGAAACAATCCTACTTTACAAGGGCCTTCTTACCATAATGAAGTATTTCATATTCTGAAACTTACATTGATCGTTACTCCTTTCTAACAAATTGTTTTAATCCATCAATCTCCCCTACCCCTGACCACTAGTAGATACTATGAGGTTTGACATTCCTGAAACCTAATCACTTTATTTTTATCTAAACTTATTCATTAGTAGAGAAGTAATGATTTCATTAAAGTTGAATGTGCCCTTTCTAAATAATAGGATCGTAACAATATGATCATATGAGACTGCTAAAGAGGTCAACAATATCAATACCCTATCTTTCTCTTTAACATTCTCATCAACTGCTGACATTTGTATTAAAATTCAATTAAATTTATCCAAATACTTTTTAAAACTTTCTTCTTCCAATAATCAAATACTATAAAAACTTTTCTTTATATGCATTCTCGTTGTCAATGATTTAGATTTGTACCGGCTTTCAAATTTCATTTAAACATCTACTAGATCTGATAAGTTAATGATTTCTTAAAAGTATTGTCCACGAGATATAATTTAATCGTGAAATTAGCACGATCTCTTATGGCTTGTCACTCATCTCTTATCTTCTCATCCTCTTTACTTTGGAATGTTTTTATCATTTATTCTCGGATCAAAGTATTCATCACTATCTCTTACCAAAGAGTGAAATTACTTTACCCATTGAATTATTTAATATACAATGGCATACTCTCTAACGTCAATATCATCACATTGTAATTTTTATAACTCGAAAAAACTTATACTTTGATACTACTTATTTAGATTTAACCAAAATACACATAACAAATGCAGCAAACGTTTAATTGGTTAAAAAATAACCTCAGTCAAAATCATTTTACTACAAGTCCAAGTGAAAAATAATTAAATGCCAACCCCTTCAACACGCTTAGCAATTTATAAGAGAAATTATATTAAGAAATAAAAGTAACCAAATGGTAATATATTATATAAATTAATATTAGAATAATATACTCGATTTAGTAAAGAACGAAATTTAAATCGAATCTTAATTGGATATCAACCATCTTCCTCTCATCTCTTTTTCACTTCTCTCTCTGTGTAGTATTCCTTATCTGAGAAAGTAATTTTGCTTGCTCTAAAACCGCGTTAGGTGCAACTTTATATAAAAAATATTCCACAAGTACCTCTCAGGCATATATTACACACAATCTCCTTAAACAAATGACACATGAGCACCCTTTAGACACGTATCAAATATAACTTTTTTGGACAAATCTTACACGTACGTCCGTTAAGCATGACCTTTTGAAACAAATTATGTACATATCCTCTCTAGGCACCTATCATGTGCCATTTTAATGACTTTTAACTGATCATTGACTTACCCTCATGCGAATATTACATGACTTTTCAGCATCTCTTTTCATTTTGACAACTCTCAACTAACCATGCACAAAAATCTACAACCCTTGATATCTTCGCTCAAGTATGCCATACGCAAATATCACGTATCCTCATGACGATATGTCCAATTATTGTGGCATTCATAAAGAATTGTCCCCAAATCTAATATATTCCCAAATCTTGAATGGTAAAGTTGAGGCCTACGTCTTTTACAAAAGAAGAAATATATGAACGAATGGCCATATTTTCATGTTAATAAAATAGTTGAATGAATGGAGAGATTTTTATGTTAATAAAAGTCTAGTAATATCCGGTTGGCATTTTACCATCAAGAATGCTTTACGCATAGCACATCACTAGGAGAATTTATTAATATTGGATATATCAATCGATTTAATTTAAATTTTTACAAAATATAATCAAGAATAATTGTATTCTAAACGAATAAGATTAAAAAATCAAATCCAATAATTATTAGGCTCGGCCTGACCGCAGATAAAAATAATTGGTATAATCCATTATAACACAATTTTAACTAAATATCAATTAAAAAACATATCGATAAATCATATCCACAGAAAATAACTTTGTGTAAAAATATTCTTTTAAATAATTTTAGGTAGCATTCTCTATCAAATATAAATATTTTTTGAAATGTTTCAAGTTTTTAAGTTTTATATATAAATATGATTTTTTTTAAACAAAAACATTTAAAATAAAACTAGCCATGACCAGGCTAAATCAATCCAAACCAAACCTCTTATAATTATCAACAGGCACATTATGTTTTCAACCAGAAAAACCACGCCGAACCCAACCCAACTCAGCTTCGCCTGAAATCAGGCAAATTCAGCTGAATTACTTCAGCCTGAATCAGATTTTGATAGGGTCAATACTGTCATGCCGGATATCAAACCGGTTCACTTGAGGGTTACTGATCTTCCCGAATTTCAGCAGTTGTGCTGGCTTACACAACACAGCAACTTCAGCTGTTGACATTACTAGTCAAATCAGAGGCCAAGTACGTGGGAATTATTTCCATAATACCAACAGTCAGATCAAGGCTAATGATTCTTTCCTGCATAGAACAATCCCTTAATACTATAAACAATCATATTTTCCATTAAAAGCCATGTAAGTTGATGTGTTAGTACAATCCATAAAAAAATAAGGACTTAATCCTACAGGCAATTGAAAAACCCACTTAAATATTATCTTATAAAAAGTAACATCGATCCTCGTTTTCGCATATTTTCGTAACAGTTTCTACATACAATTGATAAGTTTACATAGGTATGCTACGCAATGCATGTCTCCAGGGAGGATTTGGCAAGCCAGAGCAAGCCAGGATCATTTCGCTTCAGCACCAGGTAAGTTTCTGCCTTGCCAATTTCATCAAACACAACGTCTTCATTGAAACCAATCAAGGAAAGAATATCCATGGCAGCTGTAACCCACAAGCAACAATGGAAGAAATGTTATCACCGAAATGCAATTTTATCAAAAAACAGATAGAGGGCAATAAAGCATGTAAAACGGATAGTGGCCCTACTTATGCCACCCTGCTCGAGTCAAAGTAGGGAATATCACACCCCCTAAAGCATGTATGAACATGGGATTTCGAGAACCCTTTTTTATTACCAATTTTCCCTACTATTGTAAGGAACAAAATTTTGATTCCACCATTCCCAAACAGTGTGTTAGGGGGAACATTCTCAAATGATATGACATCTATTCATCTATTCATACTAACAAACCCATATAAGAATAAATAGATAGATTGATGACACATTACTTGAAAGTATCTAAAGGGTGCCCCTGAACATTTTTCTTCCCAATGTGGCCAAAAAATGTAGACTTATAATCATCCAAACACAAGGTGTCGAACAGTGATCATCACTCTCAGTATGTTTCTTATTTGACAGCAAGCAATGGTCTATGTTCTGCGAAGATGCTTGCTGTTTGGGTTCATCATTATGGCAACCAATATAAACAGAAACAATTATAAAAAGCAATTTATAAATCGAGCCTTCCTAGAAAATTATTTCCAAGATGCAAATATAATGAATGTACTATCAGATCGAGCAATCAATTATGGTATGTTGATAGAATAATTGGACCATTAGTAAAGGAAAACCCCCATTTTCAAATAAATGTAGAAATCTAGTAGTCAATGAAAAACCAAATTCTAAGCAAAGTGCAAACCTTTACAGTATGCAATTGTTCTTCGAAATACAGGATTTGCCTGCACCAAGAAAAATAAAACATTTCAGGTCTGCAGTGAACTTCCAACCTAGGAAAGATAATTCTAACATCAATGAGGAAAAAAAATGCACCTTCCGAAGTTTTCTATACTTCAGCTCTGTGGGGTGTTCAATCACATTTCTGCAAGAGATATCATTATTACCCCAAAAAAAAAGAGGGGCGGGGGGGATAAGAAGAATAAGAGTGAAGCATGAAATTTCTTTAAAGAGAGTGAGAGAAAGAGAGAGAGAGACAACAACAATAAAAAGCAAAGGGTAGTGCACATGGGTCCCACATTAGGGTTCCGAGGATGATCTAATATATGCCATCATCTAGCATGAAAAATAGCAATCTTTACCTGATTATCTTAAATAACGTTTGCAGGACCATCCCGGCCTCTGCGGGCCCGACTTCAGCATGCATCATCTCAATCACCGTGGTCAGGCGGTTAGAAATTGTATTAACAGGGTCCTGGATTCTCTGTAATTCTTGATCATCTGGATCTGGCTCATCAGTATTCGTTCTGGGTATCACCAGCGCCACCTCCATCTTATCATCAAGATCTTCCTTGATAATCACCAGCCTATCATTCTGACCTTCTGAATCATTCCTGCACTTCCGGAAATCTCCTGAATCATCGGGATCCGGTTCTTTGTGAATTTTCTGACCCTCTGAAATTCCATTAGCTATCAAATTATGCACAAGTTGTGTCATCTCAGTATCATCAGGATCTGGTTCAATTTTTCTTATGCCTTCATCAAAGGTATTGGGCTCCAATTCCATACCATCAACAGCCAGAAAATCATCAGGATCAGGCTCATGATTAAGTCTGGATTGTTCTTCACTTTCATTTTGAATGATTAGTTTTCCTTCAACTCCAATATCAAATGGATAAGCTTCTCTGTCAATACCAGATACAGAATCATCAGGATCCGGTTCCTTATCTCCGCGTACCACAAAACCAGCTAAAGAATCTTCCAAACGGTGATGAGCAGCTGCCACTGAAGCAGCACGAGCACTAGCTGGCATGTCTGATGTTTTCCCACCAAGCTTCTGGGAAAAAGTGCTTTCAGATTCGAAGTTTTCATCCTTGTGGTCATATTTGGAAGCCCCAGCTTTGGTCAAGGTATGACTTTTAGATCTCGTCCAATCTAAAGAGGCAGCTTCTTGGTTAAGCTGCAACATCAAGCTTCTCGTAAGGAAAAAGATTTCATAAAGGAAGCCACAGAGGAGATGTATTTAACATGGAAAAACAAAAGTGCCCACTAAATGACCTGCTTATCAAGGGCATAAAACTTGGCATCATGTTCTGAGTATACCATATGAGCCTGAAACATAAAGGAAAAAGATAGAAATTACACATTAGAAATGGAAACATGCACAACTTCAACACAAATTAGAGATAGAATGTAAACAGGTTCAAGCGAATGAGGAGTGAAAACCTACAAGTTCATGCAGAAGAGTTTTCTTGATGCTATCATATTTCCTAAAACCCTTGAGGTCATCAGTTCGAAGACGAAGAGATATTTCCTCTCCATGATTCTGCAATCCCAAAGAGAAATAAATTAAAGCAAAAATTAGAAAGGTGTGACAGCAGAGATTCTCTATCCAATTATGCACAGGATAATGTTTACCTTGTTCAAACCAAGAATACATTTGGGGCTTATGCCAACATAACCAGTAGGGGCCATTTCTGTCATGATTCCCACTGTCCACCGATGCTACAAAGAACCACCATAGAAAACATAAGTCCATCAAACTGATGGCAGAAGAAAATGTAAATTTTAGTTTAACAGTAAATGACAGAAGAATGAGCATGCATCGGTACCTTGTTCATGATGGCAACAATTCCTGGGTCAGCAGCTAGCATATGCATTCTTTTTAATGCTTCTGAAGCAGGAGGATTTAACTGTTGAAATATAGAAAAGGGAAAGATAACATAAGTTCCTCAGAATTTTCAACCTTTCAGTGAAATGAACTTTTCATGGCAATAATCAAGTAGTATGCAAAATATTTCAACTTTATAACTCTTCCTAACACATATATAAATCATAAGATGAGCAAGATACCTTAATTCCTGGAAGTTCAAGTGTGCGAAAAGCACAAAAGATATAAGGTCCTTGTGGAAGTTTGAAAGAGGGCTGAGATCTATTTGACATTCGCAGCCTCATTCTCTTTTCTTCTTCTTCAAATCCAGCAATTCTGAGGTCCAACTTTGCACCTCTAAGAACCTCATCAACCTCATTTTCAGAAACTCCCATCATTCTTATAGACTTCGCCTGAATCACATGCAGATAGTAAGAAAAGTTGAATGCTCAACAAATATTCAGAATAGTGACACAAGTTACAACTAACAGAAAAAAAAGGAGAAAAACATTGGCCCTCCTTTGTTTATATACAATTAAGCAATGAAAATAATATGCAGATTTCAAAATGAGCAATTTGTCATATACATTCACACTACAAATCAACTTCATTTAACATTAGCTCTTGCCTAAATCAACAAAAATACAAATGCAAAAGGCTCCACATTGCAAGGCATTGGAATGGTAACGTATCATGCTTTAACCCTATGTCATTTGAGCTAAATAAAGATCTTATTGTCATGGACAAACGTTACTTCTTCTCTAATGCACACCGTGGATAATCAAATAACTATGTCTTCTTCTTCCAGTTTCCACCCCACCTCTATATCCTCCCCCAAAAAAAAAAAAAAAAAGAAAGAAAAAAACTGGGAATCTTTGAAAAGGTACTACTCATTGATATTCTACACCCACAATGGACGACCAGAATATGAAATTCCAAATGTTAGAAATCTTACACATTAAAACCATGTTTACTCGCAAAGAAAGATCCAATTACACATTAAAACTAGTAAACAAAAAGGTCAGGATCCATACCTCTGCTATTGCAGTGTCTTGCAGTCTAAGATATGAATGCTCATCAGAAAAAGGAGAAAACAAAGTTGAGCTCTTATTGGAAGACTGAGGAACAATCAGCCGGATTGTATCTGCTTTGACATCAGTCAGTTTCTGCAACTCATCACCCAATTCCTTCAGGGTAGCACCTGAAGTTATCTCCACTTCCAACTTCATTCCCCTCCATATAACGGGGACACGGAGATTGCTTCCTTGATGTTCCATATAGTGCTGCAGCAGAAGACAATTTAATAGTATAGTAACTTGCAATCAGTAAACTAAGTAGTGGGTAAGAGAACAAAAATTAACCAAGCACCAATAAATTAGTTCAAAGTATACCAAATTGGGGAATTCAGTGCAGAAGGTTTTGCCCTTTTTATTTCGTAAAAACAAGTGGACAACAATGTCTCTTGCGGCAGTGTCTTTGTTTGATATTCCCCTTACTATGGTTTTGCCCTGATCTTCTTCAATCCGGACCACAGATGTGAAATTCTTAGTCTTTTCACACCACATGTAGCTCCTACAATCTTTTAATTTTTGTATGGCGGAAAATCTAAGAAACAAGCATATGTAGCCAATATGGGCTTAAAACTACATTTATAACTCAGAAATTTTCTTCATAGTGGTTGCTTTCAATGCCACATTTCAAAAAGACACTCAATGCACAATCATCTTTATCACCTCCCTTCTTTTATCAGAAATGAAAGCTCGTTTATATCTGTAACTTCAATGAATTTTCAGCCATGTTAGGAGTCAGTTTTACTTGAGGCAATTAACATATTGAGATGTCAATCTAATTGACATATTGAGATCATTTCCATCGAATTGGGAGTCTGTTTTGCTTGAGATGTTAATCTAATTGACATCATCAAACAAGTCTACATAACTAATTCCTTCCTTCACATCATACATTTACCAGAAGGACATGCCAGGACATTAAAAGTCAAGGGAAATGCTATTATTGTGAAATGTGGCCTAACGTGCTTGTGCTAGATGGAGCACAACAAAAATATCAATTCGGGAAGGACTTTTGAAGATACTTGTTATTTACCCCATAAAAGTGCTGAAAGTTTCCCACACCACCGGCAACGCAACTTCCATCAGTGAAATCAGCATTCTGAAGATGTAGTGCCATTATAAATTATTGAATTCAGGGTGATTAGAACCTCTGTTTCTCCTTCTGCCCCCATCACTCAGGGTAAAAGACTATGTCAAATGCTCACCAAAGAGAGGTATTCCAGCCACAGGGAAAAAAACACAGAAATTCCCCTTCAGGCACTTAGATAAAAGCCAATATGCTCTCGTTACTTAATAACTATTCTTTAATAACAAGCAAACCACAACAAATTAGATGAATCCCTACAACGCAAAACTATCACTAGATTCCCAATTCAATACAAGCTATTATCTGCGGGTACCAAACAGCAACACCCAGAAGCTGCAAGATGCCATAGATTAAAACAATCGAATTTCCCCCTTGATTTCCTAACTAGTTCTGCCAAAAGAAACAGGAATATAAATACGGATACTACGATTGGCAAAAAACCCCAATATCAAAAACCAGAAACCGACCGATTGACTAGCTTCACAAAACAAAAGCAAACGAAAGATCTAGATGCCAACTAGCCGAATTAACCACTCAATTCAAACTGCACTCAGATAAAAATCGACCATGAAACCGATGTAGTTGAAATTAGAATTGACTTTTACCTTTCCCGGTTTTGATTCGTGAACCATGACGAGATGAGGGCTTAGAATTCCAACGCTAACTTTCAAATCAAAATGGCTAAAATCTAATTCGATCAAGTTATTTATAGTGCGTTAAGGCTGTCAGGGCAATAAAGATAAGAGAATGAGAATACACATGTGCTGACGTGCGAAGGGGCTCAAATGAATATTCCAGAAGCAGCTGTGAACGCGGTTTATTTTTTCCCTTCCACGTCCGGGAACGAGGGGCCCTGATGCCGCAGGAAGGGGGCGTTGGATTTTCATCCAACAATTCCCATATTAATATAATTTTTTTTAAAATATGTATTAAAATTAAAAAAAAAAACATAATGTGATAAGCGCCATCGGATGAAAATCCAATAGCCCCCATCACACGGCACAGGCTCTGTGCTGCATCTTTGCGGTGCAGGGGCCCTTCTTTCATTCGAAAAAAGCCACATCTATGATTTTTTATTGTTATAACGTTATTAATTTTTTAATAACTTTATTTTTAATTATCTACAAAAAAAATTTTATTTTAATTTTTTTATTTTAAAATTCTTTTAGACGCTACGCATAAAAAACAAATTATAGATAAATTATACAAAATTAGATAAATAATATTTTTTAAAAAATTAAAGGAAAATAAGGATATCCTAACTCTAAAATATATAAAAGACAAAAATATATATGACTTTTTTGGGATAATACGGTCAAAAAATTTCATCTGATTAAATTATTTGTCGTGCAAAGTCATGGATAAATGAACTGATTAGATGAATTTTGAAAATTGCAAAAATATAAACATAAGTATTTTAGACGAATATCGAATTATATGAAAATTATCTAATTAAATCATGTTTTTATAATTAATTTTTATGTACGACATTATTGTATTTGAATATCTTTTTATGTAAGATTTTTATCTAGATATTACATTCTATTCTATTATTTTATATTTTATTCATTTATTATTATTAACTGAAAATTCAAATAGTAATTTGTTTTATTAACAAAAACAAAATTAGTGTGACATGAATTTAATCCATTTTATTTTATTTGTATAAGGGGCTTAGTCCTTAAATTGATGATAAACCCGTGGATTGGGGGTCAAGAAAAAGTAAGACTTTACTTTCTTGATCTTCAATGTTAAATTAAAAAAATATACAAAATCTATATAACGTTTCTGGGTCACCTGTATGTAAATATTATCTGTTTTAAGTCGGGAGAACTTCACGGCGTCTCAAACAAACACGCAGCCCGCACGGTTTTATTCTTAGCAGACGGAGTCCACTGCCCCCCAAAACGCATCTACAAGAGAAATGTTTCCACGGCTCATAAAATACGTCGTTCACCTCCCCCATCCGTGTGAGATACCATTAGCCTACCTCCTTAGGAGTCGCGCCCGTCTTGGACTATAATAAAAAAATTATAAATGACACCAATAAAAACTAGGCCAAACGTTCAGCTTAACATATCGATACCATTTTAGAACATCCCCACCCGTATTGTATAATAAAAAAGAATTGTCCCGCGGCCGAAAAATTTCACGCGTCTTAAACCAATACGCGGCCCGCGTGGTTTTGTTTCGCGCAGTGGAGTCTACCACTCCCAAAACACGTCTACAAGAAAAAGGTCTTCTTCAACTTGATGAATATTGAAATAAGTATTGGCTTATAAAGACGCATTTTGCTCACCTCTCCATCCGATGTAGGATATACAATCTAATTTTAAATAATAAATAATATCATTTAAATAATTAGTTTTATTAAATTATATATATATATATATTAAATTAATATTTAATAAATTTAATATTATAAAAAAATTATAAAAATAATTATTTTAAATATAATTTATTTTCAAATTTTAGTTGTTTAATTTTAATTCAATAGTTAATAACCTGATCACCTATCTTATTAGCCCTTGGCCTTATCTTAGTGCCACGTGGCAATTTTGGTGACGTACATAAAGCATGGGTTGATGGGCCTAAGCGAAATTTTAATGACATTAATCAAATATCACTTAATGAAAATTTTGATACAAAATTTGGACTATAATAAAAAAAATTATAAATATCATATCTCAAAAATTTTGACAAAAATATCAATAAAAATGGCTTATTATTACAAATTTTAAACATTTACAATAATCAAGCGTTCAATATAAACAAACTTAACATATCTAATATAATATATTATTTATCCACTCAAAATAAAATAAAATATATAAAATCTAATATTAATTTATTTTAAGACTCCTCACTTATATTTATAACAGCCCATCGATCTATATTTAAATCTCCAAAAATCTATAATTAAACTCGTAGAGTTTAACAAAATAATAAAAAATCGAATCAGAAAAAATAGAATTAAGAATCCCATGTAAAAAGAGAGATTGGATATGTAATTTAATTACAATCAAGGTCATAAAAATATCGACAACCTCTTGTGGATCTTATTCATTGTCGACTGAAAGGTCAACGTACTCGTAGCCCTCAACAGGTTGAGTCTCTAGCGCGAAATTACCAACATCCTAATATTGAACATACAATTAGCATGGCATGCTTATGCCCAAAGATTTGATATATCTCATCGATATTTCGTTAATATCATATTATAATGGTTGCATGTTTATAAATATTTTATCATAAAATTATGATCTCAACTTTTACATAAATATTGAAATAAGTATCGAAAAAATATAAACTATAGCATAGTATTGCAAATTTCATATTATTTAATATCACGATATTTTAATATAATCTTTTCACATTAACTATAACTATGAGCCAGAATAAATAATTATAATATTCATTTAAATATTAATGACCAAAGATTGGAGTCTAAGAAATTAAGAGAATTCAAAACTCGAACAATAATTTGTGAGTATGGTGTTCGGACATGAACCCACACATCAAAAATAGGGATTGGCATTCAAATGCAGCCACATGCCATTCAAACAATGAAAAACAAGAAAGTATTATTTAGGTTTTCAAATAATTAGAAATATAATAGCCTCGATAATAAATAATTTTTATTCATAAATCAAGATACGAATAATATCTAAAAGATCATCGTATAAGAATTAATAAGAATTATTAATTAAAAATAGCATATCTGACTAGAATTTAAAAAAAAATTTAAAATTGGATAAATAATCATAAGAGAACTTTGGCTGTTAAACATGGTATTAAATGTTAGATAGAAAACAGATATAAATGACTTCAAAATCAAACAATTTTAGAGATAATTAAAAATAGAATAATTTATGAGATTATCTATTAACACATTTAAATTAGAATCAAATATAAACACTAATGTAAGTATAAACATTCAATTTCAAGTTTACTTCCATTTTTATACCTTTTTCTTTATTTCTTATGTAGATTTTAACTTTTATGTAAAATTTCACTAACATAATGACATGCATTTCAAATTAAACTTACCATGCTTCAAAATTCACAAAGGAAACTTAAAAAAAAACAAAAAGATATTTTATGACTATTTAAAAAGAAAAAGATCAACAACAAAATAAAATATACTCTACAAAAAGAATCATAACTTGTAAGTTCAAAGACATATGAACATTACATCTTAAATTCATCATAAAAACAGCACTTTGATCCATTTTCCAAGAATAGGATTAAGATATTCAAGAAGAAGAGCAAACTGTGAACCATAAAGAAGAAGAAATATGAATGACATACAAGAAAGAGATATGAACTTACTTGGATGTTTAATTTCTAATTGTCCAATCATTAATTGGTTCAATGTTGTGTGTGACAATAATAAAATAAGAAGGTTATTCATAAAAAGAGAATGATTAACTAGCTTCCTAAGAAACATATCCCAATTGTAATTAATTCATATTTATATCAATAATCTCTTTAATTTCAAACTAATATTTATTAAAAATTGTCAAAAACTCAACTTTCGGTTAAATTTTATACCAAAAATCAATTCGATTTTACAATAGTCATATGACAATTGAGGGGTCATTCGAGCGTATGGTCATATGGCACAACTACTTTGGTCCAATTTTTATTGAAAATGGACTTCAATTAATTTAAAATCAAAATATCCTCAATTTATCCATAATAACATCAATTAAATACATGCACCAAAAAATTAACTTAATCTCAATAGTTAAAAATGTTCGAGACATCACAAATAGCTATAGACTTGTAAAGGACCTCAAAAAAAATCTTGGTTGTAGGATGATCCATAGAAGATCCCATAAGAAATACTAGATGACAGTTGTAGAGAAAAAGGTTTTGAAATTCGAAAACAAAATTTCTCCCCTTGGCTAGCCCGACTAATTTCGGCTAGCATCATCCATACTCTTCTATGTGCTACCTTGGAACCAAAAGGATGAAAATATAGATAGCCCCATAGAATCAATGGAACAAAATTAATATAGATGCTTGCTATAGCATTCATGGAAGAGTCAACATCGACGGCTTGGGTAGAAATGATCGAGGAAAGTGGTTGTTCGACTTTTTAGGATGTCTCAGGGATTTGAATATATTTTCGACAGAAATCAAAATCATTTACTGGGGTATAAAATATATTTGTATGAAGAAACTTGACAAAAATATTTTAGAATCAGATTTTCTTTTATCCATGTAAAAATCAATTCTTCGAATGTGGATTTTGACTAGAACAAGCTTCTTATCACGGAATGCGAAGATATCATTGCCAAGCACAAAATATGTACAATAATATACCTTTATAGATAAGAAAATGTATGTCACACAAATTAGACTTAAGCTTAGAAGTCGATCTCCATCTAATGCAAGTGCCCAGAGATATCAAGGAAGACATTCTCCTAGGAACATTTGACTATAATAGCCAATGGCTGAGTACTTTGGACCAACTTTAGTGTACTAATTTTTCTTCTTTTTAATTATTAGCAATGCCATAAAAAAATCAATATCATTATTATGAATTAAATTGTGTCACCTAAATTAGAGTTCCTATATACAAACTTATTTTTCTGTTAACTACATAAATAGTATTTTTACTTTCTTGTCTTTCGTTTATTTACATTGTGAACTTTCATTTTCAAAGTGTTATTTCAATACTTCTCCCTTATGAAACACTCAATTCCTACCAACGTGTATTTTAACATTTACTTTCACCTATCTTTTTCTTCAAAGTAAAAATGTTATTGATTTAAACGTCGAAAGATATTTTAAAAAATAAGTTTCATATTCCTCTTACCTCTTATTCGTATTTCTATTACCTAAGATTCAGAGTAACAAATATCAAACTCATTTTTCGATCGGTCATCCGAGTAAAGCGGCTTTTTAATTAGTTTAATAATTCAGATCTAGAGATGAATCAATATTAAATTTATGTTATAAACAAAAACTTTGATAAATTTAATTGATATTCTATGATTTTATAAAATACGATAATAATGAGCCTAATATTTAATAAAATATACACATATATATATGGATACACATGAAATAAAACATGAGATAGCAATAACAATCAAATATAAAAATTTTGAAAGTGTCATTTATCAATAAAATATAAGAAAAATAAAATAACTAATGATTAGTAAGAATCGCATCAATAAAAATCAAACATTAAAGATCAGATTATAAATGCTTCTCCGTACCCTTGGGCATGCACCATCATTTGAAATTTATGGATGTGTTGACTATATATTATTTTTAAACAGATATAATTAAAATATTATATCTGATTAATTGTTTTTTGTTGTGCATGATAACAAGAGAAGATTATTAATTCTGCTTTCAATAAAGACATGCAGTGCCTAACAAAAGAGTAGTTCTACGTTAAGGAGTCAACCAGAATTAGTATTTTTTGTAATTATATATTCTTTATATTTTTTAAATAAATATTAAATTTAAAAATTATTTTAATAAATAAAATTTTATATTATTAATAACTTTTTTATAAATTTTTTTTTCATTTAAAGTAATTTTATGTAGTTTTTTTAGGTAACTATTATTTTGAAATATTTTGTATTCAATCCTTCTTATATAAATATAAAATCTGAAATAAATATAATTTAAAATAAAAATTTCATAAATCTATTCAAATTGGATTTATATTAATTATAAATAGGTGCAATGATAAATTTTTATACAAATAATTAATTTCAACTAAATTAGATTAACTTAAGAATTATAAATTTTTATATATAAGCCGACTTATGCAAAGATCATACTTAATTTTAACACGAATGAAATACTCTAATTAATATTAGATTTGAACCGAATATAATATAAATTTAAGTAAAAATTTATGACTTTAGATTGGGCCAAACACAATTCAATAATCCAAATCAAAAATCATAAGATCCATCATAATATAAAATTTTAATATTTAAGAAAAAAATAAAATATTTTAAATTATAATATATTTAGATTAAATATTACATAAATATATATTTAAACAATAAATTTTTATAATGTATCCATCATAATTTAAATTTTTAACATTTTATAAAAATAAAATATTTTTAAAATTATAATATTTTTAGATTAAATATTACATAAATATATATTTAAATAAAAAAATTATATGAAAATTATTATTAATTGCATAAAAATAAAAATATATATTTATAAAAAAATTATAATTTGGGTTTGTCCCGATTGAGATAAACTGTTTACTATTATTTATAAATTATGTTCAACTTAAAACATTAATCGTCCTTAATTTTTTATCATATTTGTCTATTTTTCTAATAACTCTTAATTAAATTTTATAAATATTGAATCAAATCGATCAAATAACTCAATTTTACTTGCCTTATTCGAAAGAGAGAAGGCCGTCCCATCCCTCAAAATTAAAGTGTTTTTATGATATATATATTGAAAGTAAAATTATTTAAAATTTAAAAAATAAATAATTAAAATAGATTTTTTTTAAAACAACAGGTCTGAATGGGACTTGAGGTCCCTTTCTTTTTAAACAAGAAATGGCAACTAAAACTTAAACCGAAGGTTCAAGTCTTTTCAAGAAGTCCGCTATTCCTGCCGTTAGCCCTAAAGCGATAGGCAGGAATAGAGTAAGGACTTCTAAATTCCATTACTAGAAGCCAATCCTTGGATTATCCCTAAACCCAATATGAGTTTTTGATTTTGACTTACTCCCCGCCGTGATTCAATGAGAATGGATAATAGGCTCGTGGGATTGACGTGAGGGGGTAGGATTCGCGCGGGAACATCCACTTTGAATTTGTAAGATATCTAATGAAACCGTCGCTGATCGGGTCACGTAGGAACAAGGTTCAAGTGAGTTATTGCATAATTTTTCTATTATGACTATTTATAGTATTTTTCACAATTTTTAACATCACATACATATTATTATTTAATTTAAAATGTGGTAAATTTGATATAAATTCTGTTGAATTTAGACATGAGATAAACTTTATATTATATAAAGTTAATACTATTATAAAATTTATTTATCAAAAACGAAATTATGACTTCTTTTCCAATTAAGTATTTTAGTGTAATGAAAAATCCAAAAAACAAAAACAAAAACAAAAACTCCACCGCCATTGCCCCATCCCACAGTTGATTCTGACATGCCCGCCGCGGCCGCTCCCCCCTCCCCGGCTCTACAACCAACGTTAATCTAATCCTGTGCTCCCCTACTTCTTAGCTTATTTTTTGATGACATAATTAAATCAATAATCATGATGATCGGAAACCTATTTTAATTTTGACAGTAACGATAAACCCAATTGATTAAGGCTTTAGAATAGAGAGAAAAAGAAAGATTCAGGTTCTACGAAAATCACGTAAATAACAAAATTTTTTTAAAAAATAAAAGTCAAATCATGTATTCAGAAATATTATAGAACAAGTCCTTGATGAAAAAGTACATAATCAGCCATGAAAATACACATCTCGTCTTCGATTTCTAGATCAAGGAACCAAGTCCTGAGCTAGAGGAAGAAGAAGAATAGTATAAATCTTTATTAGGAAAAAGGATTATTAGTGAAGAACTGATGAGAAAGACAATTTGAATCGAGCGGGAAAAATACACACACACACCAAATGGACGGGATGATTTTGCAAAGCAGAGAGAAACCAAAACAGAGGAGAGTTAATTAATGGCCCAAGACAATCAACTTCGGTTTCTTATCTGGATCGTCGTCGTCACCGTCGTTGTCAACGTTGAGCACCGGATTAACGTCCAAACCTTCGCCATCGGGAAAGTAACAGGGAGAATCCGGATCGTTGTTGTCGCAAAATGTGCCCTCCAACGCCGAATTCGAAACTTCCTCCGTTTCGGCGGCGTTTGCTTCCTTCATCAGAAGCGAGCAGATGAGGGCCGTTGCAAGGAAGAGTGTCATCATTCTTCTCCATGCCGCCATTGTTGTACAGTACAATCAAAAATCGGAGACGGACAAATATTTAATTATAAGGTCAGTGCTCTAAATTCTTCCCAATTTGCGAGGAAACGAAGAGGAATGGGAATCAGCTGTGTAATTTGTAGTTTTTGAAATGCAGAACGGCGTTTAGGTCTGTCAATTGAAGCTGGAGAATTTGTGGCCATGGTTGTTTCTATCGTGAATTCCGCCGGTCTTCAGGCAATTCCTACGCAACTAAAGAATCAGCAGCCTCTTCTGCCTGGAAGAGATTGCTATTTTCAGACACACCAAAATTTTGACTTCTACAAAATTAAAAAAAAAAAAAAAAACTATGTAATTAAAACCACTAACTAAATCAAGGCCCTCCATTTTATATCATACAATCTTAACAATTAAAATAATAACGTAACTAACACGACAAAATTACATTTTATTTTATAGGGACACTGTTTAATTACTTTTAAAATGAATTTAATATTATAAATAAATTCATTAATAAATATAAAATTATCTCAAAATAATCCAAAATTTGTTTTTCAAATATTGTATTTTTTACGAGTAATATTATAAGAATTTCATGGTTACAATAAATATAACAATTTTGTTTGATACTTTCCATAACAAGTACTTTTTCTTGAGGCTAATACATTTCTTTGGTAAATCATCACGTCAAATATCAAATTACTTATTTTAAAATGGACCTTATATAATAGCAAGCTAATACTATCCACAAATTATCTTAAAAATATAGGGTTTAAAATTATCACGAATTCGGACTAACCAGATTAATTTAAATAACTAATTATATTTTTTAAAATTTTAAATAAATAATTCTAAATCTCAAAGTTTGGGTGTGACAAACCAAATAAATAAGACTTGATACAAATTAAAATCCACACAGAATCTTACTGGACAACCGTCCAAACAAAAATAATACGATCTGCTCCATAGTCATCGTAAGGGAGGTAACAATTCCAACCAAAATCATGAATCAGACATAATAAAATATTTCACAAATTTTAAAATATTACCATAGGCCTATAGCTAACCAATTTCTATAATACAATCATATCAATTTTTAATTTTTAACCATAACAAACTAATACTCACCAAATCGGACGAACTGCTGATGGATCGCGTTCTAACTCTTGCAGTGCATCCAAACTTTCTACTCTGAAGGGTCAAAACAGAAAACATGAGCTAAAAACCAAATAAGTATCATATTTAGACAAAATGAGTCCAATAAATCAGATGAGAGGTCAATAGATGAAAATTCAATTAAATTTCAGAATGAATCCAAAATTGCCGATAAAATAAATTCAATAAAAATCTAAGATCCAAAGTCCAAAATTCAATGGTAGTCACGTACTCAAAATAAATATCAAAATCCAAAACAAATGTTCAAATTTCGAAATAGTCCTTATCATGACGTATATATATATATATATATAAACAAAATAGATTGATTCGAACCAGTTCCAAAGCCGATGTCAAATCTAAGTCCAAATCTAAGTCTAATGCCCAATCAACTTATGATTTGGGACAGAATCCGATAGCCGGATGATCCAATAGAGTGCGCAGAGATCGAAACAGCACTGCGGCAAATGTTCCAAAGATTCGGATTAAAACATATAATCAAAATCGTTGTACAAGACATACCAAGGCCGAACTGAAGGCAAAATCGACGAATCTCAAATCCAAGTCCAAATTAAAATCCGACACAAATCAATGCAGAAATACCAATTATGCACTAAATTTGGATTCTGATAATTTAAAGACCAACTTGAGAAAGGGTTACATATAATTCCGATAATCTTAGGCCAAAATCTATGTATCTTGTACCCATAGATAAGGTTGCCCACTATATTTTACCACTCGGCGGCTTTGGGTACATTCTCAAACTTGTCAAATATATTAGGACGTCCGAATATATTCTAATATCAAGTCAAATTATCCAAATGGAAAGGGCCACTACTCTAAACCTATCTTACCAGCGGAAAGGGATTTCCAAATAAATCTCCCCGTAGGGAGTTGGACAGAGTGTCCAATTTTTAAATGCAAATGTAGTAACCACAACCCGACTCGTGCATATGAAAATGCACGGCCTATGCAAGTTTCGTGTGCATTTTCGTTACACATATTGATATAAATATACACCGAGTTCAATAAATTTTTTGAGCTTTCAGAAAAATAATAAATTCTTAAAATCAGAAAACCCATATTCAAAGCCCCCAAAATAATCCAATGAACTACACATGCATGTCGAGGATAAATAAAACAAGTGTACAAAATACATATATGTTAGTAAAAATTCTAAACATTATCTAAAATAAATCGATTAAAGAGGAGATTTTACAGATACTTGTCTCAACCTCGTAATTTGACAATCTGAAAAAGGATGTCCCGGAATACCTTAATCAGCACTTTCTCTCTCATGCCGCCGGGGAACCCTTGCGCTGCCTCTCTCCTCTTTGCGCACAGCATCTGCCGCATGTGCCAACACTGAGCCGCCAATACACCATCACCACCGAGCGCTGTCGCTACCTCACCCGCGACCATTGTTGCCGCCGCTGCCTCCCATTTGGCCGTCGTCCTTCTCGACGAGCACTTCTCTCCGTGCACCGTTCTTTCTTCGCGCGCTCCTACCTCACGCTGCCGCATATCGACGGCCATCGCCGGTCAATGGTGAGTCACCACCAGCCTCCGTCGACCACCGCAGCATCACCTCCGTATACCGCTGCTGCGGTCGCTGCTGACAACACCGTCGGCCACTTCGATGGCCTCACCTCTGCCACTCAACCACCACCGGCCAAACCTCCAGCCGTCGACGACCACTGCCACCGTGCCGTCATCGCCGCACGTCACCGTCGCTGTCGCCAACCGCCTCCCTCCTCCTTTGTTCTTCCCTCTCTTCTTTGCGCCAAAACCCAAGCTCCCTCCCTCTCCTCATTCTCTCTCCCCGATCTCATCTTATCCTCATCTCCTCATTTCCTTTTCCTTTTTTTATAATATATAAATATATGTAATCCTTATATATATATATATCCATCGGATACTCCTGAACACACAACGAGTATCAACCGTAAAATTTTTAATATTTCTTCAAAATTTTACGATATTAAATAAATTTTTAAAATATCAAATTTATCAAAAATTATAATTAATATTAAATTAATTTAAATAAAAGTTTGAGATATTACAAAAATTTTACTTTGTTTTGTAAACATTGATTTTGCTATAAATGAATGCTAATGTTGAAACTCATTAGATACTAATTCATATATTAATTACCTCCTAGCAAAGCCTCACTGGGAACTATATAGAAAGCCCATATTAAGGATTTTTATATTTTCTAATTATTTTTTGGTGAATTTTATTGCAACTCTTTTAAGATAATACTTTAGGTATGGTGGTGATTGAGATGGTGCTTATGGGTTGAAATAATATAGGATTAATCATTCTCATTAACTTAGTTTTTTATACCATAAAAAAGATAATTCAGTATATGAAACTCTTATTATAAGAAAAACTTAAAATTCTTTTTTTCAAATAATTAATTTTCAAATGGAGCTATTTAGTCCGGCCAATGCAAGCCATATTGCACTAAACATGGTTTAGTAACTAAGTGCACCAAAACTCAAAGGTTAGGTGGTGCAAAATGCATTCCAAATCACATAAAAATCTCTCTCTCTAACTATTTTATAAACGTCCTAATTTTAGGATGTTTTAATGGAAGATTATAATCAAAAAATCAATAAAAGGCTTTTATAAGAGCCAGAAGATCAAATTTTGTTTTGAAAGTAATCATACAAATGAAATTTATGTCTCTATTTTATTTAATACATGTGATTTTTTTTTATTTTTTTAAAATTAAGTCAATTAGAATAGTAGTGTTCTTACTTATTTAGATGATCTTTAGTATTGAAAAATGGTTTAGAAATTACTCAACATAGGAATATAGTTAGCTTTTTTTTTTCTTTATTTATGTTTGAATGGCAATTCAACATGGTTAAGAAACATTATCTACTTCATACATGATTTAATCTTATTAGTTTCTTCCTTATAAATGGATAATATTGGATATATTTGATTATCCACATAAATAAGTGGAAATCCCACGTAATATACTCTCTTTCTGTTGATTATTGGAGCACAACAGGATTACCATTACAAGTAAAATTTCATTCAAAGCACTGTATTCTATTAGGATCTCATCGCAACATATAATCTCACACACTGGGCACACACTTTAGCCCGAAAAAAAAAATAAAATAAAATAAAAAGGTGAAACTCTAAGCAGTGTCACTAACTCGTTTGGTACAAGGAGAAGGGTTAATCTGCCCAATGATCGTAGGATTAACATTGCCACATTCAGAGACAGCAGGCCCATCTATCCCATTGTACTTCAAGTTAATATCACCAATCACAACCTGTTGGCATGGCACGTTCCTGCTGCACACCATCCTTATTGCAACCTTGCTGGCTGACGTGCCTCTTATCCTCTTGAAGCTTATGTTGCTCAGCTTCACTTTCGAGGGCACCCTTGCCTTGCACTGGTTGTAAACGCAATAGGTCTGGTCAAGGATAACAGGATTCGTCACGTTGTCCATAATAATGTCCTCGAAATGCAGCTCCGAAGCCACCGCCTGGTAGGAATTCAGCCACGTCTTGATCCTCACACCATTGTCAGAGTTGACAAGGGTGCAGTTCTTGACGTAGACGCCGACCACGCTCTCCTCGTTCAGGTACCGGCCAAGGCTCCCAACACTGATCCCATGGCCAGGCCCGCAGGTCACCTTCTCGACGTGCAGGTTCTTGGTGCCATCACCAACCGACACGCAGTCGTCACCCGTCCGGATTGTCCCACCAATGATGTAGACACCGTCTGATCGTCCAATGTGGATGCCGTCCGTGTTAAGGCTGGTGCGAGGGGCGGTGATTTTCATCTCTAGTAGGGTCAGATTCTTGCACCCGAAGATGTTTATGTGAAACAATTTGCTGTCCACTGAACTTATGTGGGCAATAACTGAATTTGTCAAGTAGTTGAACCTGAAATTCTGTACATAAAAACAGATCTAAGTACTATGAATTATGCGTATCTAAACCTGTTTAGTGCATAGATCTAACTGTAGACAGAAGAAATAACTTTGCAAGGATCATCCTTGTTTCTTCCATATATAAGTATATTGACACAACTGGAAAAGCATCATCATCAGATTATGGGAACTTACGTAAGGAAGGGACATGCAAGTTCCAGTTCCTTTACAATCATTCTGTTTCCATGCAATTTCTCCGTTTCCATCGAAAAACCCGCCTCCATAAACGCCAGTGAATGTCAAACTGTCGACGCGTTCGATCTTAACCCAAGCATCTGCACCTCCGAATTGTGCAGGATTTACGGGGGCCTGAAAATTTCCTGCTACCTCTACTCTAACACGATTCTTGCAGGGTCCTAGAAGCTTAACCGGGCGCAAGGTGTATAATCCCTTCGGGATCACTAACCTACTTGGATACACAGATGCACATGCATCCTTCCAAGCATTAATGAGTGCCTAAAAGATCAAATTAAAAGCCAACATTTTAATAATATTATTGTCCATATTAACATAGATTTTTAATTCAATAGAACTTGTGGATTGAATATTATATTTGCTATATATTGAGATGTTTGTAAAATCTTTACCTGGGAAGCATCTGCATTGCCTGGCCTAGCACCATATCTGGTTATGTCGAAATAGGCGATTTTGTTTTGTGTAGCTATGGCAATGTTTCGCTGAGCTTTCACATTTGACGCAAACAAATAAAGCACAATTAAGAGCAATGAAACAATACTAAAGTTTGTGGCCATTTTTAAGGTGTCTTAAATGGTGAATTCCCTCTTGCTTCTTGATGTTGTATATGGTTTTTTGGTGGGGGTGGTGTAAATGAGGAGGCATCGTCCATGTTATTTATAGTTTTTTGTGGAGATATTTTAGGTAAATTGTTGTAATTACATTCTGGTTTGCAAACTCATAGTTCAACCTTCCCTCCTATTGCCAATAGACCTTTTGGCAATTACTAATGAAAAGGAGAACTTGTAGGAGAGCCTCTAAATTGATGATAAAAATAACAAAGAAATATCACCTTAATCCCAACTCTTAAAGTGAGGACTATTATTTATATAATACCCCGATATTTTAACTCGAATTATATAGTAATAAACTTAATATAATAATAAATAATCTGAAATATTGATATTAATAAATATTATAAATAATAATGGATATTAAATAATTAATAATAAATGATAATAATAATAATAATAATAAATGAGAGTAATAATATATATTAATAAATATTAATAATAATTAGTAATAAATAATAATGTAAGATGATATTATAATAAAATATTAATAATACATATAATAATAATAATAATAATAAATAAGTAAATAAATAATAATAATAATAATAATAATAATAATAATAATAATGAGTGAAGAAAACAGAGAGAGAGACAAACGAAGAAGAAGAGGAAAGAGGGAGAAACTGTCGGCTGATTTGTGCTCTGCAGCGGCTTTCCCTTCTCCAGCCAAACGGTTGGGTAAACCAAAATTTATAAACCGATTTCCTCCTTCCTCTTGGTGGCCAACCTCATTTTCCTTCTATATATGAAAGCCGATTCCTTGGTGTAGTAGAAAAAGGGGAGAAAGGCCAGGCCAATGTTATTGTTGCCATCGCCGTCGATTAATCGATGCTGAAGAAGGTCATCGTGACTGCTCAAAGCCATCGTCGTCATTGATCCGCACCATTACTACAGTGTCACTACAAATTAGGCAAGTTGATTTGAGACTCCTTCGTAATAAATCTTTCACTTTTGTAAGTGAATTCCCTTTGTTGTCATTTCTCCTCTAATTGCAAGTCGATTTGAAACTCCTTTGCAAGTAATCCTCTAATTGTTGCAAGTAAATCATTCTCTCCTCATTGTTGACGTTGATTTCATTTGTTGCATGTCTAGATTTTGGAGGAAATTGGTTGTATTTTGTTGCGAGCCAAAATGGGGCAAAACAGAGCACACGACTCTAACAGTAGGGTTTGAAAACTTTACCATGGATTGGGTGTAAGAATTAGTATATTGTGCTACAAAAGAATCATTATTTTACATTTTATAAGATGAAAGTTAGGATTTACTCCATTTATGGTTAGAATCGAAAGGAAGGTGAAGAACATAGCTCCATGTTCTATTTGTGTGTCAGATTGCCAGTTAGTGGAAGTGGAGAGAATGTGATTCGGAACCCAATTGCTAAATGGGTAGCATAGAATACATTGTGTGGGTGTAGAATTACTTATATTATACGGATACATGTTTGTATACCCATACGCTGTGTGTATATTAGTGTGTGTGTGTGCAGGTATGTCGTTGTGAAGCTCAGTGTACTCTATTGCTGCCGTGTCAGGGTGTATAGGTGTGTGTGTGTGTGTGTATATATATATGTATATTCATGTGTAAGTTTGGCAGGTTTGCCAAGTTATTATATGGATATATATGTATACATATAGCGTAGAGGCAGTGCAAGGGTAAGCTTGCGTACAGGGGGCACATATATTAATATATAGGAGATGTATGTGTAGGTATTATATATTAATTTATTTAAGTGTGCATATTGATGTATAATTGTAGACAGCAGACTTTATAGGTAAGGACGCATATATATCAAAATAAAATGGGAGACTTGATAAATGTTTAAATTGGTTAAAATTTGTATTTTTCTGTTCGCTTTTGTTCTCTTATCATTCTATGATAATTCTTTTGTGTTAGTCTTGATGGCGCAAGTACAGTCTTTATCAGTACTGAACGACAATTCTATCGTTGTAATTGTAAAGCTTTCCTTGCGTTATATTTGATTGCGTAAATATTTGAGTTATTGGCTTCCTACGATCAAGGTTAAAGAGAGCGTATGAAAACACTGAGGTATTTAATCGAATTGGGGGTTACGACACCTTAGTGTGGTTTACACTTATACGATACTGAATTCCGTATCATGGTGATAATGAAGTATATTGTTTGTTGTGGAAGGATTTTTAGGGCCATGTGACCATCATAGAAGATGATATCAGGGATATTATTGGTGAGGAGTATCATGGATGGTATGAACATGCTACGCGTACAGTCTCTGAGATGACTGTAGGGCTAGTGAGAATACTATGGATAATCTCGTTACACTTACCTAACTATTAGGGGCGTAAATATGTGACCTTTGATGCACGGTGGCAGAATAAGGTCCAAAAAGATTCATTGTGATATTTCATCATTGTCAATATCTCTCGAATTTAGGATTCGATAGAATCTACGAAATATATTTGATAGAATCTATATATCGAATTTTGCGATTTTTGAATTCAATGAAATCCATATTGTCCATTGTTATTTGGTTTTCAGATTGTTTACGCTGATATTCGGATTAGGAGATCCCTTTATTTCTTGTGAGATTAAATTCTGAGGGATTTTTGTCTCTTATTGGTGAAATTTTATGATCTTTGTCATATCAGGGTTTGGAATGACTTGCCTTTCTTATATATTTGAATCGTAGATGCGATGAAATACAAATTCTTGAATATATTTATCTATTGGACAATGTATTATTATTCATGACTCTTGGCATATATTATATATTATATATCTGAAATATTTATTATTATTCCCTATTTGTTTTTTAATTTGTTATTACTTGTTAGACATTTTGCTCGCTCTTGAATTTTATGGCTCCAAATTTAATCGATTGCATAGTGCAAGCCGAGGAATCATACATTTACTACAGAACTTCGAGATAGAGAAGATATTGGAGATAGTGAGGAAAGGCTCTAGAGTCAGTTTCATTAATCGAGGTTTTATTTGGATATATGATTAAAATTACATTCCTAAGATAATAATATTATACATATTTCTTATCTCGAAAAAATTTATTATGAAAATTATAATTATTATATTAAATTTCTCTTCTTCTTTTTCTAATAAAAAAGAATTTCAATTGCCAAGGGGTAGTTTGCCTTAAAGAATTGGAAACTGCCATGTCTGTAATATAATGGGAAAGGTGATCCCATATTTGATTTCTTTTAAGAAATCATGGGATCATAAAAATAATTAAAATTTTGAGTTTTTTTGAGGTCGGTCTGAACCAGGTCAAATGACTAGGACTTAAATCGTTACAATTTGTATTTTATTTCAATTCCATATTAAGAATTTGTTTTAGCAAATAATCGTATCAGTTGCTCGGTCGATCGTGCCTATCTGCGCTGCTTCATACCCAACAATCACAGTTTTCTATTGTTTTTTTTTTTTTTAGTAATTTGTATGTATAAATTCAAAATGAGGTAATACAGAATTAGAGGCCTAATGACAAATCACTAGAACCTCACCCCCAAAAACTCAAAGAGGAATCCATATATTAACAATTCTTGCACTAAAAAAAATCCAACAACCCAAAATAACAAAGTAAGCCAAAAGCATGAAAAGTTGCCCATCATCTGTCTTGTTGAAACACATTGTGCCCTATATTTCACGGATTTCACTTCCTTTGTCATTGCTAGAAACAAAACCGAACAAAACTGTAAGATGTCCGTGGGCTGCAAAGAGCATCTGCAAGAGACCTGCTTCGAACTCACGAGCCACAGAGTAGATGCAAGTTATCTGCTAGAAACTCACCAGTGCAGATTGAACAGTAACATAGGATATATCAAGCCCCACATCGGAGCAGATCCAAAATAATTGACAATCATCTACCCTCATCGTTATGGTTCTTGATGTAGTGATGAGTTGTTAAAAACCTCAATAATAATGATTCAAATTTCGAGACACTGCCTCTCTAAAATTTAACAAGTATAATATCTCAGCTAGTCCCAAGAGTGAATCTATTGATTGGGAAGCATACACAAGACATGGAAGATCCCATCTCCTCCATATAGGATGGGATAGGGCAGTCAGAGATAGAGAGCTGATCTTATTACAAATATGATCGAAAGATAATACCATTTTTGGCACGCCAAATGAAGTACACTGTTTCTGCATTGCTAATTTGTAGACGGCCGACCTACAAAGCTTGCCCCTCCATTTATGTCCAACCCACCGAATCTCCCAAAACCACACTGCAAACAGACAGCCACATCCACTCTTGCAACATAAACAATTCCTAACATGGCAAGAGAAGGCCCACACCTAAAAACAGGCGTGCATATGTCTCCACATATGGCCCACATAGAATAGATAGGACTACAATTTGTAAAACCATGAATATGATCTTGCTCCCCAACCGACTGGCAAATTGCCAACAAAATAACAAAGGAATGAAATAGGACTCCCAAAGGAGCCCAAATTAGGCAAATCCCTTAAACCCTCTTACCCAGTCAGAACAAAAGGACCAATTCCATGCCAAGGTATATTATGCAGCACACCAATAAACATGGGTAGTAGAAAAGATCGATCTAATTAATTGGAACCACCCCACAAATGAAAAGGGTTAACTCCTCGCATCAATCCTTTTCAAAATCCTATCAGTAATATGCTTACAATTGGAAGCCCAAAGCTTAGACAATATGAAGGGAATACCCAAGTGTCTCACTAGAAGGAACCTCAATTGGAAGCACATCCTTGATATCTAAGGAGACAACCTTGTCAATTGTGTAATAGAAAACCTCACTCTTCATCGGATTGGAATTGGAATGAAGACCCTAAAGCTCAAAGAAGATACTAAGACTCTCCTTAATCAAGGTAACCAAATGAAGTTCAGTTCCTGATAAAAGGAGCAAGTCATCCACCAAGGCCAACTTAGCCAGCTTATTCAGCTTACAATTTCGGTGATACTTGTAACTTCTCATCCACTAGTGTTTTCACTGAAATAATACTGTAGAGCACCTCAATGACACAGAAGGTGCAAAACACGTACCAAACAGTGTCTACAGAGCAAAATCAGCATAATTCAAATTCCAGCTCTTTGACAAGATGATTTAGAGGAATATAATACAGGTGGAAGATAACTGCTTCTGAATGATTTGAGCACAGCAGTAAGATTGAGAAAAACAGCTGTCCAACCGAAAAAAAAAAAAAAAAACTGTAACAAAGAGGAGAATTGGCTCTGTTAACCAGAATGATGAGAAATTACTCTGTTTTCTACCTCCAAAATTCACCAATCACAAAGCCTTTCCTACAGGAAAATAAGAGCAATACAAAAGGCACAAATATTTTCACTTGCTGCAAACAGCCAAGACAACTGCCGTCTCAGAGTGGCTTTTGGTAGTAGAGTAAGGTAGACGCTGCAATCATACTGGGGGAGGAACCCCATCTCGAGTCATCGTGCAATACCTCGTTTCTTGAAGGGTACAACAGCTTCATAACCTTTTCAGCGGAAATGATCTGTTGAGTTCTATGGTCCTCATTGTGTATTATTTCCCTACAGTTTAAGGTGATATCGTGCATGTCAGAAAGCCCTGTAATTCATAACAAATGGCCACAGTGAAGATAACATGAAAAAGGCATGGGGTCATCTGCCCAATCTTCAAAACTTAGAACAAGGAAAAACTCATGGAGAAAATTCTTGTGACAAAACTTCATGAGATCTAACATGCTTAGAGCAGTATGCCACGGATCAACACTCTCCTAAAGGACAGCCTTAGATCATATGGGGATATCCATTGTGCACTTTGCCAGTCATCCTGGTTGATTTTTATGGGATTTGTGTGGATTGATGGAGTAGCTTGGTCCCACCCCAACCTCAGGGGTGTGGGGGCTGCATGATTAGGAGCATCTTTCAGGTGACAAATAGCCCCATAAGTCTAGAATTTTCAAAAATCAGGCCTTCATTTATCGATGCTGAAAGTGTAGATATTAAAAACTCAATGGCTAATATATGCTATGCAGACAAGACCAAAAGAGCTTACTTACATCAATGAGGAAGCCAATCTGGTTGGAGTGCATGCTGACATGAGAGCTTCAGGGATAGCGGGTGAATTCAAAAGGATATTGGATAAAGACATATAGGGCACTTTAGCATTATAACGAATAAACCATTCAGTCAAAATATGGGCTCGATATGCAACAAGGCATGGTAATCGTGCAAGTTGCAACTCCATGGTGACAGTTCCAGAAGTACATAGTGCAGCTCTGCTAGCCTGCAAGTTTTGACGGCTTGTATTTTCAAACCAGAACAAGTTAAGGTCCATTATCAGAATTGAGTAGAACAATATGAATCATCCAGTGGAATATTCTATTAAACACAGGGTAAATGTAGTATGGGATGCATGATATGAAATATTGACTGGTATACATTTATATTTGGCCTCTCGATACCGATATTTTTTGAAACAGCACAAAATTGTGATATAACATTATATCAGTGATATACTAGTTGATTTTTCTACCAATTCATTTTGTTCTTTTTCTCAAAAAAAAAAGCATCCGATATATATGTGTAATATGGTTGATACAGATATAACTGCAACCACTATCAGTAGTGATAATTGATCCATGATAGGATGCTAAAACTCCTGAGATCTAACACAAATTAACTACCCGTACACATGGCTATGCATTACAAGCTTACACTGAAAGAATCATATTTTAGCTGTGTTGAACCTCCCGGAACCAATATCACTGGGACAGGCCACTGCTGAACCATTCTATTAATGTAATTCTCCACATGCTGATTTGGTGCCACATGGATGATGGTGGTTATCTGAGGAAGTGAGCCCTTCAAAAGTTCCATGGTCCTAGAAAATATAGGGAGCATCCGGGTTACCTCTTGCAATCTGCTACCAGGAAGAAGGGTAACCAAGATGACTCCTTCAGGGGGAAAAATTGGTAGTGTCAACAAATAACTCATATACATTTCAATATTATGGTTGTATTGAATGAAGACTGCACAAGGATGATTTCTCCCAGAAGAGGATACAGCAAATAATTAGAGATAGAATGTTGAAGTTGCTAGCAGAGTCATTGGAATTAGTGGCAAGGGATTCTAATACCTGAAGGAACTTCAAATTTATTTCTGAAGTCTTTGCTATTTCCCTCAACCTTCCAGTCAGCAGAGTTGTTTCCCTGAAATGGGAACACCACAATACATTTAGAACAAGGAAAACGCCAGAACATGTCATGCTGTGATGAAAAAAAAAAAAAGAGAAAATAGAACAAAACTATCTAAACAGAGAACACCTTGTTATTCGCTGAAATTTTAGGAAAAATTCTAACATATACATTAAAATGTTCAATACAAATATGGACAGAAAGAAGATCAAAAACCTATTAGAAGCCAAATCCAGTCCCAGAGTTCAGCAGGATGACTAATCAAAACATCCCAGGCGCTGCTGCAACCAGATGTGGAGCTGGTTGTCCCAAAAATGACCTTTGCCACAGTTGTACTCTTAATTATCTTCTACCTGATTAGTCCCAAATATTACTGATACTCAAGGGCAAAATGAAGAAAAAGCATTTAAGTTGTAGCCTTATTTTTGTCCATAGTTCATATTTCCTGCCAATATACTGCTACTCAATATAATCAAATCTTGCTTACAACTGCAGCAGCCTTTAAATTTTATGAATCCTACCTGGCAAACTACTTCTCTAAGTACTCTCAACAACTTCACAACATACCATAAGGTAGAACAATCAGTATGTACTTTTGATCTATCACTGCACAACCCAAGCTGATGATTTTTGTGGGTTTCAATCATTTACATGGACCAACTTCTCATTCTATTTGTAGGAATTCGATCATCTACAAAACATCCTTGCGAACAATTGGATCCTGTGTCCAAAAGAACCATGGATATATAGTAGTATTGGTAAACTCATACATTTTTTAATATAGCTAACATATGATACATACCGAAGTTCAGCTCCAAAGCATCTTCTAGTACAGGATGCCCCACGAAAGTTGCACCCACTCCATTGGATTTACAAATTTCGCCCTCAAAAGGTAATATACAAAAGAGGTGGTCCACAAAACAAGATAACCCTTTGAGCTTTGCTTCACCCCCTTTCCATGCCCAGAATGATGGTGCGACATAATGGAAGTGTGCAGGACAATCTAAGCCTTGTTGACTATATCTAGCTGCAAAAGGCAATTCCAAAACTTTCTATACCGTATTTCTTGCATGAGCAAAATGCAAATGATTCAAACTCCTGGTTAAGAAATGCACGCTACCCTTTAGCCGTTTTAGGAGACGAAAAGAGAAGCCTTTTGAGTCCACCGTAACCACAACATGAGGTTTAAACAGAAGTGCAGCTTCTATTGTTTGCTTTAATTTTACCTGTCATTGAGAGCTCAAGCATGAGAAACAAATAGATGAGGTGAGTTTGCATACTAATTGTTAAATAAATTTAACAAATAATGATGATGTGAATTAGAAAATGATTACAAATATGCACATGACTCACTCTAATCTTATTAAGATGTGGCAACAACTCCCAAATTCCCATTACAGCAATATCTTCCATGAGAAATAGAGACTTCAAGCCATGTTGTGACATGACGAACCTGGAAAGAAAGAGAAACAGTGATCTCAACTGGAATTATGACAGGAGAAGAGGGGTCACATATTTGAAGGGGGGACTTATTGCATTTCCTTGTTATCTTGTTTTCATCAAGAAAGGAATTCATTCTCAAATAAAACCCATAAAGCCCAGCTAGACTTTTTTGCACATTTTCTGCTAACTAGAGCCCTCTCCATTTTTTTTCCAATTTCACACAAAAGCTACCCAAACTCTGAAGGCCTATTGCCTGGAAAGGGTAATCGAGTAACTGCAGCAAACAAATCCTTCTCAGGATGGAGAAGCATAGCAGAAACCTCTCTGATCTGGCATACAGACTTAAAAGGAATATTTGAAGGAGCTGACTTCAGCAGAGCTAAGGTGCCAAGATGTTGCCAACAAATTCACAAGCAAATACCCTTTGGCATGCTCATAACCCCTTCAAAACCAGTAAGGACTTGTTTGCAGAGAGCTGTTATGATCCTCCCGATGAGAGGCTCCCATACCTACTCAATGGTCAACATTAAAAGTTGGGTAGATCAATGGTGAATATTAAATAATCATTTAAATCACTTAAAATAATGTCCACAATTTATCCATCTAATTTCTAATTCTAACAGTTAGGTAGATATGAAAACCTCCTCACTGGGAGGACTATAGCAACACTCTTGTTTGCCCTGACTTGATCCATCAATTTTCAACACAGCCCAGCCTGATCCAGATAATGTCATTCATTTTATTTTACCTTCTGCCTTTGCCTGTCAAAAGGGAACGTGGAATGTCCATCTCTACACATTGACAAATACTCTTCACACCCACCTTTAAATAACATTTGTGCATTTCAATCAAAATCACAGCTCAGAATAATGAATGTCACATATATTCACTAAAGAACCATGTTACAGAAAAATATGCATGCTTAATGATTCAGAACTATAGTTCTCAAGTTCAATGAAATACTTTACAATACTCAACCAACTTCAAAATTGCCACTGAAAGAGACACTGCAAATTAAACAGAACTGGAACTTACATGTTATTAGCTAGCAGTCAGAATAAGGGGGAAAAGGCAATATTTTATTTCCATCATACCACAATAATCTCTAGAACTGAAGCAAAACTGTAGAATCATAGATTTTAAATATATCAACACTTACCCTCCTATGCCAGCAAAACGGACAGGTAAAGGTGATATCTTCTTCAATGAAGCCATTAGACGAGCACCTATGGTATCCCCAGAAACCTCCCCAGAAACTATAAACACTCTGAGTTCATCGTCCTTAGCAGCTATGTCAATCAATGCCCTACTTGAAATTGATAAAAATCTCTTCAATGGCCCTGAAAGCCAAATATTTCTCACAACACTTGAAGTATAAATCATTTTACGGGCACTGAGAAATTTCCTGCAGATCTCAGTAGCAAAAAAGGGAAGACTACTTAAGTACCTAGAGGATCCAAATGCCAATCATATATACAAAAATGTCTAATATCCATCACAATTCATTAGGTTATTGTAAAATCAATTTATCACTGATGAAGATAGATACTCACTTAGATTATAGCACATAGCAATTAGCCAGTTAGTGTACTGGATCAATTAACTGCCTTTTTCTTGCATCAATACCATTCTGTTGTTTGTCAAAATCACTACATAGTATCTGATACGAACCCAGATCTGGATTCAATATCAAGCCCCTTTTCATGCAACCAATCACTCAATCAAATGACTAAAATTCATCCAAATTCACCACAACAATTCAAATTCAACTCAACAATAGGCACAACAAAAGATACAGCAATCATAAAATTATAACTCAATAGATTAATAAAGAAACAAAATGAACATCCTAATAGAAATCAGAGAATTAACTCTCAATTGGCCCAAGCAAATTCTATACAAATTATGGAAACGCCAAAGGTACTACTCTCACGAGTCCCAAGCTTTATAAGCTGTCAAAGTCTTTCAACATAGTTCTCCAAGAAGATATTCCAAATAAGCCTAACAATTAGCTTAGATAATCTTAAAACCCTAATGATACCATAATTACCCAATTAGCCTTGATGAAGGATAATTGACAAGCGTGCTTTTACATAACAAATGAAACTAACTAGCCCATGTGAAAACAGACCCTCGTTACAATGAAATAGTCGGGCAACAAACACCACCTCCCTTGTCTAGCCGCAATCCTGATACTCATCCGTGGACCAGGTCTTCATCAAGATCTAATGATAGTGCAGAAAAGTAATCAGCTACAAATTGATGATCCGGTCTTTTTCATAATAAAAGTCCCTTTGCACAAAATAAATGGCACAAATTTAATCTCATTCCCGTCACTAAACTTCCCTCCTCCAACAGTGCCCCCCCGCCCAACCCTCCACCCCAAACATCCCCGGGAAAAGTTTTTAAGACTGTTAGAAAATTCTCATCCTAGCTCATATTTTGATTAAATGAAAAAAAAAAAAAGCTTACACTACAAGACAAGACCCAGGAAAAAAAGAAAAAACTTGAGGAACTACTAACATTTGATAGCACAGGTAAGATTACAACCATAGCATTCCTTGAAAGGCTATATTTCACGCGATTTTTTCTTTCTTAAAAAAGAAAAGAACTTATGGTTGTACGATCACTTTCGTTCTTTTCGCTTTGGGTTCCTCAATTATTTAAACATTTGAAATAAATAGAATAAATCTAAAACAACACAGCAAGAGTTAACAGTGACCTCAGTTTGATTTACATTTAAAGCCAAATAAACTTCAAGCATTTGATAGCCCAGGCAAGATTACAACCATAGCATTCACTGAAAGGCTCTATCCGCGCGAATTTTTCCCATGTAAGGCCAAAAATAAAAAACAATCTCTGGTTATACAAGCGCTGTCGTTCTTTTCTGAAACACAGCAAGAGATAACAGTGTCCTAGGGTTTGTTAGACCGTTTAAAAAAAAACATAAATTAAATGGCAGGGGTAGAGTCAAGTATTAAATCCGCAGCCTGTTCGGTTGAGTACTACCATTCCACCGGCATCGTTCCCCCTACTGCAGAGTCCCAACAAAAGCACCATTCCTGCCGCTACTGCTTCTGCGCCAGATTCCTCCTAAGGTTTTGAAACCCATCTACTAAGAGTCGGTGATGAGGGAGGGGCACGTTGGAATGGGGATGGGGACGCCGGCGGGTCGGTGAGGGCGGTGGTTTCGGGCTGGAGGGATGGATCAAGTGTCGACAAACCTCCCTGTACTTTGCCTTTGAAGAATTTTTATTGACTTGTCATTATGTAGATTGTATTTTTTCAAAATTAATTATAAGGTGGCATCAATTTTTTTATGTTCAAATAATATGATTTATGTTTTTGATTAAATATTTTATTTAAATACTTACTTTTTATTTATATAATATATATATATATATATATATTTATTTAATATACTTTTTTATAAAAATGTGTAGCAATCTGACTAGGTTTAATCTGAGTTAAATGATAAATATTTTTTTACATAAATTCGCCCTAAGTAATAGGCCTAATATAAATATATTAATTTGTAGACATATATATTTATATATATATTATTTTAAATTATTTATAAAAAACATGTTTGTTTGAATATATTATAAATAATTATTTTATATATTTTTAAATAAATAAATTTTAAAAAATAAAATTATAATCAATTCATCTTTACCCGATTTATATATTTAAAAACATTTAATTTAGTTATTATTATCAGGTCAAATTTATCATAATTAAACAGGCCATTTTTAATAACGACATTATTACTCTTTACTCGATATTAAAAATTACAAATAGTTTTTCAAGGCTAATTTTTAATTTTGACCAATTCAATTGAATCAAAACTTAGAAATCAAAATTTTGATTTCTCAAAATGTCAAACCCTAAAATTTATATTAGACGTAAGATTTTCATTCAAATTTTAGATTTCAATTTTCACATCATTCTCATAAAATTCAAAGTAAAGGTTGTTTGTTTTGGTTAGAAATAAATATTATTGTTTGCCCAATTCACACTCCTTTTATCTAAAAGTCACTGATTTGGATTAGGAGTCACTAATATCTAAGAAATATTATTATCATTTAAAAAAAATATTCTTAATTTTATATGTTTTATTATATTTTTAGTTTTTATTTTTATACTGGATAAGATTATACCATATCTAAAATTGTACGATATAACTTACCTAATAATAAAAATAATATCTAAAATGCACAAAACTACATGTTTTATGTAAGATTTTTTTAGTAGCAAGAACCATAAGACATTAAAATATAATAAGTTTAGCATTTTTGGTAAAGTAAAACTAACTAGTCAATTTAATCCCAAATGTCTCATTCAGACTCCACCTGATGAGACAATTGTTTTACAAGTAGAAGCAGAACACGCTACTTGGTATCAGAGCCATGTCCATTTTTTTCTGCATGGTATAAGGCATCTCTGCTTAATAAATAAAAAAACTCTTACCTATAAACTGAAATAAACAAAGTTAATTAAGAAAAATTACAAGCATACTAAAATAAAAATAAAACCAATAAAATTAACACCTAAAGATAATGAAGATTTAAATTCAAAACTTGGCATTAAATACTTAGAACCAAGAAAACGAATAGAAGATTGTAAAACTACTAAAGACTCTCACGTAGATATACAAAATATTAGCCCATACAGAATTAATATTAAGTTCCCTTTAAACTCTAGAACATCATTATTAGATTCATCCAATTATTTTTTAGTTCTAAACAAAAAAACTTTTTGCATATCAAAAAATTAAAATGATTTTGTTCATCACCTTGTTCATCAAAACATGCATATTGTTTTACGTAAACTATAATAGATAATTATATCATTGATAAAATAAAAAATATCAAATCTTTAATAGTAGAAATATCATTCATTATATATAAATTAAACTAATAAAAAAATAAATTTTTTAATAAAATATAATAAAATGATAAATAATTATAATATTTAATTATTTTAATAAATTATTATTATATGACATGATATTATTGTCATTATTAATAAAAAATAATAAAAAAATAAATAAAAATTAATATAATTTAATATTTTATCTTTCTCACAATAAATTATATTTTAACACCCATTGCTATTCCTCTACTACTATTGCACAGTTGCTGCTGCCACCTTGCTACCACTACCAACATAGCATCACCACCCCCACCATCACCGCTGCCACAGCCTCCACCTACCCGCGATCGTCATCCTATCGCCGCTACACTTGTGGCCTATTACCGCTACCGCTACCATTATTTTAATTTTTTTTATATCTTTTCATATTAATTTTAATAAATTTAATACAAATAAATATATAAATATTATTTATTTATTATAATTAAAGAGAGAGGGTAAACTTTTGTTAAAAAAATTAATTATTCAAGCTAATATAATATTTTTAATATAATAGGTGATACGTCTCTAGATCCGGGTTACTATTGAGGCCAACAAGTCACTTGATCTTTCTTGTCAGGTCGAATTTAAGCGAGTCTGAGACTAGCTCCGAACTTAGATTTTACATACTATAATTAAAAATAAGATGTTGAAAGATAGCGAGAATTATTTCTACCGTATATCCTCCGACACTCAAATTAAAAAATTTTTACATAAAATAGAAAGATACAAAGAGAATGTTAAAAATATATGGATACATATAGTTGTGAATTAAGTATTTGGATGTACCAGTTGATGGATGATTTAAAGGTACGCCTATTGAGGAATGACTTAGAGGTGTCCCCATTGAAAGGTGGCTGCTTAGAAGTGTGCCCGCTAAGGGATGATGTGACAACCCGAGCTCAGATCCCCGAATTCGATCCGGATCGTCAAGATGAAAGTCTCGAATCATCTGAAATCATCAATTACACGTCATCAAACAATTTAAATGAACTCACTTCTATCATTTAACACCATCAATAATCAATCATAAATATATCATTAAATAAATATTCATAATACTGATAATAAATTTCATGAAAGAAAAATAACAATATCTATAATGCCAATTCCTCGTAATTAAAACTCTAATAAATATCCAAATGTAACAAAATCTCAGATCTTTATAATGAAAGCCTCAATCTCTAATATCACCTCTATCTTGTGGCTACCCAATAGTCACCAAATGTCTTTCCTCTCCTAATGTTAACCTATCTAATCTGGAGTAAATAAAATACAATAGTGAGTTGAATGCCCAATAAGTAAATAAAATCAACAATAGATGAGATAATAAAACATCTCGGATGATAAATAATGAATGAGTGTAAAAATCGTGGGTAATATCTCGACCACTGTCCGAGACTCAACAACAAGTCATGTATACCAATAAAAGGTCATGCGAACAATTGGATATCAAGAAACAATATGGATTTCATTGAATTTGATCATCAGTTCAATGTGAGGTCACAACTGTATGAATGACAGAAGTCTTCATAGACCTTATTCCACCATAGTGAACTAAAGGTCGTGAATTTATACACCCGACAGTTGGGTGAGTCCCACGAGGTTACCTGGTATCCATGGTATCCCCACTACCCCTACAATCCTCCCAGAGACTATACCCATAGTATGCTCATAACATATTCGATACCCCTCGCCAATGATATCCCAGATATCATCCTCTACAATGGTCACTAAATTATAAGCATCCCCCTCGACTAACTGTACGAGATAATAAGAATCTGATTATCAACTTAATTTAAGGTCACCACTGTACGAGATAATAAGAATTTGATTATCAGCTAAATTTGAGGCCACCACTATACAAGGTAATAAAAATCTCCATGAACCTTATTCTACCATAGTGAACTAAAGGCTACGTATTTATGCCCCGACGATTGGGTGAGTACCATGAGGCTATCCGGTATCCATGATATCCTCACTACTCCTACAGTCCTCTCAGAGGCTGTACTTGTTACATGCTCATACAATCTCCGATACTCCTCGCTAATGATATCCCAGATATTATCATCTATGATGGTTACTAAGTTATAAGTATCCCTTCGCAATATCAACGACCTCAACCTCCGGAATGAAATCAGTATTGAAAAAGTATAGACTACTCTACAATCCCATGAACTCTCATATGCTTGGTTACTGTAAAGTCTTCATACACTCTCCTTTACTTGTCCATGGAGTGCCAATAAAATGTACGCACGCTAACAAGATTAACGCGAATAATAATTTACTAGAATTTATCAATAAGATACATAAATAATCACTTCACCAGTTATTATCTCCAACATATCATATTCACCTACGCAATTTTATATACATACATTTTGCCACCAACACTTATAAATATACCAATCCACCTGTGTATAATTTCACATAAATATTTCCTACTATTACTATATATCAATATAATTATATATCATCTCATATATAATTATATATATATATATCTTTCATCATTATAAACAAATAAATAAATATATATATATATATTCATATATCCCCACATCGTTCTAAACATATCAACACAGTATAAAAAAATAATAATTAAATAAATAAATCAATACATATATATATGTATGTATATGTATATATATATACTCATCTATGTTCCTCATGGTAGCCTCCCTTTTCACTGCCGGCCACCAGATCGGTGACGATAGCAGCGTTGCCTCCAGCCTGTAACACGGCGACGGTGTTTGCACCACCTCCCTCACCAAACTCTCACGGTGGCACACAGAGTCGGTTCTCTGTTTCCTTGGCCAAAAGCCGATTATCACGACGAGGAGAAAAGCTCCAAGCTTTCCATCAATCACATGTAAAATTAGTAATTTCATGACATAAATCTATAAACTATTATGCTCAAATTTAATTTTTATTTAGGGTAGTCTCTTGGAAACCTCCCATTCTCACCGTCCAGTCTGTTTTTTCCTTTTTGCCAACAATACCTTCGATTTTCTACAATCATGATGGAAAATAGGAACGGTAGTATCAATGATGGGAAAACGTAATCTACATGCTGAATAATAGGGTTTGGTGACTCTTGCCATCGCTGGGTCACCGAACCCATCTGGAATCCAGAAACAGAGCATGATGCTCTGTTTCCATGTCCGTGTAAGGATCCGAAAAATCTGAGGATTATAGGTATAAAATCAATACTTTAGGTCTCTATTAGACAACTATCGAGTTTTCCGTTCCTTATCCAGCCTCAAGGTCGGCTGATTGCTCACAGAGTCATGGCTCTGTGTTCGGTTGCCCAATCTGCATCCTTCAACTTCCACAGATTTCACCCCCAAATACGAACACAAAATCAGAGATAAACATGAAGGAAGAGTTTATTTGCAAGGAGGAAGTTTTACTTGCACAATGGAGGATTACTTGCCTCGGTTTTGAGTTCTTTATCCAGCAACAATAGCGGTGGCACGAATCGACGACGGCGACTTTGACGGCTGAAGCGGCGGCTTCAGCCCAACTCACGACGGCGGTTAATAGCGGCAGTGGCAATGGTAACGGCTGGATGGCTAGGGTTTCACAACGGCAACTCCTTCTTTCCACACCAACGTCTCCTTAAATAATGAAGGAGTCGAATTAGAGTTTCGCAGAGTTTCCTTATGGCCGTTCGTCTCCTTCGTTCTCACCACCCGTTCTCCCTCTCTCTCTTTCCCTCATTTCCTTTCTTCTTTTCTTTCTCCCTTCATCTCCTTTCTTCTTCTTTTCTTTCCTTTCTCTTTTCCCGTCTCTTTTCTTTCCTTTCCTCTTCCTCTTCTTTCCTTTCCTTGACTATTATTATTATTATTATTATTATTATTATTATTATTATTATTATATTTTTATAATTATTAATCATTTTTATTTATTATTTTATTTATAATTTATTATTATTATTTTATTATTATCACTCACTATAATTAATAATATTTATTAATATTTATATTTATTAGGATCCGTTACCCAGGGGTCCTAAAATTAGTGTGGAGATCGGACGAGCGTTTTTGGCCCGAGAGGCCCAACCTATCGCGTGCCCGAGACCTTGTGTAATGCAGAACGACCGAGAGCTTTCTTTAAACTACGCGGACTCAATCAAACTACAAAGTAAGCCAGTGAAGGACGAGGACCGCCTCGTTGTCCGAGAGTGCCAACTCGGCTATTTCGATTACCAAGGAGTGCGTAAACCCGCTCTACGCCCAATAAGTGTCGGAAAGAATCCCCCTAACACGCCTTGTCACCTCAAGGGTGACATTCCTACCGCAACGAGCCGGCGGCGTCGATCTTAACTCACCAAACACGGCGCAGCGTGCGACACTCCAGATGGCCGACATGGCGTGGGAGTAGGTGGCCAGCCGCCCAAGAGGTGTCGTAGGCCTTGTGAAAACTTCCAACGGTTACCTTTTTGCGCCTATAAATACGCACCTAAGGCAGACTAAAGGGGGGATTTCAGTCTCTCCTGAGCAAGTGAAAAAGCCAAAAGGGAAGAACAAAGCGTTTTCTCTGTACTTTGAAACATTGTACTCTTGTACTCACCAACAAAATAGTGAAGAATCTTTCCAGGCTTCCAGCCTCGTGGTTTTCTCCTCGTTTCAAAGGAGGGTTTCCACGTAAAAACTTGGGTGTCCACTCTCGTTTCTCTCGCATCTTTCACTCGCCTACAATCCACTTTCTTTTATGTTGCTATCGGTTTCGTCCACTTGACGTCAGCACGCACTAGCATCGTACGGCGGTCGGACCTGAACGCAACAATATTTATTAATATTATTACATTATATTTATTATTATATATTTTTACATGTCTCTTTAAAATATTAATTATCTTATTACCCTTACATTAATATTTAACTTTTAATCATAATATTTTATTTTCTTTTAAATTTAATTATATTTTTAGTCAACAAATACTAATAAATTAAATTTTAACTGATAAATATTTATTATTCAGTTTAGTTTAAAAGTTAATTAAATTTTCTAGTTGAGTCTAAACTTCAATTTAAATTCGATCCACCGATCTAAATATTCTAAATTTATTAAGTCCAAATATCTATGCCCAATTTAATGGTTCATATTTTTCAAGTTTATATTTTTAGCCCGAATTACGAAACTTTATATTTAAAATTACTAAAAATAATTATCCCAACTAAATAATAAAATTAAAATTATTTGGAGTGTTACAGATAACTTAGAGGTGCCCCCACCGAGGGGGTTTGGAGGTACTTCGGGATAAGAGGTGGCTTAGAGGTGCGCGCATTGAGGAATAGTTTTGAGGTGTGCCCAACAGATGGGCAATTTAGAGGTGTGCCCTGCCAGAGGGGTATCATAAATGTGTACCCAGTAGATGGGCAGCTTAGAGATGTGACTGAGCTCCTTAATGGGGGGACCCCCTAGATGGGCCCTCGAAAGAAGGGCTAGCCTCCTGCTGAACAGAGAGCGCTTCGCTTTGAGATTGAGGGCTCCTGACTTTAGGACGGAGGATTTGTAACTTCGAGACGGAGGGCTTTTAGTTTCGAGACGAAGGGCTCCTAATTATGGAACGAAGGACTCGTTACTCCAGGATAGAGTGCTTTTGGCTTCGGGATGGAGAGCTCCTAATTCGGGAACAGATGGTTGGCTTCGGAACTGAGGGCTTTTGACTTCAGGACAAATGGTTGGTTCCATGATGGAGGACTTGTGGCTCCGGGACGAAAGGTTAGCTACCGATGGAGGATTTATGGCTCCAGGACGGAGGGCTATTGACTCCGGAATGGTGGACTCGTGGTTCTAGGGCAGAGTGCTCCTGACTCCAAGACAAATGGTTGGCTATAGGACGGAGGGCTTATAGTTCCGGAACGAAGGGCTCCTAGCTCTAAGAAGGAGGACTTATGACTCCAGGGCATAGTGCTCCTGGCTTTGGGACAGAAGGATCCTAGCTCCGGAATTGAGGATTTGTGGTTCCAGGAAGGAGTATTCCTGACTTCGGGATGGAGGACTTGTGACACTAGGGTGGAATATTTCTGGCTCCGAGGCAGAGGGCTCCAGGCTCCCAAACAAAGGGCTCTTAGTTTCCAGATGGAGGGCGACTCCTAAACAGATGGTAGGCATTTGGGAAGAAGGGTAACTCCTAGAGGATTTTCGGCTCTAGGATGGAGGGTTGGCTTCGAGATGGAGGACTCTTGGCTCCAAGACGGAGTGCTCCTAACTTTAAGATGAAAGGCTTCTAGAATCAAAACAGAGAATTCGTGACTCCAGGGCGCAGTGCTCTTAGCTCAGAGGCGGAGGGCTTCGGGTTCCCAAATGGAGGGCTCCTGGCTTCTAGATGAACGACGATCCTTGAACAGAGAGTAGACCTCTGGAAGGAGGGAAGCTCCTAAATAGAGGGTAGATCCCCTCCCTGATAATGTCGAGCTATTTGGAGCCTGTCTTTTTAAGTTTAAGGATGATTGTCTTTGTAGTGCATTCTGCAGATGCGCTCTCATTGCTTGGATAATGTGAAACTTTTTACTTTAAAAAAATTTTGTTGGTTTAGAGTTGAGCTGTGGGTTTGTTGTGAGGTCTCACCCTTTAGACCTGATGCATACATGGATCCGACTTCGAACAGATTCGGACTCTCTTGGATGGATTGAACCGGCTTCGTTCACTGAGTGCGAATCCTACACACCACTAAAGCAAACAAGAGGTCAGCATTAACGGCGGGATGTAATTCCACAAAAAATACTCCGATGTTCAAGTCAGTAAAACAGTCTTCAAGAAGGAAGAAACTGAAATTAAGGGAGAGTCTTGGGAAAGAGTGTTCGACCCAGTTGTAAGAGAGACGTGAGGTCTACTTGAATCTGGGCAGTGGGACGGCAGAGAACCGCTGTAGAGACCCGTTCGTTGCCGTGAAGTTTGATCGTATTTGAAAGTTTGGCTGCGGAGAGCCCCCAGATTGATCCTCAGAACACTTAGGGTTTTCTATGTTAATGTAGATGTCAATCCCAGCCTCAGAGTCACCAAAAAAGCGTCTCAGAAAGCATGCAAGAAAGCATCCAAGAAGGCATGCCCTGGATGGTGAACCCAGGGTTTCTTTTATGGTGAAGATGGCGATCTCTCTTCTTTGGAAGGAGTGATCGTCCTTGCGATCTGCTGGCTGGCCTTCCTTCTGGAGGTTGACGCCTGTTGCCAAGTTGTGAAGGATTGTTGCCTTGTGAGACGGCCGTCAACTTTCCAAACTGATTTCTTTCTTCCTCAGCATGTTACCGTTGGAGTTCCTTTGCTGGCAAGGAGTTGAAAAGATCTGGCGCTTTTCTTATTTGAAGGGCGTCAATCTTGCTGATATTCCTTTTGAGATCGTGGGAGACGCGTGGAAAGCTATGGTTGGTCGTCTGGTGAGTAGTGGGCCCAAACGGAGCAGGCCCATCACTGTAGAGAGGCGTCCTTTGGGCCCATTGTGCAGGGCGCAGACGGTCAACGTCTGAGTTGACCGTCAGTGTGCGAAATCGCGCTTTGTGGTAACGAAGGATAGTGGCTGTCATTCGGCCCGATGGGCCGTGGTCGAGAATGGAATACGCCCATCATTGTAGTAAAGCCCCAAAAAAGGCCCAATCAAGTTGAGTCAACCTTGAGTTGATAAATGCATAAGTGAGTTGGCGCAAGGCAGTTAACGCTAACGTTGGCCTGCCCATTTCAATTTTGAGCCCATCTACTCACTGGCGTAAAAATGTTAATTGCCCTTCTTGGGCCCATCTACTCACTTGGTAGTCAAAAACGTTGGCCCTTCTTCTGCGTTTCCGTTGTCCAATCCTTCAGATTGACCGTTTTGGTGTACCCATGAGGCACTATAGTGAGTTGGACCTATTAATAAAAATGATAAACGAAAATATAGTAATAATTTCTGCAAAATAAAAATGGTATAAAATTTTAATATTTAAATTCTTTAATCTTTTAACTGTCGTTGAAATAATTTAAATAAAATCATTGTAAATTGTTGATAAGAATAATATTATTATTTTTTGCTTTAATAATTAATATTCTCTTTTAAAACTGGAGAGTAGTTAAAACGATCCGAAAAATTAAGAGAGAGAGAGAGAAGGAAAGACAGAGTCAAAACGCGTTGACCAAAGTAGCCGTTAGAAAATTTTGACCGACTTAATTCGTGATATAAAGCCACTGCTCTGTTTTAGTTTCTTTCAGATCCTCTGCTCTGTTTTAGCCTCCATTAGTCTCTCAATGGAGGGCTCGTTGTCAGGCGAAAGTTGCTGGAGAATCGAAAACACGGACAACGAACGAGGTTCAAGAATAGACCCAAACTTACTTCTCATCAGATATTTCCCACAGATTCGTCTATTTCCGGAGCCTCGACCCATTTGTCGTGTTCCTGACAAGAGAGAGAGAGGGAGGGAGGGAGGAGGATGTCGCTGACGGTGATATTGCTGGCTGGCAGAAAGAGATTAGAGGACAGGAGGATATTGCCAATTCTGTGCCAGAATTTCGAGGTAGGGGATTTTAGAGTATTGGAAGTTTTCGGTTTAGGGTTTTTGTTCTTCATTATTGAATACTAGAATGCCATACATCAGATTGTACTAATTCTTACAATTGTTTTTGACCCTCTCACTTGATCTCTTCCCCCTGGGCGGCGGATAATGGAAGTCTCGAACATCGTCATTATCAGAATTCTTCAATTCCGTTGGTGGGTACAGGACATTTGATGCATTGATCAAAGCTAGGGCTCTTTTTCTTTTGACTCAGTTATTGCTTTTAATATGGATTTCAAATCATTCGGTTCCGCCTCTTTTCCCTTTACTGTTTAAGAATATTTTGTATGAAAGAATTTTATTCCGTTCAAGGTTTTCAAGCACTTGAGATTAAACAGAGTTTTTGATTTATTGCGCTCTAGGGCTTACATTGTATTCTTGGATGTGAAAGAATCAAAGAGAAGACCCGATGTTTTAGCAATGTTCAACGTCTCAGTCTCCCAGTCCAACGCCCTCTCATCGCAGCTCGACGCCGTTCTCTTTTTCCTTTCAGACCATCTGATATCTGATGAAATTAAGGGCGCTCTGTCTGAAGTTAGGGTTACCGCGGGAGAATTGGAGACATGAAAAGCACAAATTTCGATTGTGAGAGTTATTGTGAATTTGACTGAAAAGTTGGGTAGTCAGAGTTCGTCAAATGCGGGCGCATGGTTGATACGGCAGAGGCAAGTAGGGATTATACGGTGGCGCTGAACGTGGACATGGAGGAGGAGAGAAAATGGGGTGGCCGTGTATGAATTACTTGGATCAGAGTGGGCTGGACTGCTTCCGAGAGGTAAGTTTAGGAGTTTTTCGTTTCCCATGTCATAAAATCTTTTTTTAGTAGTTTTTATGTATTTTATTTTTATTCAGAGATTTATTGAGTTTTGTGATTGGGTTTATAGATTCCAAAATTGCTCGCCAAATTTATTTACGGGAAATGCTGTCAGGTTTGAGCCTGAATTTAGTATAATTTGGGATGCATCGCTCTTCTGTTTCTAGAGCCAATTACTTTGAACCTCACATGGCTTTGGAAGCAAATGGATATGAGTATTAATACTGCATTCTAACTTGTGCCCTGAAAACTTATTGAAGATATATGAGCAAATATACAAGGTATTTACAACCAATGTTTCTTGTAACGATTCATAAGTATATGTTTAGTTGAATCTACATAGTGAGACAATGGATTAACCTTATATTGAATTTCTTTATAGTAATTGGAAGATGCTAGTCATACAAGTTCTATTCTCAGTAGTTGTTTTACATGAAAATTGGCCAATTATGGCCAATTACGTGAAAACTGGTCTGCAGATTTGACTTTAGATTGAAAAAAAAAAAAACTGAATGCTTTATGGTTTGTTCAGGTGCCAGGCATTATTGATTATGGGCCTGCTTAAAAAGCTGATTTTGTTCACCAAGCATGTTATCAGGTGAGCGGCAAGCTTTGCTGTTCTACATCATTTTTAGCTGAAGCTAATGAGGACTTGGTGCAAAGCAGTGAGGTAATTTTGAATTGAATGGTTGACATTTACATAGTAACCTCTTGAGTTTACCAGAACTGTCTTGTGCTCCTTATCACTATATAATGCATTTGCTTGTGTGTACTTTGGCAACAATTAACTACTAATATGAGATCTAAATGAAGGATCGTGCTGTGAGAGATGTGTAAAATGGTTTGGGCATATTCTTATAACCCTACCTTAACCCAAAAAAGGGGGAAAAGAAGGCTGAAAGGGAAAGTTAAAGAAAGCACAGTCATTCGTTTTTCTCCTTGAAAAGAAGGAATACAATTTCTTATTTTTTTATGGAAAGGTGAAAGATAATTACCTCCTTTGGCCAACAATTTTGCTTTGTTTATTTGCTGATTAAAGACATGAATGGTGAGGTTGTGTTTCCAAGAATGACACAAGTAAATAAATTTGTTTATGACGGCAATGTTTGCGTTTGGGAGACCTTAAGATGTCTAAGCTGATTTTGTCTAACTTCCTATGCAAGATGTGTTTTGTAACACGTTAATCTCATATGCTAATGTGTCCTTAGGGCTGATGCCTTGATTTGGTAAATATTTAATGTAACTTTACTGTTTAAGGATTAAATTTTGTTGTATTGTCTATTTAACCCTTGGCCATTTTGGAACCAAGTAGAAAACAATGCTCGTCCTTTCTCTTTTATTTATTTTTTTAGTAAATTCCTTTGGCTGGAAGTGCAAATTGCACAAAGTGCTGTTTCAAGCATTTGCACATCATAGATGGCTCCCAAGATTCTTCCAATAAGAGTGGAGACGAGAAAGAATATCTAGAAGATGTTGTTGCTATAGCCGACTATCATATGCAACCTTTTTGGTGCAGAGTGTTTTTAATTACTGATTAGATAGGGTTCTTAGTTGTGTAATTTCTTAAATGTTTACGATTTTGCTTGTTCATCATTTTCTGATGGAGCAAAAGGAATAGGGCTTTGAGGTAAAAAGGATTTCAGTCTTCTAATTTTGTTGGGAGTTTCTAATGAAAGGTTTGTTTGACATTCTTTCTAGTATAAGTTTTACTAAACTTGACCGTGACATCTCCTAATTCTAGTTTTGCATTGAGTGTAGATGAGATTATGATTAGATTTTAGCTATTGTATTTATAACCCTGTATGTGTGTGTTTGTTTATATACCGTCTCTTGCTAATATGATTAGATTATGCAAGAAATCTCCATTGAACATTAACAAAGACTGGTTATGCTGAACTCAAATGTTAACATTGGTTTTGTTGAGTCAGGTTGAAGAAATCATAGAAGTTTAAGGAAGATATGATGGCTAAAAGGTCAAAGTTTAAGGCATTCCATCAAGTAAAGAGGTCTTATTTTTTGGCTCACCATTGAATAGTATGTTTAATTATCCCACCACACAAATAATTGTGTGGTTTAACATCGCCACTTTCCATTTTCTCTGCAAACATTAGAGGTTTTAACATTACCTTCTATGCTCAAGACTTTGCTTGAACCACTAGATTTACTCATAGTCAAATGGTAAAACCTATATGGAGGATACTATTTTACTCATAGATGACTGAAATGACTTGTATTTGGATTTGTTTGGTCGATCAGTATCTTTTATCATATATAAAAGTTTGTTAGTATTTTCGTTGGTTTAAGTTTCTCTTTTTCCTTTGTAAAGAGTGTTTTATGCGTTTGTTGAATACCAGAAGCTGGTGCTGGATGCCCATGTTGCTAGCTCTGCAGAAAATAAAATGAAGAAAGTGGCAGCTGGCTCTGCACGATAGAAGATGGAAAAAAAATGAAAAAATAGAAGGAAAGGAAAGGAAAGAAAGGCATCCGGGAGGAGGAAGAGAAAGGAAGAGAGAGAAAATTGGGAGAAGCTTCTAACCATGATATTTTAAGGTAATTTCTTCAGCTGTTTGACCTCAGTTTGATGTTTTCTTGTCATTGTGGAATTCTTTAAGTGTATTATGATTCATAATTAGGAAAATGATCTGTTCGAATTATTTTGTTAGATATTTTGGAGATTTATTTTATGTAAATATTGTGCAAGTGGAGTTGGGTATTATGGGAATTAAGATATGGTTAAGCTATTTAATGGTATAATTTAAGTGAAATATATTAAGTATGCTAAATTAAAGATTATTAAATCAAAATGCTATGCAAGTTGAATTGGTGAAAGGGAGCTAGTTAACTAGAGATATCATTATTAATGTTCTAATTTTTAAAACAAAAGAAATATCATATATCTAAGTATTATTGGATTATCTCCTAAATTAGATTACTAAGTAAAATATATTATGATATATTTGGATATAAGGGAGAATTTCATGCTTGACGCCACATTAGAAATTTCAAGATTAAACTAAGTAATGTATTGTACAGTCCATGTAAAAGTAAATAATAAAATTTATACGAATATTTTTCATTTAATTGATGATATTTACAAATGGTTTTGAAACTAATGAATGTACAATATTATGTTTTTGAAATTTTCTATGTAACTTTTAATCATTAGTACTTTTAGATATTATTTTATCTTTTTGCAAATATGTTTTAAGTCTACAGACATAAGCCTTGTATGTGTTATTTGTACATTTACGGTATGAGGTCTTTAGGATTGCATTTGGTATACATGATGTATTTAGGGTGTATACTAAATGTCTTTACTCTTTGAAAGTTACTCTGCACATACACGATGACATTTTTACATGATCCCATATGTTACATTGTTTTCATACTTGGCTTGATGTTTTGTCTTAAAGATATATTAGGCAATTTTTTTTATGATGTATGTAAAGGATAATCAACATTCATGATTATTTTAACTTTTGATATATGTTAGTTGTTTATACAAAACTTATAAGAAATTTACTGATAGTTATGAAGGTGAATAGCTAGGTGGCTGGTGGCTGCGTGAAAGGGAGAATAGAAGACAACAGCTTAAAGCCAAATTTCTAAACTAATGGATTATTTGGTGATTTCAATCTTGTATAAATTAAAGCTTACATATGCTTATTTGATATTTTTGTATGTACACAGTAAAATAACAATTTTCAATATGAAGCTTAAGAAATCAAATGTGACCAGTTGAACTCCACTTCTTGAGATGCATATTGTGTGGTGCTCTGCTTAAATGTTTAAAAACTTAAAGGACTTATTGTAGTTGATTGTCATAATGAAGTACTTTTGATTTTTTTTCTCTGATAGTTTTGATAATTTTTTAGGACATGTATATTTTTCCTCATTTGATTACAAATATCAGATTCAGCTTTAGTAATTGGGGCACCATTTTACTAGGTGGTGTGGTTTCTGTATTATCTTAATGGATCAATCGAGTTTTTAGTTGGTTTTTGGTTACTGGAGTATTTGATCAGTTTTTCTTTGGGGGTGGATTCCCCTACCCTATTGCCATCTCTAGTAGTTGTACTCAATCTAAATGTTGTTTGATAGATTCCTTTTTGATGGAAAAGTTTGCATATATAACATTTATCAGATATGGAGTAGAGGTATGAAATTTGTCTGGGCATTAGTGTCTTGTACTTTGAAATGCACATTCTAAGACTGACTAGAACAAAACCCAAATCTCCCATCAAACATCAGCCTCTCTTTTTACCCATTGAATATAAAGAATGAAAATACGTAATCAAACACACACACAAGTTGTGTAAGAGAATTAATATAAAAAAATTTTTTCAATGAAGGAAAAAATCACATGACAATATTTATGTTGAGGTCACTCCCGAGTAGCTGATGTTCGCGGACTCCATTGGAGAATGGACGAGGACTTTGTTTGAGGCGTCATAACCGAGAGGACTTGGACGAGGACTCCATCCACGCGTGCGTTGACTCATTCTCTCATTAATGATCAGGCGGCGATAAATGCGAAGCAGCTATTGTTGCGGCTGATTGGAAGTTGGTGGCGACCCACAACTTCCAAGATGTGCGAGCTGCCGAGCAGTGACATGTCTGCCACCCTAGGGGGCTAGGGTGGCCGGGTAGCCTCCTAGGATGGTGAATATATATATATTTATTTACATGTATATATATGTGTAGAGATCATTTAATGTGGAGTGTGAGAGGTTGGTGAGTTGTGGTGTGTGCCTTTGTGAGCAACCACTTTGTGAGACTTGTGAGAGAAACACTTTAGTGAGAGAAAGTTGTCAACTTGAGATTGTTTTTCTTTAGTTTGAGCTTATAAACAATCCTTTTATAGTGTATTCTTTTCGTGGGTTTTTCCTTGCTTATAGAAGGGTTTTCCACGTTAAAACGTGTGTTCCCTCTCATTTTCTCTCTCTACCTCTCTTCCGTCGAGAGCCTTTGCTCTCTGTTCTGTCCGAGCGTTGTGTCCTCGGCCTTCGCAGCGTTTTGCTCCAACAAGTGGTATCGCAGAGCCAAGGTTGTTTGCATGGTGATCTTTGCTTGTTATCGTAAATGGAGTTTAGCGTGAAGATGGTTTGTTTGAACGTTTTAAACTTTGACATGGCAGAGCAAAATGTCCCGACTTGCACCGTCAAGTCTATACACGATCCGGTCTTCACCTCCGAAAACCGTCGTCGAAAACGGGAGTGCAGGCGTTGGAGCACAAACAGTGTGCGGGTTCATCCGCGGTTTGTGGACGAGAACGTGTACAACCATGTTCATAGGGAGACAAATGCCAAAGCCCTTTGGGAGTCGGAGAAGCTCTTTGCCTCCAATCTGGTAACAATAAAATTTACCATTTGATGCGGTTGGTCCATATAAGTACAAGGACGGATCTTTTGTCACGACCACTTAAACGAGTTTGAGGGATGCGTGGACCGGCTCAGCAGTATGGGCATTAAGTTCGAGGACGAAGTGCTAGGACTTTGGCCCTAGCAACCCTCCCGGACTCATGGAAACCACAGGGTCACGATCGCCAACACGACTCCGAGCAGTGTGGTGACACTGGGAGATGGTGAAGGGAGTTGTCTTGAACGAGGAAGTCTGACGGCTTTCTCGGGTACGTCGCCTCGGCTGTTCCCGAGGTCCTTGTCACGGAATCAAGGGGAAGAAGCGAGGCGTGGCCCAAAGTCCGAAGACAAAGGGCGGAGTAAGTCCGCGTTCTCGGTACCAAGATATGGAGTGCCATCATTCAGGCAAGAAGGGCCACATCAAAAAGTTCTACTACAAATGGGCGTGAGAACGCTCGGAAAGCGAAGGGCGAAAAGAGGCAGGCGAGGAAGAGTCCCTCGGTCTCTCATTGTGATGGAAGAAGATCTCCTCTTAACACCGTGAGTCTCGAGGACTTGATGGTTGTGGCGAAGCAGTCCTGGATTGGGCGATGGACTCACGCGCTTGACCCATGTTACCTGTGGAGAGAACTATTCTCCACTTATGCTCCTTGTGCCCAGGAGTACCGAGAATGGGCAATAAGCGAGGCGTCCGAGATTCATCGGACGAGGAGATATCACGTTGGTGATGAGTACCGGAGCCCGGCCGACTTTCAAGGACGTCGGCACATCTCGACATCAAGTGAACATCATCTCGGGCCGGCGACTGGATGATGAAAGGTTCTTTGCAGCGTCTTACGTGTGACGGTATCAAATGACCAAGGGCTCCATGGTCATTGCCGAGGAACTAAGGCATCGGGCCTTTATATTTTGAAAGCTCAGCCGGTGAGGCGAGGTGAATGCCACGAGGAGTGCGGAGTCCTCGGATCTTTGGCCAAGAGGATCGGACACATGAGTGAGCGTGGCATGGGTCACTTGGCCGGGAAGGGTCTCATTCTGAGGTGGATGGAGACATGCCTAGGACGTGTCCTCCTTGCATTGCGGGGAAACAAAGAAGAGTCTCCTTATTCTCGGGAGACGTAACTTCCAAGAGGTCCGAGATCTTGGAGCTTGTACACACGGACGTGTGTGGCCCTCTCCGGAGAAGTCTTTTTGGAGTGCATGAGATTTTGTGACCTTCAGACGATTGCTCGAGGAAGTTGTGGGTGTTTTCATTGAAGACCCGGGACCTGTGTCGCGGAAGCTTTTCAACAGTTCCACGTCCTTGTTGGCGGAGAGGCAGGAGGAGACTCAAGGCGATAGGAGCGGCAACGGTGGCGAGTACATTGGGACGGTTTGATGCCTATTACGAGAACCCATGGCATCAAACATCGAAGACTCTACCAAAGACGCCGGGTTGAACGGAGTGGCGAGAGGATGAACGCACTCTCATGGAAAGGGTTAGTGTGCGCCGCCCGAGGCGAGGCTGCGAGGATCTTTTGGGCCGAGGCCTCGAGGACGGCCGCCCATGTTATTAACCGCTCACCCGGTAAGCCTGCGGGGGAAGTTCTCGAGTGATTTGGAATAGGAAAAGAACGCCTCTGATCATCTGCGGACTTTTGGGTTTGCAAGGCCTTTATCCATATTCCGAGAGATGAGAGGAACAAACTGGAGCCAAAGACACTACAATGATGTTTTCAGGCTATGGTGAGGAAGAATTTGGGTATGAGACTTTATGACCCAAAAATAAAGAAGGCTGGTTCGTTCCGCGGCGTGGTCTTCGTTGAGGGCGAGACCATAGAGGGCGTTGGGAAAGATGTGAAGTCTCTTTCGGTACCTCCTGGACGGACACGATTGAGATTAAATCCAGTCATGCCTCTTGTATCCGATGTCTCGGATCAAGGGGTGCTCGCCCGACGAGGATCAGGCGCAGTGCTGCGCCTCGGGATCGGAGTTGAAGATGTGAGTACCTCGGCGGGGTGAGGTACTCCCAAGTGAGACAGTCGTCAGTGAGGCGTCCGTCGTCGCCTTCCGGCCCGGTGAGTTTGTCCTCCTCGATCTTTGGAGAGGAAGAGGACTTGAAAGAGGCCATGAGCAGTAGCGAGAAGGATAAATGGTTTGAAGCCATGGAGGAAGAAATGACTTCCCTTGAGAACCATACGTTTAATTTGGCACTTACTAAGGGAAGAAGGCTCGAAAATAAATGGGTCTTGAGAAGGCGACCGAGGACCCGCGCCCAAGACACAAGGCAAGACTTGTGGTCGAGGATTTGGTCAACGAAAGGCGTTGACTTTGAGCGAAATTTTGCGCTAGTTTGTGAAGATGTCCTCGGTCAGTGTAGGCCTGACCGGGTATGACATTGGACTTGGAGGTTGAGCAACTAGATGTCCGGAGGGCCTTTCTCCATGGAGATCTAGAGGAAGAGATCTACATGGAGCAACTGACAGTTTTGAAGTCAAAGGAAAGGAGGACTTGTTTGTCGTTTGAAGAAGAGCTTGTATGGGCCGAAGCAGCTCAGGGCAGTGAAATCTGGAAGTTCGAATCATGTATGGTGCAAGGTTACCATAAGACCTCCTCGGACCCACTTTGTGTCTTTGTGCGAAGTTCTCGGACAACGATTTCGTCATCCTTCTCCTTTATGTGGACGACATCTTGGTTGTCGGGCAGAATAGTCTTCCCGGATCATGGAGTCAAGAAGCACAGGGACGATCTTTCGCCATTAAAGACCTCGGGCCGCGAAACAAGTCAGGAATTAGGATTTTCGGCCAAAGGGCAAGAAGCTTTGCTGCATCTCGGGAGGTTATATTGAAAGGTGCTTCAAAAATTGGCATGGAAGGGTCCAAGCCTGTCAAGACACCATTGGCACAACCATTTTAGGCCGAGTAAAATAAACAATGTCCGTCCTCGGACACCGAGAAGCGCGCGTGAAGTAAGGTTCCTTACTCCTCGGCCGTTAGTAATCTTATGACGCGATCACCGTGTGCTGCAGGCCACGGACGTGCTCATGCGGTTGGCCTTGTTAGCTTGATTTCTATCAAACCGAGGGATGGAGCATTTGTCTGCGGTGAAGTGGATCTTGGATATTTCACGGGACCTCAAGTGGGCTTGATGTTTGGAGAAGAGAAGCCTCGATTAATTGCGTGACACGGACGCAGATATGGCCAAGGGGCGTTGATTCTAGGAAATCAACGTCCAGGATACTTAGTGAAATTTGCGGGAGGCGGTCTCTGGCGATCCAGTTACGAGTGCGTCGCTCTCTCGACCATAGAAGCGGGAGTTCATTGCGTGGCGAGGGCGCAAGTGAGGAAATGCTATGGATGAAGAGGTTGGTCCAAGTGGGTCTAAGGCAAGAGGCGTCACGAGATCCTTTGTGATAGTCGAGTGCCATTCACTTGTGTAAAAACTCCTCATTCCGTTTCTCTCACAAAAGCACGTTGTGCGATATCATTGGGTGAGAGATGTCTTTGATGATGGCGGCTATCAATTGGAAAGGTCCGCTCGAGACGATAATGGGTCGAATATGTTGACAAAGACTTTGCAAAGGGAAAGTTGGAAACTTGTTGTGGCATTCTTTGGTCTTGACCGCTTTACTCCCATTTCGGTCGTGAGGGAAGTTTGTTGAGGTCACTCCGAGTAAATGATGTCGCGGACTCCATTGGAGAAGACAGACGAGGACTTTGTTTGGCGTCATAAGAAAGGACTTGGGCGAGGACTCCATCCACGCGTGCGTTGACTCATTCTCTCATTAATGATCTGCGGCGGCAATAAATGCGGCTGACTCTTTGCGGCACGATTGGAAGTTGGTGGCGACCACAACTTCCAAGATGTTGCAGGCCTGCCAGGCAACATGCCCTGCCACCCTAGGGGCTAGGGTGGCTGGGTAGCCTCCTAGGATGGTGAATATATATATATTTATTTACATGTATATATATGTGTAGAGATCATTTAATGTGGAGTGTGAGAGGTTGGTGAGTTGTGGTGTGTGCCTTTGTGAGCAACCACTTTGTGAGACTTGTGAGAGAAACACTTTAGTGAGAGAAAGTTGTACACTTGAGATTGTTTTTCTTTAGTTTGAGCTTGTGTAGCCAACACTTGTAAACAATCCTTTTATAGTGTATTCTTTCGTGGTTTTTCCCTTACTTGTAGAAGGGTTTTCCACGTTAAACTCGTGTGTTCCCTCTCATATTTTCTCTCTCTACCTCTCTCGTCCGTCCGAGAGCCTTTGCTCTCTGTTCCTGTCCGAGCGTTGTGTCCGCTCGGCCTTCCGCGCGTTTTGCTCCAACAATTTAAACGGTATCCACTATGAAAATTTTTCCTTCTTTTTCCTCTATTATCTCTCTACCATGCGGCATCCCATTATGTTAAAATGATTTTAGGTGCAACCCTAAAATCATATTAGGGTATTTATAGCTCACGTCTTGCGGTTTGCTTACAGTTTTTCACTTGAAATTCTCACTGGCTTGGTTCTTAGAGTCATTAATTTTGGCACTTTTGTAAAACCCGTAAACATTTCACTCAAGCAAACCTTAAATAAAAATCTGCCTAAATTTTCATTTGAACACAGCGTCATGCAAACTTAGGAGAAAAATATTTGACTGCCCTAAAAATAACAAATCTTATATCCAATGAACAATAAGAGAGAACGAGAAGGCTCAGATCTTTTCACTTTGTTGGATACTTAAATTTTTTCCCAGAATTGACTGAGATTTTTCCTACCCTAATTTGCTGCATACTTGAGACAAAGAACGAGAGAGAGAGAGAGAGAGAGAGAGAGAGAGAGAGAGAGAGAGATATTCTTTGTTTGGATAAAAAAATCAACATTTTTTGTGGAATTTATATTTTCTCTCTCTCGTCGTCTCGCTAGCATGCAATATCATTGTACATATAGTAAATATAAGACATGTATTGTATGTGAGAAGTTTGTGTTGATTTTTTGAAAACTATTTTCAGGTTCTGAAAATAGTTATTTGCTCTAAATTTGGAAACTGTTCAATTGTTTGGATACAAAACTCAGGTTCTGGATTGTTCTAACAAGCTCAAAAAATTCAAACTATTGTCAGCAGATGGGGAGATAAATAATTGTTCTAACATGCAAAAATTGTTATTTGTTTGGGTTTAGGGTTGTGATTTTTGTACAATATCAGATGATGACTTATAAATGTGGTCAGGAAGGATGATGTCCAAGGTTATATGAAACTGTTTGTTAATTGGAGGTTATCTTGGAGGAGAGCAGAAATATCTTATATTAAATTTACTAAAATTCGTTCTTGAAATAACTTGATTTGCGTTTCTTTAGTTTCATCTCTCATTTTCTCTCTCTTCCACTCTCTTCTCATCTCCTTCTCTCACCTTTTATCAAATTCTACTAAAAAATGATAAAAAATTAACTAGATCTTCTATTTATATAGGACTAGTACTCGAGTACCAATTAGGCGTGCGTTAGGCGTTGTGATATATAATGCGGCTCACAAGCGTCATCTCGGGTATAATTTGAGCATGAGCATTCTGCTAGCACGTGCTCAGGCGTGCTTCAAGAGCGAGTATTCTACCTGCGTGTGGTAAAGAGCCAATTAGGCATCTTTCAGTCGTGATTACTCTGTCCATTCTACACATGGGCACACATTGGATATCAGTTAGATATCATTTAACTTAATATAATATGTTTTAATTTTGATTTTTTGACCTAATTTTTTTTATTATTTGACTTTAATTTTAATTATATATTTAATTAATTATAATTAAAGTAAAATTTAAAACTCAAACATTAAATTTGTATTTCACCCTTATCTAACTTCTGTAATAAAAGGACACAGAATTTGTAAAGTAAACATTAATCATCTTATTTAGTCTTTCAATAGGGTAGTATTAAATCTAGAAATGAAAGAAAGTTTTAAAACCTCCATAAGTATTTAAATAATGAAACAATCATCTTCCAATTTGTCAAAGAAAACCATCTATCCTATCCATTTATTATGATAGGTAATTCTATCATTTCTAGCTAAAAAAGATCAATTCTTTAATAACAAAAATGCTATTTATTCTATAAAAAATTAAACTAATCAATAAAATAACTTTTCTGATAACATATTGATACGTTCTATGGACCTAGTTTGACACATGAAGTAAAGAGTTGGATAAATCCTTTGGTTGATCCAAAAGACACAGGTCTGGTTTTTGTGTTTGAAAAGCTAGTTTTGCATACCACAATAAATTCAACAAAAGGTTAAATGTATATAAGATTTGATTTTTGATATGTCATCTGATATTCATGTCGATTATTTTTCTTAAAAAAATTGAAAGATATAAAAAGAAAATAAGCATTAATTAAAAAGGAAATGGATAAAAGTGAATTAGGAAAACTTAGCATAGCTCTTCTGAGTATTCTTTTTGCTAGTGTTTTTTTTTATGTATGTCTCCTTTTGATTTGGGAGAACTTGTATTTATGGTTTGTGTTCTAAACAATTGGTTAGTTGAAAATTGTTGCATGTTTTGGAAGGCGTTACTTTTACTGTATAATTGTCTCTTGAATTAACTTGAAAACCATTCGGACGTTAATGAGGATACAATTAGCAGTTTCTAAAACGATTCATTTATAAAATTATCACTATCAGTCGATTAATTATAAATATTCGTTAAAATTAAATACCTCATTTAATATCTTGCTGAACTGTTATTCGGAAGATCCGAATGGTCTTGTGTTTTTATATTTGGGCTATTAATGTTTGTGCTCTACTTTAACTTTAGGTCGGGTCAGTTCAATTTAAACCATATCCAACACATAAAATAAAATTATAAATAATTATAATATTTAATTATTTTAATAAATTATTGACATATGAAATATTATGTTGTGTAATTATCATATGACAACATAAAAATAATAAAATAAATAAAAAAAATTATTGTAAAATGGAATTTTATCCTTCTCATTATAAATTATATTTCAGCACCCATTGCTATCCCTCCACTGCCATGCCATCACATGCCGCTGCCACCGTGCTACTTTTGCCATCACATAATAATTAATTATGTATATAAATTAGAGAATGTAGACTTTTGTTAAAATAATTAATTATTCAAGCAAACATAATAATTTTAATGTAATAGGATTGATAAATGATAATATAAATATGAGTTCTGTAAAATAAAAATAGCATAAAATTTCAATATTTAGATGCTTTAATCTTATAACTGTCGTCAAAATAATTTAAATAAAATGATTGCAAATTATTAATATAAATAATATTATTATTTTTGCCTTAATAATTGTTGAGAAAGAGAGAAATTAAAAATAGAGCGTCAAGACCGCGTTGACCAAAATAGCCGTTAGAAAATTCTGACCGACTTAATCCCTGATATAAAGCCTCTGCTCTCTTTCTTTCTTTCAAATCCTCTGCTCTATAGTCTCTCAATGCAGGGTTCGTTGTCGGGCGTTAGTTGCTGGTGAATCGAAAACACGAACAGCGAACGACGATCAGGAATAGACCCGAACCTACTTATCATCAGATCTTTCCCAATGCAGGGTCCATTTCCGGAGCCTCTACCCGTTTGTCGTGTTCCCGATAAGAGATAGAGAGAGAGGGAGGAGGAGGATGTCGCTGACGGTGATATTGCCGGCTTGCTCAAAGAGATTAGAGCATAGGAGGATGTTGCCGATTCTGTGCCAGAATTTGGAGGTAGGGGATTTAGGGTATCGGAAGTTTTCAGTTTAGGGTTTTTGTTCTTCATTGTTGAATATTAGAATGCCATACATCAGATTGTACTAATTCTTATAATTTTTGTTCACCGTCTCACTAGATGTCTATCTTCCTCCCTCCCTCCTCCGCACCCGATAATGGAAGTCTAGAGAATCGTCATTATCAGAATTCTTCAATTCCGCTGGTGGGTTCAGAAGGACATTTGATGCATTGATCAAAACTAGGGCTCTTTTTCTTTCGATTCAGTTATTGCTTTTAATATGGATTCAGATTATTCTGTTCAGCCTCTTTTTTCATTACGGTTTCAGAATATTTTGTATGAAAGAAATCTATTCCGTTTAAGGTTTTCAAGCACTTGAGATTAAACGAAAATTTTTATTTATTGTGCCCTAGGGCTTCCATTGTATTCTTGGATGTGAAAGAAGCAAAGACTTCCCGATGTTTTAGCAATGTTCAGCGTCTCAGTCTCCCAGTCCAACACCCTTTCATCGCAACTTAACGCCGTTCTCTTTTCCCTTTCAGACCATCCGATCTCCAATGAAATTAAGAGCGCTCTTTCGGAAGTTAGGGTTACCGTGGGAGAATTGGAGACATGAAAAGCACAAGTTTTGATTGTGAGAATTATTGTGAATTTGGCAAAAGTTGGGTAGTATGAGGGAGTTTGTCAAATGCGGGCGTATGGTTGATGTGGCAGAGGCAATTAGGGATTATACGGTGGCACTGAAGGTGGACATGGATGGAGGAGGGTAGAAAATGAGGTGGTCGTGTATCAATTGCTTGGATAAGAGTGGGCAGGACTGTTTTCGAGAGGTAAGTTTAGGTGTTTTTCGTTTCCCATGTCATAAAATATTTTATGGTAGTTTTTATGTATTTTATTTATAATCGGAGATTTACTAAGTTTTGTAATTGGATTTCACATGAATTGAGGTTGGGTTTATAGATTCCAAAATTGCTTGTCAATTTTATTTACAAAAAATGCGGTCAAGTTTAAACCTGAACTCTGTAAAATTCGTGATGCATTGCTCCTTTGTTTCTAGAGTCAATTACTTTGAACCTCACGTGGTTTTGGAAGCAATGGGTATGAGTATTTAATACTGCATTCTAACTTGTGCCTTGGAAATTGATTGAAGATATATGAGTAGATATACAATGAATTTACAACTGCTGTTTCTTGTAATGATTTATAATTATATGCTTAATTGAATCAATATAGTGAGACAATGGATTAACCTTATATTGAATTTCTTTATAGTAATTGGAAAATGCAAGTCATACAAGTTCTATTGTTAGTAGTTGTTTTACATGAAGGCTGGCCATTAATGGCACTTAAAGTTTCTTTGGTCTGCCGATTTGACTTTAAAATGAAAAAAAAAAAAAATGAATCCTTTTTGGTTTGTTCAAGTGCCTGCTTAAATAGTTAAAGCTCTATTTAGATTGTGCAAAAGAAATTGAGAAAATTTTAAATTTAGATGATTAACCTGTAAATAATAAGTAGGAGTTTACTTCTGGTGTTTGGTTTTTTATCAGAGGAAAGGGCATCATCGACTGCATCTATTATTTCAGATATCATTACTACCTTAATTTATTTTAGTTGTTAGCAAATGTGTGTATTAAACACAAATGTAATGTAATAAAATTTTATTGCAGTCAAAAAAGGAAAGAGGGGCATAGTAAGAAAAGAAGTTTTTGATTGAAATTATGGATGAAAAGTTGAAAGAAAAGGCATGAATCCCCAACTCTCATGCTAACTCATATCCTTTTAAGTTTGATCATCCTGTGTGCTATAGTTGTATTATTTTTCTCTCTATCTTTTCTTTATCAGTCATTTAGTGTATTAAATTTGAATTTAATTTAGAATTTTTGTACAAGTGATTGGGCAATTCAATGTGAAGAATTTATCATCATGTTTGAGAAAATTGGTTGAGGAGCTGAATATATTAGCAGAACTTTTTATTTTCAGATTCTACGTCACTAGTTCATCCCATAGTCCAGGTTGCTTTTCAACACTTAACAACTAGAAACATTTTGCAAGTTGCTTAGGATATAATGTGCAAAAAATGAAAGGTTTGTTTCACTAATTCGGTGCTACTTAGATGAACCTAAGTTCTTGCATTTAATGTTGGTTTTGTGTGATATAAGCTTCCTACATATTTGAGTACCATTATGAAACATGAACTTGCAAATATTGAGGTGATAGCTTTGAATCAGGGTCGGTGGTGCTGATAATATACTTGATCTTCATACCTTTTACTACTTTTAAATGTGTTAAATAGCTCACTGTGATATCATGTTGAATCAGATGCATGCACCCTTTCATCCCTGCCTTTTTGAAGAAGGGAAAAGATGAGGCCCTTACTGAAATTAAAGAAGCAGCAGGTTCAATGAAGTGTGCTAGTCTGGTAAATAGCCCTTCATCATTGAAACAAAAAAAATAAGAATCCCAACTATTATCATTACAAGCTAAAATTAACAAACCATTAGAGTGAGAAGGTAGAAAGAAATTTACATAGTGATATAGTGTTCTTACGTCTAACTTCTTTATTCTTTTACTCTTGTTGACTAGTTGGATTTTCGAGTTTTAGATTTTTCTGAATATCTTATAGGGATGCAGTTTTAAAAATACTGTGAGTTCTATTTATTAGTGAAAACTAAATTATAAAGTGACTGAAGCTTGAAAGATGGAAATATGGGCATGTTTGGTTTTTGTCCTTCTTGCAATTTGTAGCACCATTTGTGCTGATTCCTACCTTTGATTGTAAGTTATATATTTTTCCCACTCCCTGATGCAGATTCTTAAGTTTAGGCCTTAAAATTTGTGCCACAAATGAAGTATAAGTGTGATCCACACAACTTTTGCCTTTTTGTCTATATGCCAAAACACGTGAGGACTTAAAGGTAAGTTGTTATTTTCGCACGTCTTAATACTGACTTCTAGTTTTTGCTCAGAGTCATATGAGGGAAAATCGTCCCCATTTTTTTGCGATGGAAGAAATGATGAAGATTCAACAATCTCGCCTCAAAGTGACCCTAATTTGATCTCTGATATCCAAGCCACAAAAAGACATGACGGGTGAAATTCTTGACAGGTTAACATTTCATTCTATAGTTAACTTTTTTTTGACGACTACAATTTATTGAAGACATGTTGGAATGAGGTCAAATTTTAATTACCATACAATTTAGTTGTTAGTTTTGTTTATGCCAATATTGTCTAAAAGACTTCTTATTAACCCCCAACACACACACACAATTCAAATTCTCCTCCTCAAACATCCAAATTTGCTTCACAAATCAAAACCAAGTGTTACGGGCACATCAGATGTAAATGACAAAAGTCCATAATTTCTGCACTCCGTTTTATGTGCTCTTTAATTACATTGGTTTTGATTCTTTGGGTGATGTTGGCTCAATTATGCAGGAAAATTCCAATTCAGATTAACAAAGACTGAGTATAACAAACTTGAATATGAGCATTGGTTTTGTTGAGTCAGGGTGAAGAGATCAGCAAAGCTTGAGGAAAAAACGATGGCTAAAAAGTCAAAGTTTAAGACATTCCATCAAATAACGAGGTATTAATCTTTGGTTCACCCTTGAATAGCATGTTTAATCATCCCACCACACATACATATGTAGTGTTCATGATTGCCCTATTTTAGACCTTCCAGCGCCTATGTAAAAATTAGAGGCTTTAGCATTACCTTCTGTGCACAAAACTTTGCTTCTACCACTAGATTTCCTCGTAGTCAAATGGTTAAACCTAGATGGAAGATATTGTTTTACTCATAGATGACTAAAATGACTTCTATTTAGATTTGCTAGGTCAATCAGTATCTTTTATCATGTATAAAGCTTATTAGTATCTTCATGGATTTATGTTTCTCTTTTTCCTTTGTAAAGAGTTTTTTATGTGTTTGTTGAAGAACAAAAGCTAGTGCGGACTGCTCTTACAGCTGACTCTACAGAAAATTAAGCGAAAAAAAGGGGCAGCTGGCTTTGCAGAACAGAAGAGGGAAAAATAGGAGGAAAGTAAAGGAAGAAAGGAAGCGGGAGGAGTAAGAGAAAGGAAAAGAGAGAAAATTAAGAGAAGCATCTAACATTGATATTTTAAGATAATTTCTTCAATTTCCTAACAAGTAAATACATACAAATCTGAACTTCTTAGAGGAAAATTTTATTTCAATTGTTTAATTTTAATTTAATGTTTTCTTGTTATGATTCATAATTAGAAAAAATGGTGTGTTAAAATTATTATGCTAGATGTTTTTTTGGCAGAAGATGAAAGATGTAAAAAGAAAATTAGCGTTAATTGAAGGAGGAAGAGGATAAGTATGAATCGGGAGGACTTGGTTTTGCTCTTTTGAGTGTCCTTTTTTCTAGTGTATCTTTTTTTTTTTTGTATCCCTCATAATATGGGAAGACTTGTACTTATAGTTGGGGTTCTAACCAATTGGTCAGCTCGGAACTGCCATGTACTGGAATGAGTTGCTTTTGGGATATAATTATCCTTTGAATCAATTTAAAAAGCGTCCAATGTTTATGGGGTATCGTTTTGATAGTTTTTGGATCGGATCATTTATAAGAACACTATTACGCATCAGTTGACTGCAACCATTTGCCTGAATTAAATGTCTCATTTATAATACATTGTTGAACCATTTCTCGAAAGGTCCTATTGATCTTGTATTTCCATATCTAGGCCATTGATGTTCGGTCTTTGCTTCAAATTTGGGTCAGGCCAGTTCATTTTAGGCCATAATCAACACATATAACAAAATTATAAATAATTGTAGTATTAATTATCTCAATAAATTACTAATACATGACATATGATGTGTCATTATCATATTGTTAGGTTGATGCCGGGGTCCCGATCCCAGGGTAAAAGGATAAGTACTTGACGGGAAGATAAGTGTATCGGAGTCGAGAATGTTCAGCAGTCGAGAGAAGATCTCGGAATAGCGATCGTGAACGTCAAAAGCTTTGAAGCTCGAGCACCCTCATGAAGCTTTGAAGTCAGCGGACCCGGTAAAGCACGAGGACTTATCAATCGGTCACGAGGACTCTTGAGGCGTCCGAGAATGCTTCGGCTTATAAGCGTCCAAAAGACGCGTAAAGTCTCGCGACACGCCACCGCCAGGGGGTGACCGTGATCGACATTCTGGCAAATACTGACGCAGCTCGGGCGGCCAAAGTTGCCCATTCCGATAACAGCGACATGCGAGAGATGTGTCGGGAGAGTAAATGGCTTGACTGGCACCTAGCGGCCCAACGGTAACATTCTCTCCTATAAATACCCCCAGGGCATCGGATAGAGGATTTTCCTTAAGCAAAAAGAAAAGCGAAAGCAAAGCAAAGGCAATGGCGCTCGTCCATTGTTCTCGGACACCACTTTAGCAATGACAACAACAAACTTAGTGAAATCTTTTTCCAGTCGAGGCCTCGTGGTTTCCCTTCTCATTGAGAAGGTTTCCACGTAAAATCGTGTTCGATCTCTCTTCTCTCTCACTCAATCATCATCTCATTTGTGTCTTTTTCGGACCGAAAATCAATGAATGACATGGCGCCGTCTGTGGAACTCGGATTAAAAGTCAGTTTTCATCCTCATAAACACATTCTAAACACACTCAATAAAGATCAACAATCAACAAGCACTTAAAATGGTAAGCACGAGCACAAGAGTGCCCCGAAAGAGCAGCGACTCCACGATCCTCGGGGGACGCCCCGACCCTTGCCCAGTGAGAACCACTCGATCTGCCGTGAGGATTGGCGGCAAGGTGGCCGAGATGTACAAAGCCTTCATCGCTCTGCACGAGAATAGACAAGAAGGAAAAGGGCCCCTTAGGGGATCCCGGCGGAGATATCCCGTAGCAGAGAGGAAGGCACTGGAGCAGCGCGACAGGCGCCCACCCACCGAGATCTACAGGCATGAGGGTGTCGCCTCAGCGCGGGGGCCCTCGCGGGGGCGAGAACGCATCGAGGACCCGATCCCAGGCGGCGGGAACATCGCGCCGGGACATAGCGGATGCGCTGAGTCCCCACAAAGATCAGGAGGACCCGAGAGAGGAGGTGCGCGGCTTGTGAGTTGAGGCACTTCCTCCAGCCAAAGGCGGCCGCTCCACCACCCGTGGAGGAAAAATTGGAAAAAGTATGGAATCGTGTGTTCGGAGAGAGAAGCGTGAGGCAAGCGTCCGCAATCTCGCTCCACCATCGCGTTAGAGCGAGGGCGCGCCTCGAAGTTCAAATGCCTGACTTTAGAGGCATACGATGGGAGCGCCGATCCCATGGATCACCTCAACATGTTCCGAGAGCACACGAGCCTCGAGGCAGCGAGGCGGCCGTGTGCGGTGTTTCCCCTTGGCGTTAAAGGGGACGCTAGGGTTTAGTTCTATGGGATGCCCGGGCTCCATCAAAGTACGTTGCGAATCAAGAGCGTTCTTGTCGCGATTCGCCTCCGCGAAGTGGTGGAAATGACCCTGGCACCTCCCGCGTGAAACAGTGGTGGGGAGAGCTTGAGAGGATTCCTCGGTAGGTTCGTGTCCGAGGCCGAGACGAGATCCGAGACTGTCCAGAAGCGGTGAAGGTCAACGCCTTCTGTCAGGCACAGAGGGGGTTCCTTCTTGAACATCTCATCCACAAAGGCCCTCGCACGTTCGAGGAGGCCGAGGCCAGGGGCCATGCGAGGGCTACATTGCGGCGAGAGGAGGCGAGCGTGCAAAGCGACCGAGAAGAGAAGAAGATTACCGTCAGGGACTTCGGAGGTAAAGAGGAAGGCGGGGGACTATCGCAGTCCCCTTTCACCGCGTCAGAAGCAGAAGCACCACGGGCTGAGATAGCCGTGCGTAGGGCGTCCCTCAATCGCCTTACTCCCACGAGGCGACACACGTAAACGCGTTACGTGCGGTCAGGGGAGAAGTTCGTGAAGTGGCCCGTGCCTCAAGAATCCAGGCGAGGCTGATGAGACGAAGTCTGCGATTTCCACCGCAGAGACACTTGACGGAAGACTGCAAATCTTTGCGGGGCTGCGATTTCAAATTTTCGGGCTATAAAGGCGCCTCTTGGCCCTTCATAAACTTTCTTTGAACCTTTCTCCCTCGTCTTCCTCTGCGATAAACCCTTACGTTTAGAGTTCTTCATTTCCTTGCTTCTTTCGCTTTCAAATTCCAATGGTGGCGCCGGAGTAAGAGACATCGCATCGTCATTTGTCAAGCAGCGAGGCTTGAGGAGCTGCGAGTCCATGCGAGATTCCCGACGATGTGGCCATGGTGGTCGGAGTCCGCATGATAGGGCGTCGCGCCCTCCGACTCTGCAGTTTCATTTGCATTACGAGATCCACCTCAAGAGTGGGCCGATTTCACATTCTGCGGAGCTTCACGAGATCACGAGGGATCAGGCGTCCCCAGCGGGGCTTGACTAACGCCACCAGTACCTCTCGTCTCCTTGTCGTCTTTCTTACTGCCTTAAAAACTCCTAAACGTCACGGTTACCGAGGTTATGTTTCGTTTGCCACATAACCTCGATGGATTACCATGACTCCTCGGGAGTTTGCTTTGCTTTGTGGGAACCGGACTCACGAAGCGTTGGAAAGACAAGTTTTCTTTCGGGAGTCCCGACTTTGGGCCGTCCCAAATAAATGGGGAAGGTGAAGAGTGAGTCTTGCCACAGAGCCTTCCCTCGGTGATAGGGAGTATGCCAAGGATCGCGGGACTTGGTAAAGGCGATCTCGGGGGCTTCCACTTGACAAGTATGACATTTGGTTCTTTGCCCGAGAAGTTGGAGGAGGCAAGTGGGCCTCTGCTGGCGAGGACGCGCTGCGTGCTACTCCCCGTGAAGTCCAAGTCCAAGAAAAAGTTGAGAAAGAGGATGGGGACTACGGGCATTCCAGTCCGCCCGTCAGCAGTAGCCAGCAGCCCGTCCAAGAGCTCCAACGCTCGGACGTTGAGGGCTCAAAGTGTCCTCAGTGTGTGGGTGTTTGCCTTCTTCGGAGGGGCACTATTTCGAGCGGTGACGAGTTTGCGGATGGTGACGTCATCGCTCCTCCGTTCAAGAAAAGGAAGTCCTCACATCCGAGGTCCTCGGGGTCGAGGACTCTGCCTTTATTTTTCCGGTCCCCCTGGAGGATCCTCGCCGAGGATTGTCGCCGACCGAGCTCCGGAAGTCCAAACGATCGAGAGTCGCCCTCGGAGTTTCTCCGAACTACCCAGTGAAGCGCCCACCCACGTTGGGCATCCATCCGAGGACTTTGAGGTCGAGGACTCTCTGAGGGGGCGTTGAAGATGAGGTCGTTCTTGAGCCCCCGGCCCATCCTGGGGCCCAGCTTGAGATCGGGCGGCGCCCAGGAGGTTCTGATGATGGGACCCAGTCATACATGGCCTCGGACCTTTGGAGGCGGAGGTCGAGGCACCTGTTATCGAGCCCCGGCCTTTGCTCCTTTCGTGACGTTTCCACTTCAGAGGTTGGGGTGGAAGTGTTCGTGGCATTTCTTTGCTCGGGCCCGGAGTCAGGAGGAGCCCCTTTTAAGTGGTGGCTCCTTTCGGGCCGAGGTACTTTCATTTTTAAGTGCTTTGGTCCTTCGCTTTATCTTGTTCAACTAATCTTGCCCTTTGGTCCGGATCCACGACATGGTGGAGACTTGATGCCATTTACAGGAAAGAGTTCGGCAAGGCTTCTCTCGGCTGAGCAATCGGAAAAGCTGCCAGGAGGCCGCTCGGAAGGATAGGGTGGAGCTTGGTCACAGAGGGAGATAGCCTCCTTGAACGAAGTCTTGAAGCGCAAACGGGAGAGGGCAGTCTCGTCGGGATCTGGCCGAGGCGTCCATCTCGACCGTGGACATTGCTCCTTTCTTTGGGACCGCAAATCCGAGGAGGCGTTCGCATGTGCTTGCCGAGTACTTGGCCCGGTTAATCATGGTTCCCTAGCTTCATTCTCCACCCCTCAGTACCGGTGCTTCAAGAGTCACGACTTGTTTAGCATTCTTTGGGAGGCCCTTCCGAGCGATGTCAAATCCAGGATCCTTCGAAGATCCACTATCTCAGTAGTCGAGCCCTCGGATCTGGAAGTGTCCTTGGACCTTCTGGTGGCCGTTATCCAGAGGAGCCCATTTTGGTGCCTTGATGTACTTTTATTTTTGTACATGTACTCTTCACCTTTGTTGAAATGAGAAAGAAGTTATTGAAGATTGTTGCCTTCTCTTTTCCTTCCCTTGTGTTTCTTGGTCGACCTTTTGGGCGCTCGGACGAACCCGAGTTCCGTTGCACGACCTCGGGGGTCCGATCGATGTGGGCCTCGGGTGGCACCCGAGTTTTAAATTCGACCTCTTGGGCCGCTCGGACGGAACCGAGTTTCATTGCTCGACCTCATGGGTCCGACCGATGGGCCGCTCGGGTGGCACCCGAGTTTTAAGTTCGACCTCTTGGCGCTCGGGGCGACCGAGTTTCATGCACGACCTCGTGGGTCCGACCATGATGGGCCGCTCGGGTAGCTCCCAGAGTTTTAAGTTCGACCTCTTGGGCGCTCGGACCCAGGCAAAAGTTTCATTGCACGACCTCGTACGGGTCCGGCCGCGATGGGCGCCGGTGGCACCCCAGTTTTAAGTTCGACCTCTTGGGGCTCGGGCCAGGCCGAAGTTTCATTGCACGACCTCGGGTCCCAGCCGCGATATGGCGCTCGGGTGGCACCCGAGTTTTTAAGTTCGACCTCTTGGGCGCTCGGGACGATCCCGAGTTTTTGTCTTGTTTAGCCGTCCCTCTTGGTAGTACTTTTTGAGGGTGCATTGCATTCCGTATACGAGGATTAGCTTACCTTCCGGGTTCGCAGCTTGTATGCCCGTTTTGAAATCTTCTTTGAGACTAGGAAGGGTCCTTCCTGATTTGGAGAGAGCTTGTTTCGGCTCACGGGATCTTGGTGGCAAAGGAGTGCTCGGCCAAGAGCCTAGTGATCTATAGTGACTCGGTGGTTGTCGACCGGGCCCTCGGAAACTTTGAAGTCAATGACCCTCGGCTTTCCAGTACCTCATGAAAAGTGAAAGAGTTGGCCTCGCGTTTCGAGAAGGTCGGTTGTGCACATTCTAAGGAAGAAAAGCGAGAAAGTAGACACGGGGGCAAAGGCGGCGGCGACCGCAGACCCAGGCGGTATTTACAAAGGAATGAGAGAAGTGGAGCGACCCTCCATAGAAGAGCCAGAGGCCGAGGTCAATGCAGTGTCGGAAATGACACTTGGATGACCGCCTATTTGAGATACCTCACCGGTGGAGTTCGCCCGAGGACGCGCGGAGGCTGAGAAAAGTGAGGAAGTCCGCGGGGTACACCGTCGTTGTGGCCAAATTTATATCGCAGGGGTACTCGGCCCCCTATTCGAGGTGCCTTACCCCGAGGAGGCGAGTATGCACTTCAAGAGGTGCATCTAGGAATTTGTGGATCACGTTGGAGGCAAGAACCCAGCATTCAAGATTATGCGCGAGGATATTATCGTGACGATGAGGAATGATGCCGTGGACTTCGTGCTGTAGTGTGAAAATTGCCAGGTCCACAGCGAATGTAAGCCATCGGCCACACGTGGAGCTTCAAGCGTTGCAATCTCCATGGCCCTTTGCACGATGGGGGCTTGACATCCTCGGACCGTTTCCCATTCGTCCGCTCGGAGGAAGTTCCTCGTCGTGGGAATAGACTACTTCACCAAGTGGGTAGAAGCCACTAGCACGCGGATAACAGAAGCGGAAACTCTTGTCGAGTTCCTCGGATAGTATTTGCGGAGGTTTGGAGTGCCCGAGTGCGTCGTCACGAGATAATGGGACATGATTTCACGGGAAGGCGATTTTCAGTCTTGTCTAGCCTTGAATTAATTTAATTCATACATCATTGCATATCCTCGAGCAACGGCCAGGGTGAAATCACAATGAGACCATCTTGCACGTAGTGAAAACCAAGTGCCGCTAGACTCGGGGGCTCGTGGGTGGACGAAGCCGCCATCCATCGTCCGGGCATACGGGACCCGCGCAGGGAACCTCTAAGAGAGACCCCGTTCGGCCAGCTTCACGGGGTCGAGGCTGTCATACCACTAGGAAGTGGGCCTTCCAAGCCTCCGAGAACACGCCCGACCCAAGCGTCGGCGACCCACGGCTCAAAGAGCACCTAGGTTTGCTTGAGGAAGCCGAAACAAAGCTTTCTGACTTTGTGGCAATGTATCAACGGGTGGCCCGCTATTACAACAAGAGAGTAAAAGCACGGCGGTTGAAGTCGGAGACACAGTATTGAAGCATCGAAGCAACAGGAAAGAATGCCACGGAAACAAGCTCTCTCAATTGGGAAGGACCCTTCCTAGTCTCGTGAAGATTTCAAGCAGGGCATGTTTGCCCGAACCCGGGGAAGGTAAGCTAATCCCTCGTACTAATGGAATGCACAGCACCTCAAAAAGTACTACCAGTAGGGGAGACTTGATCGAAGACAAAAACTCGGATCGTCCGAGGCCCAAGAGGTCGAACTTAAAAACTCGGGTGCCACCGATGGCCGTGCGGCCGGACCCGCGAGGTCGCAATGAAAAACTTCGGTTCCGTCCGAGCGGCCCAAGAGGTCGAACTTAAAAACTCGGGTGCCACCCGAGGCCCCATCGTGGTCGGACCCTATGAGGTCGCAATGAAACCTCGGTTCGTCCGAGCGGCCCAAGAGGTCGAACTTAAAAACTCGGGAGCCACCCGAGCGGCCACACGTCGGACCCGTCCATGAGGTCGGTGATGAACTCGGATTCGCCGAGCGGCCCAAGAGGGTCGAACTTAAAAACTCGGGTGCCACCCGAGCGGCCCATCGGTCGGACCCGTGACCCACGAGGTCGTGCAATGAAACTTCGGTTCCGTCAAGCGGCCCAAGAGGTCAATTTAAAAACTCGGGTGCCACCCGAGCGGCCCACATCGATCGGACCCCGAGGTCGCAATGGAATCCCGAGGTTCGTCCGAAGGCCCAAAAGGTCGGGTCGCAAACACAAGGGAAGGAAAAGAAGAGAAGGCACAACAATCTTAACAACTTCTTTCATTTCAACAAAGGTGAAGAGTACATGTACAAAAATAAAAAGTACATCGAGGCCTTGAAATTGGCTCCTGACAGCTCGGCCCACTGGGAAGGTCCAAGGACACTTCCCATCCGAGGGAACTCAGCGGCCACGAGAGATAGTGGATCTTGAAGGATCGGACGGACATCGCTCGGAAAAGGGCCTCCAAAGAATGCCAAACAAGTCGTGACTCTTGAAGCACTGGCATTGAGGGGTGGAGAATGAAGCTAGGAACCGTGGACGAATCGGTCAAGTACTCGGCACATGCGAATGCCCTCCCAAGATTTGCGGTCAAGAAAGGAGCAATGTCCACGGTCGAGATGGACGCCCTCGGCTTTGCATCCCGACGAGACAGCCTCTCCGGCAGGCGCTCAAGACTTCGTTCGAGGAGGCTATCTCCCCTCTTGCGGCCGCAAGCTCCACCTATCCTTCCGAGCGGCCTCTGGCTGGCTTCCGGTTGCTACAGGCCGAGAGAAGCCCCGCGCAACTCTTCCGAGAAATGGCATCAAGTCTCCCGGCCATGTCGTGGATCGGGGACCAAAGGCAAGATTAGTTGAACAAGATAAAGCGAAGACCAAAGCACTTAGAAAAATGAAAGTACCTCGGCTGACAAGGAGCCACCACTTAAAAAGGGCTCCTCCCGGACTCCGGGGCACGAGCGGCCTGACGAACACTTCCACCCCCGGCCTCGAAGTGGAAACGTCAACAGAAGGAGCAAAGGCCGGGCTCGATAACAGGTGCCTCGACCTCCGCCTCCAAAGGTCCGAGGCCATGTACACTTGGGTCCCATCATCGGGAACCTCCTCGGGCGCCGCCTGATGCGGGCTGAGGCTGGATGGCCGGGGGCTCAATGAACGACCTCATCTTCAACCCCCGAGAGTCCTCGACCTCAAAGTCCCGGATGGATGCCAACGTGGGTGGACGCTTCACCGAGGTAGTTCGGGAGAAACTCGAGGCGGGGACTCTCTGTCGTTTGGACTTAGGGAGCTCGGTCACTCGACAATCCTCGCCGAGATCCTCCAGGGGACTGGAAAATAAAGGCAAGTAGAGTCCTCGACCCCGAGGACCTCGGATGTGAGGACTTCCTTTTCTTGAACAGAGGAGCGATGACGTCACCATCCGCAAACTCGTCCGCACGTAAATAGTGCCCTCCAAGAAGGCGGCTCCACCACACTGAGGACACTTTGAGCCCTCAACGTCCGAGCGTTTGGAGCTCTCGGACGGCCCGCTTTGCCCCCTTGGGCCAGGCGGACTGGAATGCCTCGAGTCCCCCGCCCTCTTTCTCAACTTTTTCTTGGACTTGGACTTCACGGGAGTAGCGCGGGCGCGTCCTCGGCAAAGAGAGGCCCACTTGGCCTCCTCCAACTTCTCGGGCAGCAACCAAATGTTGAGCTTGTCCCAGTGGAAGCCCCGAGATTGGCCTTTACCAAGTCCGTCGGATCCTTGGCATACTCCTATCGAGGGAAGGCTCGGTGCGCATCTCACTCTTCACCTTCCCCATTTATTTGGGATGGCCCAAAGCATGGGACTCCCGGAAAGAAAACTTGTCTTTCCAACGCTTCGCGGAGTCCGGTTTCCCACAAAGCAAAGCAAACTCCGCCGAGGAGTCATGGTAATCCGAATCGAGGTTATGTGTGAAACGAAACATAACCTTGACAACTGTGACGTTTAGGAGTTTTTTTATAGGCGAAGAAAAAGACGACAAGGAGACGAGGTAGGTAGTGGCGTTCGGGGTCAAGCCCCGCCAATGGGACGCCAGATCCTCATGATCTCGTGAAGCTCGCAGAACAGAAATCGAAGCCCACTCTTGAGGTGGATCTCGTGAAATGAGAAATGAAACAGGCGGGAGGGCGCGACGCCCTATCATGCTGCTCCGGCACCACCACGGCCACATCGTCGGGAATCTCGTACGGGACTCGCGGCTCCTCAAGCACCGGCTCCCGTTCGGCGGTGACGATGCGATGTCTCTTACTCCGGCGCCACCATTTGTGAATTTGAAAGCGAAAGAAGCAAGGAAATGAAGAACTCGGAAACGAAAGGGTTTATCGCAGAGGAAGACGAGGGAGAAAGGTTCAGCAGAAGAAAGTTTATGAAGGGCCAAGAGGCGCCTTTTATAGCCCGAAAAATTTGAAATCGCAGTCTGCAAAGATTTGCAGTCTTCTGTCGCGTGTCCTCTGCAGCGGTGGAAATCGCAGAACTTCGTCTGGTCGCCTCCGTCTGGATTCTTCAGAGGCATGGGCCACTTCACGAACTTCTCTTCCCTCGACCGTGACGTCAACGTTTGTACGTGTGTCGTTCGGGGAGTAAGGCGTCTTGGAGGGGCGTCCTACGCGCAGCTATCTCGGGCCTGTGGTGCCTCGTTTGCTCGGACGCGAAAGGGGACTGCGATAGTCCCCCGGCCTTCCTCTTTACCTCCGAAGTCCTCGGACGGTAATCTTCTTCTCTTCGGGGTCGCTTTGCACGCTCGCCTCCTCTCGCCGCAATGTAGGCCCTCGCGATGGCCTCGGCCTCCTCGAACGTGCGAGGCCTTTGTGGATGAGATGTTTGAAGAAGGAACCCCCTACAGGCCGACGTACAGAAGGCGTCAGCCTTCACCCCGTCGGACGATCTCGGGATCATGCGGCCTCCACACGAACCCTGCGAGGAATCCTCTCGGGCTCTCCACAGCACCTGTTTCACGGGTGAGGTGCCGGGCTGTTTTTCTCGCTCTTAGGCTGGAGCGAAGCTGCAGCAAAACGCCGTCGCGATTCGCTAAACGTGGCTACGGAGCCGCGGCATCCCATAGAACTAAACCCTAGCGTCCCCTTTAACGTCGAGGAAACACGGCACATAGCCGTCTCGCCAAGCCCTTGGAGGCTCGGGTGCTCTCGGAACATGTTGAGGTGATCCATGGGATCGCGCGCTCCCATCGTATGCCTCAGGGTTGGGCATTTTGAACTTCGAGGCGGTGCCCTCGCTCTTTAACGTCAGTGGTGAGGCGGAGATGCGGGATGCCCTTGCCGCTTGCTCTCCGAACACACGATTCCATACTTTTTCCAATTTTTCCTCCACGGGTGGTGGAGCGGTGCCCTTTTGCGTTGAGGAAGTGCCTCAACTCGTCAGTGGCAGTGCACCCCTCCTCTCCGGGGTCCTCCGGATCTTTGTGGGGACTCGGCGCATTCGCTATGTCCCGGCGCGATGTTCCGGGCCGCCCGGGGATCGGGGTCCTCGGCGTTCTTCGCCCGCGAGGCCCCCGCGCTGAGGCGACTGGCCTCTGGTAGATCTCTCGGTGGGCGCCCTGCCGTCGCGTCGTTCGTGCCTTCCCCTCTGCCACGGGATATCTCCTTTGGGATCCCCGGAAGGGGCTCCCTTTTCCTTCTTGTCTATTCTCGTGCGTGAGAGCGATGAAGGCTTTGTACATCTAAATCCACCTTTGCCGCCAATCCCTGGGCAGGATCGGAGTGGTTCTCAATACCAGCGCAAGGGGTGGGGCGGCCCCTCGAGGATTGTGAGTGTGGCTCTTTGGGGCACTCGCTTGTACTCAGTGCTTTACCATTTTTAAGTGCTTGTTGATTGTTGATCTTGTTGAGTGTGTTTAGAATGTGTTTATGAGGATGAAAACTTGACTTTTAATCCAGTTCCCACGATGGCGCCAATGTTGCGTTACGGATTTTCGGGTCCGAGCAACACAAATGAGATGATGATTGAGTGAGAGAGAAGAGAGATTGAACACAGTATTTTTACGTGGAAACCTTCTCTTGAATGAGAAGGGAAAACCACGAGGCCTGGCCTGGAAAAGATTTCACTAAGTTTGTTGTTGCTGTTTACAAAGTGGTGTCCGAGAACAATGGACGAGCGTTTTGCCTTTGCTTTTGAATGCTTTGCTTTTCTCTCTTTTTTGCTTAAGGAAAATCCCCCTCTATCTGATGCCCCAAGTGGGGTATTTATAGGAGAGAATGTTACCGTTGGCTGCTAGGTGCCAGGCTGGCCACCTACTCTCCTGACACATCTCTGCTGTGTCAGGTTTGTTATCGTGAATGGGCAACTTTTGGCACCGAGCTGTTTTCGTGCCGTATTTAGGGAATGTCGATCTTGTAGGTCGACCCCAGCGGTGGTGGCGTGTTGCAGACTTTATGCGTCTTTTGGACGTTTATGAAGCTGAGCTGGCATTCTCGGACGTCTTGAAGAGTCCTCGTACTGATTGGATAAGTCCTCGTGCTTTTACTGGGTCCGCGGACTTCAAAGCTTGATGAGGGTTCTCGGGCTTCAAAGCTCTTGGACGTTCCTGCACTGCTATTCCGAGATCTTCTCTCGGACTGCTGTGAACATTCTCGGACTCCGATACACTTATCTTCCCGGGTCAAGTACTTATCCTTTTTACCCGGTGGATTGGGGACCCTGGGTACTGAACCCAACAATTATTATTATTATTGCTTTAATAATTGTTGAGAGAGAGAGAGACAGAAGAAATAGAGCGTCGAGATCCCATTGACCAAAATAGCTGCTAGAAAATTCTGACCAACGTAATCCCTGATATAAAGCCTCTTTCTGTTTTTCTGTCTTTCAAATTCTCTGCTCTCTCAGTTTCTCAATGGAGGGTTCATTGTTGGGCGCAAGTTGCTTGAGAATTGAGAACACAGACAACAAATGACTTTTAGGAATAGACCCAAACGTACTTCTCATCAGATCTTTCCCAAAGATACGTCCATTTCCAGAGCCTCCACCCATTTGTTGCCTTCGTGATAAGAGAGAGAGAGGGAGGAGGATGTTGTTGACGGTGATATTGCCGGCTTGCAGAAAGAGATTAGAGGTTAGAAGGATGTTGCCGATTCTGTGCTAGAATTTGGAGATAGGAAATTTTAGGGTATCGGAAGTTTTCAGTTTAGGGTTTTAGTTCTTCATTGTTGAATATTACAATGCCATACATCAAATTGTACTAATTCTTACAAAGACTAGATCTCTTTCTTCCTCCCTCCCTCCTCCGCTCCCGATAATGGAAGTTTAGTACATCGTCATTATCAGAATTCTTCAATTCTGTTGGTGGGTTCAGAAGGACATTTGATGCATTGATCAAAACTAGGGCTCTTTTTCTTTTGATTCAGCTATTGCTTTTAATATGGATTCAGATCATTCTGTTCAGCCTCTTTTTTCATTTAGATTTCAGAATATTTTGTATGAAAGAAATCTATTCCGTTTAAGGTTTTCAAGCACTTGAGATTAAACAGAGTTTTTGGTTTATTGTGCCCTAGGGCTTCCATCGTATTCATGGATGTGAAAGAAGCAAAGACTTTTCCCAATGTTTTAGCAATGTTCAACTCCTCGGTCTCCCAGTCCAACGCCCTCTCATCGCAGCTTAATGCCGTTCTCTTTTCCCTTTCAGACCATCCGATATCCAATGAAATTAAGAGCGCTTTGTTGGAAGTTAGGGTTACCGCGGGAGAATTGGAGACATGAAAAGCACAAGTTTCAATTGTGAAAATTTTTGTGAATTTGACTGAAAAGTTGGGTAGTGTGAGGGTGTTTATCAAATGTGGGCGCATGGTTGATGCAGCAGAGGCAATTAGGGATTATTCCGTGGCACTAAAGGTGGACATGGAGGAGGATAGAAAATGAGGTGGTCATGTATCAAGTGCTTGTGTGAGGGTGTTTATCAAATGTGGGCGCATGGTTGATGCAGCAGAGGCAATTAGGGATTATTCCATGGCACTAAAGGTGGACATGGAGGAGGATAGAAAATGAGGTGGTCATGTATCAAAGTGCTTGGATAAGAGTGGGCTAGACTGTTTTCGAGAGGTAAGTTATGGTGTTTTTCGTTTCCCATGTCATAAATATTTTTTGGTAGTTTTTATGTATTTTATTTTTAATCGGAGATTTCTTGAGTTTTATGATTGGGCTTCACATGAATTGAGGTTGGGTTTATAGATTCCAAAATTGCTTGTCAAATTTATTTACAGAAAATACAGTCAAGTTTAAACCTGAATTCTGTAAAGTTTGTGATGCATTGTTCCTTTGTTTCTAGAGTCAATTACTTTGAACCTCACGTGGTTTTGGAAGCAATGGATTTGAGTACTCAATGCTGCATTCTAACTTGTGCCCTGAAAATTGATTGAAGATATATGAGTAGATATACAAGGAGTTTACAACCAGTTTTTCTTATAATGATTTATAAGTATATATTTAATTGAATCAACATAGTAAGGCAATGGATTAACCTTATATTGAATTTCTTTATAGTCATCGGAAAATTCAAGGCATACAAGTTCTATTGTTAGTAATGGAATCCTTTTTGGTTTGTTCGAGTGCTTGCTTCAATAGCTGGCTTGTTTACCAAGAATGCCATCAGACGAGCAGCAAACATAGCTATTCTATATTATTTATAGTTGAAGCTGATGGGGACACGACACAAAGCGGTGTGGCGATTTTGAAGATAGTTGCATGTTTGAATTGAATGATGACATTTACATAGCAACCTGTTGTTTACTTGAATTGTGTCTTGTGTTCCTTACCACTATATAGCACATTTGCTTGTGTGTACTTTGGCAGCAACTAACTACTAATATGAAATCTAAATGAAGGATCTGAGCTATGAGAGATGCGTAAAATAGTTTTGGCATATTCTCATAACACTACCTCACCCCCCTTCCAAAAAAAAAAGGAGGAAACAAAGCTGAAAGGGAAAGCGAACAAAAGCCCAACCATTCATTTTCCCCTTGAAAAGAAGGAATGCAATTTCTTATTTTTTCATGGAAAGATGAAAGATAATTACTTCATCCAGCCGATAACTTGCTTTGTTTATTTGTCAATTAAAGACATGAATGGTGGGATGGTGTTTCCAAGGATGACAGAAGTAAATAAATTTGTCTATGATTGCAATACCTGATTTTAGGAGACTGACATGACCTAAGATGTCTGAACTAATTATTTCTAACTTCCTATGCAAGGTGTGCTTTTTAACACTTTAATCTCATCTGCTAGTGTGTCCTTAGGGTAAAAGCCTTGATTTGCTAAATATTTTATGTAACTTTACTGTTTGAGAATTAAATTTGTTATGTTGTCCATTGAACCTTTGTTCCATTTGGAACCAAGCAGAAGACTATTCTTGTCCTTTCCCTTTTAGTTCTTTTTTTAGTAAAATCCTTTGGCTGGAAGTGCAAATAGCATGAAGAGTGCTGTCTTAAGCATTTGCACATCATAGATTGCTCCCAAGATTCTTCCAATAAGAGAGGAGACGAAAGAATATCTCAACGATGTTGTAGCTATATCCAACTCTCATATGCAACTTTCTGGCATAGGATTCCTAGTTGTGTAGTTTATTGCATGTGTAGATTTTGCTTGTTCATCATTTTCTGATGGAGCTATAGGAATAAGGCTTTGAGGTAAAGAGTATTTCAGTCTTCTAATTTTTGTTGGTAGTTACTAATAAAAGGTCTGTTTGATATTCTTTCTAGCATAAGTTTCACTGAGCTTGATCGTGACATTTCCTGATTTCAATTTTACACTGAGTGCAGATAAGATTATGGTTAGATTTTAGCTAGTGTATTTATAATCTTACATGTGTGTGTTTGTTTATACACTGTCTTTTGTTAATGTAATCTGTTCTCCTATGAAGCTAAAAAGGAATCTCGATGTTATCAACCAGTTTATTGTTCTTATAAGCACAATGATTGTCTTTATCTTTCTTAGAGGATTATTAGGCTTGCATTTGATTTGTGAAATTCTTATAATATTTTTATGCGGATGAGATATGATTCCCTTCATCTCAAAGTAGAGATGCCTTTTGTTTGAAATGCCTTGCCCCCCCTTGAATCACTTTCCTATGAAGAAAGAAAAGTGATGAATTTTGACTTAAAAATCTTATAGCATTTAATCATAGAACAAGAATAGCCAGGAGCCATTAAGCACATTGTCCCACTGGTAGGTAGATATATTTTGATACTCATAATTCAACCTATTCCTTCCACCATTTATAGCAATCATACGGTAGAATTTGCTACCTACTTTTAGAAGTTTTGAACATTGTCATTATCATAAATATCCAATTTCTTTTTGAGTAGAATAGTAGGACATTTGAATTTATAGGTTAAAAGTATGGCTCTTTTTTCTTTTGATTTAGTTCTTGCTTGTGATATAAATTAAGATCACTTTGTTCCCCTTTTTTCTATATATGGTTTCCAAATTTTTTTTGAAAGCAATCTATTCCAATTTTTTTATTGTCTTAAAATTGAAGTTTGTTTTTGATTTCTTTGGGCACTAAAAAGTGTAACTAGAATAAATTCTGTCATATTTTTATATTCCAATTAAACATTATTTTCCGATTAGATTTCAATTGTTTTCTCATATATGAAAGTGACAAAGAGGCTTTTCTACGTTTTAGCAAAGTTAATGCTGTTCCTAATTACTCTAGAGCAAGTCAAGCTTTTTATCTCAATCCTCCACATTATCCTCCGTCCCCTGAAAAGCAGGACTAGGTGTCCCAGCATGTCTTCCTTGTTCTGCTATCCAACTGTCAATGCTTGTGAGGAATATAGGAAGGTATTTTGCCATATTTATAAGTAATGTAAATTGTTTGCAAATAACTCAATGCTTACCTCAAATCTTACTTTTTTGTTTCTTGGAGGTGACCAGGAGCCCACTTATTCTTATAAAAATGTTAAGTTTTGGATCGTTCTCTTATGAGTTCTACACCATTAACGTGTCATCGAGTAGTATGTTCAATGTTGTGCGAGAACTTGCTTGACCAGGAGCCCATTTATTCTTATAAAAATGTTAAGTTTTTAGTCGCTCCCTTGTGAGTTCTACGCCGTTGACTTGTCATCAAGTAGTGCATTCAATGTTGTGCAAGAACTTGCTTGACCAAAGGAATTTTTTGATGGGCACATGTGTTAACATGGGTAAGATTTCAATGTTTGATGCATACATAAAGGGTGCATGCGTGGATTCTAGTGATGTTTGCGTCTAAAGGGCACACGTGTGTGGTTTGTAATAGAGATTGTGCATGATGCATGCACAACATGAATATAAAAGGTTATATTCTGACTTTTAGGGTAATCCAAAAGCATTTTAAACACAAGAAGTGCTGCAAGGAAGAGAGAGAAGAGAGAAAATAGAAGGGAAGATTTTGGCATGCATTCGAGGTTAAATTTGAGTTCTATCATTCACCAAATTAGGGTATGTTACTCTAATTTCAGTTGTAAGATATATTATTAATTGATTATTTATTTTTCTCATTATATTTACTTTTGTCAAATAGTGGATATATTGGGGCTAGTTTTTAATTGGTTATTCACACAGGTATTGTGAAAGGCCTCAAGGAATGTTATTTGTATTAAATATTTACTATAGAGATTGTTTAAATGAAATGTCTCATGGATTTTCTTTAACTGAAAAGGGTTTTTCATAATAAATTAAACATATAATTTGTGTACTTGATTACTTATTATTTGTCATTCCTCGGGTTCAATTGGGAGAGAAGTGGTTGACGTTTGACAAGAAATTTGAGTTTTTTCCGCTACCTTGTGGTTTGAATCTTTAGAGGTGGCATTAGTGCGTAGGTTTTCAATAATACTTTGAAGTGGTATTAGATTGTCAAGTTTGTGGTGTTCAAACCTATAGAAACGATATTTTGAAATGGCATCATTGTCAACGAGTCTATCATTTGATATTGAACAATTTAATTGGTAAAATAATTTTATTCTTTGGTAAAAAAGATAACTATATTTTCGCTTGGGACGAAACAGTGAAATTATTGAAGAAGAAAGAGGACAAGCCTAAGAAATTAAATGATGAAGAGTGACATGACATGAGAGAATTGGCTAATTACACGATCAAGTTATTTTTTGTAAATAATACTCTTCAAGAGATGATCACTTGATCCAAAAGTGGCATAGATGAAGTTTGAGAACCAGTATAAATCTAAATCTTTGACTAGACTTAGTCAAAATTGGGCTGACTAATTGCCCGATCTATTCAATTGGAGTTTTAATGGGGTATGATCAAGGTATGTGATATTTATGGATGGTTACAGTCAAAATACATAACCTAATTTAAAATTTGAGCCAAATATGGTTTTCGTATAAATTGCTGCCCGGTGTGATCCCTCCTATAAATATTACTTCTTTTTGGCAACTGTGAAACCCTACTTCACTTTAATTTTGCTCAGCATTGGCCACAGTTTCTCATGTCCTCTTCTGTAGTTCTCCTCCAAGTTTTCTCTCGTTCTCACTTCTTTCTTCATGTTTTCTCTTCTCTCTTCACATTGTTAATCTCTATTTTCGATCTCTCTTCGTTTCATTCTGCTCTCGTCTCTCCATTCATATTTTGCCTCACATCTTTGTTTTGTTTTCAAAATATTGGATCTGCAACTCAAAATGCTAGATCTACAAGAAATACATAGGTAAAATATTGTATAGGCTTTCTATTTTTCATTTTTCATTTGATTATGTCTAAGATGCGACATTTTTTTTATTTTTCATTTTTCTTTTTATTTGCAGAGATAATTTTTTCATTTTTATGCATTTCTGCATTCTTCTTTGTTTGGAGATGATATATATTTGGTTCTGCTTCTGGTTATGAAATGCATAATTGTGACTTTATATTTTTCTATATATTGTGATATTTCATTTTCACTCGTAAGTTGTGGTAATTGTTCTGCATATCAAACTTGTTAATCACATGAGTTTCATAGGATTAATTTCGGTGTGGATTTTTCTAAAAGAGTGCACAATTCTGAAAGAGGAGAACAATTATGGAAATGAGCTCTCAAAATATTCTCTATCATATATTGGCAGATCAAATCTCCTTTCTGTAACTGCTGCTAGAGTTCTTGTTCTCCAGGGAATTTAAATCAAAAAAGTAATAAGAACTTTCAAAATGGTAATATTTAACTACAAGCTACTGTGACTCCTAAATAGAACCTAGATAAGGTAACTATAAACCAAGGGAAACCTCTTCAATCTTGATGGGTCCCGGAACTTGGGCCCAAAATCATAGACGCAGGCCCAAAAAGTCGCATAAAAAGGCCGGCCCAAAAGGCCCATGAACCCGGCCAAATTCGAACAACTGGTTCGTTTCTGACTTGCTTGGCCGCCCGGACAGACACTGAGACCCCTTTAAGATGGGGACCACCAGAAAGACCAAAATAACCCAGATGCCAGCTCAACGCATGCAACGGCTCCTGACACGCCGTACCTACAGGCCATGCGCCTCTGAGCGCCGTATCTGCAGGCTATGACAGGTGTCCCTGTCACAGCCGCATCCATAGTGGTGGCGATGGTGGCAGACAGCCCTGACATGCCAGCGCCACGTGTCGTCTTCTCTACGGCATCACGTTCTCTATAAATACCCAACTCCAGCAGCTGAAGAAGGACCTTTGGCTTCCAGATCCTCCTAACCAGACTCTAGCAAAAATCCCCAGAGAAGAGAGAAAAGAGAGAAGTTATATTTCTTAAGTTGTAATCACCACGAGGGACGCTAAGTTTCCCAGGGCTTCCATTGTTGTATTTCCTCTTCTTCATAGTGAGATTTCTCGGACTGCACGTCCACCACCATATTGAGGGGTTTTCCACGTAAACTGAAGTGTTCATCCCCTGCCCCCGTGCTTTCCTATTCACTAGACTCCCATTCACTTTGTGTTGCTCCAATCTGACCGTCCACGTACTTAGGGATCCGCTCGCACTCGATCTCTCGCGCGGCCAGAGTTACCCTTGATTTGCAACATTGCACCGTCTCGCGGAAGCGAACAAAGTCACTTTTCACATTTTCTACAAGTACCCAACAATCTAAGCTTCGAATCTCTTAATGGTGAACACAATGGCGCAAGCGAGCGCAGCCCCCAGAGAAGTGGCCTCGCAGGACGGAGGCGCTAACCCCTGTGCTGGGGTTGAGAATCACCCCGATCCGGTGGTGAGGGCTTCGCCACCTGTGTAGGCGGCATGTCACAGGCCTTTGTGACCCTCTGCTCCAAAATTGACCAGCTCAAGCAGGCGGCTCCGGCTGTGGCCTCACAAGCTAAGGCGCCGCAAGTCGAGAACGAAGGAGGCAGCACGCGAAAAGACCTCCTAGTCGAGGCAAGACCCGAGGACCTGTGTGGCTTCAGCGCAGAGCGCCACGAAGGGTCGAGAACCAACCAGGTCCTCGGGTTCAAGGAGAAAGCCCCGAGAGACGCCATTCGGAGGCCCAAGGGAACCACCGCGACCGCGACGATCAAGAGGCGGTTCCCCGAGATGTGCTCCCAAGAGGAGCCCGCACGGTCCCAGAGGGCCGTGCAGTTCAGGAGCCTTATGAGTTAAGGCACTACCTGAACGAAAGAAGGACGGCTGCCCCACCTCGAGTGGAGGCCAGACCGGAAAGAGGATGGAACCCGATCCCGCGAAAGCGGCGGAGGAGGAGCTAACGCGCGCGCTCAATCTCCGTTTTCCACGGAGATTAGGGACGGGCGCTCCCCGAAGTTCAAAATGCCCAACCAGGGAGTCAGACGACGGAGCGGTGATCCCATGGATCACCTTAACCATTTCGTGGAGCACACGAGCCTCCCGTGGTTTGGACGAGACAACTATATGCCAGTGCTTCCCTCGACTCACGAAGGGGACGCACGGATGTGGTTCCTACGGAATGCCCGCGGACTCCATCGCGACTTTGGAGACCTCGCGACGGCTTTCTGTCTAGTTGCCTCCAGCAGAAGAGTGAGAAATGTGCGGCACCTCACTCGTGTCAAACAAGGACCCAAGGAGAGCTTGAGAGGATTCCTGGCGCAGTTTACCGCGGAGGCCAGGCAAATCCCGAGGCTGACCGACGAGGTGAAGCTGAACGCCTTCCTCTCGGCCCTCGAAGGGGGTGCTTTCTTCAAGCACCTCATACATAAAGGTCCGCAGAGACCTTTATAGTAGGCCGAGGTGGCCAAAGCTTACATAGCGGCCGAAGAAGCCAACACGCCAAGAGGCTCGAGAGGGACGAGCACCCTCGCCAGAAGGCGCGGAGGGAAAAAGGAAACTGGGACTATAAAGTCCCCAGGACAAAGAAGCACCATAAGCCGAGCAGAGCTCTCGGAGAGAGCGCGGCAATCCATCTCACACCGAACGACTCCCGCACCAACGTCCTCATGCGGATCCTGGGGAAAAAGTTCTTAAAGTGGCCAGTTGAAGAACCACAGGCGGTGGGACCAAACGAAGTATCAGAACTTCCACATTTTGCGGGGGTCATAAGCACTAAGGATTGCAGGACCCGCAGAGCGAGATTGAGGAGCTCATCCGGAGAGGACACCTCACCCGCTTCCTTCGAGGCCGGGACAGGTCCTCGTAACCCGAGGACGGTGGAGACGCAGAGCCCCCCAGGAACTGAGTGGCTACGGGGTCGTGAACATGATCTCAAATTGACCTACCGGGGAGACGGCGTGGACTTGCGGCACAAGAGGCCAAGAACGGGGATTGGGAGTGAAGACGATGTTATCTGCTTTAGCAGTAGGGACTTAGATCATGTAACTTCTCCTCACTCCGACCCCTTGGTTGTAACCGCACTCGTTTCAGATGGAGCAAATGACTACCAGATGAAACGAGTATTTGTTGATAATGGAAGCTCTCGCGATTTTTGTATCAGATTGATGCCTTCTTCAAATTAGGGCTTAAGAAGAATCAAATGAAAGCGCCGGAAGGGCCACTTACGGGCCGGATAACGAGCCGCGTCTGCCCGTCAGTATCATCCGATTGGAGGTAACCACGGGAACCTATCCGAGGACCGCATCAAAAGTCCTCACCTTCCTCGTCGTAGACACCGCCTCGCCTACAACGCGATACTCGGGACGGCCTTGCTTAGCCGCGTTCAACGCAGTGACTTCCATTCCACATCTTAAGATGAAGTTCCCCACCCCGTGTGGGGTAGGAGAGGTCCTCGGAGACCAGTCAACCGGATGGATGTGTTACTTGGCCCAGACCGAGCAAGTAACACTTCCACAGCCCATGGAAGATCTCGACCTCAGGGATGAGGCAACACTGCAACATGCTCTGCCAGGAGAGCATGTAGTCCAAGTCCCGTTGAATCCTGCGGATTAAGAGAAATATGTCCAAATAAGAAGCTCACTCTCAAAGGCAGTAAGGGACCAACTCGTCAGTTTTCTACGGGAAAACTCGGACGTGTTCGCATGGTCCCCCAGTGACATGCCCGGGATCTCACCCTGGATCTCACCCGAGGTCATCGTCCACACCAGCGTTGACCCTCTGCACATGCTTTGGCCGGGACAGGCGGCGGAGAAACTATTCCACGGAGAAGTTAGTAGCCATCCGCGAGGAGGTCAAGAAACTCCTGGACGCTGGATTCGTCCGGGAAGTCCAGTACCTGGACTGGTTGGCCAACGTTATCATGGTAAGGAAGAGCAATGGGAAGTGGAGAATGTGCGTGGACTTCACCGACCTCAACAAGGCATGCCCCAAAGACAGCTTCCCATTGCCAAGGATCGACCATCTTGTGGACTCAGCGTCCGGCCATGAACTTTTAAGCTTCATGGATGCGTACTCCGGATATAACCAAATCAAATGAGCCCCGAGGACGAGGAGCATACGTCATTCATGACGGACCAAGGGACATATCATATAAGGTAATGCCCTTGGTCTCAAAAACGCAGAGCAACTTATCAACGGCTCGTGAATAAAATGTTCAAAGACTAGATGGGCGTAAAACGGAAGTATACGTTGTGACATGCTGCCAAGAGCGGTGAGCGGCGATCACGTGAAGGACTTGCCGAGACCTTCCATGTGCTCAGAACCCATGGAACGAAGCTCAACCCCGGTAAGTGCACGTTCGGTGTTTCCTTTGGAAAATTCTTGGGGCTACATCGTGTCACACCGAGGAATCGAGGCAAACCCGAAAAGATCCAAGCGATCTCGAACATGCGGTCCCCAAACGGTAAAGAAGGTACAAAGCAGCTTCCATCGGGCGAGTGGCCGCCTCTCCCGCTTCCTAGCAAAATTGGCGAGAAGCACCCGCCATTCTTCAAAGTGCTAAGAGGAACAAAATCCCGAGATTTCCTGGGTGGAATGATGATCTGCGAGGAAGCTGTTCGAGGACTTAAGAGCTACCTCTCGAGTCCGCCCTATTAGCTTCCTCGCAAGGCGAAGAGCTGTCCCGTCCGATGCAAAGACTGAGCTCAGATTGCACGAGAGCAAGATGGGCAAGTAGCGGCCCGTGTATTACGCCGCAAGACTCTCGCGGGCGCCGAGACTGTGCATCCTCGACGGGAGAAGGTGGCTCAAGGCTGTTCCTGCTCCGCAAGGAAACTCAGCCGTACTTCCAGCGCACAAGGTAATATTCTAACCGATCAACTTTTAAGAGTCATTTTTCAGAACCCGAGATCTCCGGCGGCCTGACAAGCTGGCCATCGAGTTGGGTGAATTTGACATCGACTCCGCCCGAGACCTTAAAGGGACAGCGCCGCGACTTTCTCCGAAACAACGGCACCGCCCACTTCGCGACGAGATCGGGCACACGGACGAGTTCGGCAGAGCCTCCGCTGACCTTGACGTGGGCGGCTCCTGGCGATGAAGGACGGACTGCGGAGCAGGATCGTGTTACGCACACCTCGAGGGAATGGAGATAAAGTACTCGCTGACGTTTGGATTCCCGGCCACAAACAACGCCGCGGAGTACGAGGCCCCTGGCCGGCCGGACCACCGCCAAGGAATGCTCGGCCAGAACTCGCCATCTATAGCGATTCCGAAGTTGGTCATCAATCGTCCGCGGGAAGCTTCGACGCCAACAACGAAAGTACATGGCCCAAATACCTTTCAAAGGTCAAGGACATGATCGGGATTCGAGACGACCACGAGTTCATCCACATCCCGCGGGAGGAAAATGCCAAAGCCGACACGCTCGCTCGAGCCGCGGCCCGGGAGATCCGAAGCGACGCTGGGGACGCGAGAGATCCCGGGCGGTGTCCAAGATCAAGACCCCGAGCGGGAGGTGATGCAGTCGCGACGGAAGCACTGGATGACACCTACCAAGTTTCTATCCGATGGCTCGCCGCCGAGAACCCGAACGAGGCCAAGAAGATAAAGAAGACAATGGTCGGGTACACGATCGTGGACGGACGATCAGATCGACGGGCTTCGGCCCCTACTGAGGTGTCTTACTCCGAAGAAGCCGAATACGCCTGCAGAGGTGCATCTCGGAATACGCGGATCCCGTGTTGGAGGAAAGAATCTAGCCTTTAAGCTCACGAGGCGGGGATACTACCGGCCGACTATGAAATATGATGCCATGGATTTCGTACGCAAATGCGAGAGTTGCTAACCCACTGCAGAACATGAACCATCGCCCCCACGTAACTCCGGCGCCGCAATCCTACGGCCGTCGCCCCACCGTGGGGCTCGACATCCTCGGCCATTCCCTCTCGCCCTGGGACAAAGGAAGTTCCCGATCGTGGGAATGACTACTTCACCAAATGGGTGGAAGCGGTACCACTAGCGTAATAACAGAGCAAAACGCGACGGAGTTCCTCCGACGTAACATCGTGTGCAAGTTCGGAGTGCCCGAGTGCATCGTGAATCGACAACGGGACACGCTTCACCGGAAAGCGGTTCACTGGCATCGCAAGCAAGCCTCGAGAATCAACCCTGGTGCACACGTCGGTGGCGTATTTCCTGCTAACAGGCAGTGGAAGTGACAAACCGCACGATCTTACACGGCTAAAAACCAGCCGGGAATTGTCGAGGGCTCGTGGGTACATCAATTGCCCTCGCCTGCAGGGTCGCATGCAACGACGCCGCGGAGGCACAAGAGAGACCCTTTCAACCCTGCTACGGGGTCAAGCCGTTATTCGAATAAGTATGCCTTACTACCCGGGTTGGATGCTTTAGCTCAACTGGGATAACAGCCAAAGGCTCCGAGAATGCCTTGATGCCCTCGAAGAAGTCCGCGACCAGGCGAGACTTAAGGTGGCGACCTACCAACAACGGGTGGCCCGCTATTACAACAAGAAGGTGAAGGCGCGACCATTCGAGGTCGGGGGATCTCGTATTAAGAAGCGTGGAAGCCACGGGAAAAATAGCGAAGAAGAAACAAGCTCTCACCAAATGGGAAGGGCCGTTTTAGTCTCGGCTATCCTTCGAGGAGGGGCTTACAAGCCACATTACCCCAAGACGGGCAAGTCGATACTCCGGACCGGAACGCCACTCACCTAAGGAAGTACTACCGGTGAAAAGCGGGGCCGTCTCCAACAAACAAAACCCTCGGGCCATGACCGAAGTGGGCCCGAGACGTCGGGCCCCGAGGTCATAACAAAAACTCGAGACAGACCGAGCGGTCCAGCCAAGGCCCCGAGGTCATAACAAAAACTCATAACATTTTGTGACCTAGCGGTCCCTGCAGGCCGGGCCCGAGGTCATAACAAAACTTGATCAAACAAAAAGAAGAAAAGAGAAAGAGGCACTTGTGATAAAAGTCAAGGATTTCTTTTATTCCATAAAATGCAATACAATGATATAAAAAGAGAAACAAAGTCTAGCCCTCACAGGGGCCCCGAGGCGAACGGCTCGGATGACTCTCCCAGAGATGAAGGCCCCCCGCGGCTCGAAGTTCCGGTTGACGATTAACGAGGATCCATTTGAGAACTTCGGCACCAAAGACTCTGGGAAATGGTCTCGTCCCAAGACCAAATACGCCCTCAAGGCGCACGGCACCCGCATTACGCTGGTCCAACAAAGATGGGAAAGCTGCGGATGCAGGACCCGCATCACCCTAAGGCCTGAGATGGACGCCATCCCGACCCTCGACTCCAAAGCGGGGGCCATCTCGGGAATATTCACCAAGGTCCTTTGCGTCTCCTCCAGCTGAAGGATCCGCCCCGTCAGGAAACCATGTCGGACCTCTGAAAGCCTAAGGGCTTCCTCAGATGAAGCAAGTGCTGTACGAAGCCGCTGGTTCTCTTCTTGGACGGCCTTCAGGGACTCCGCCTCCCGTCGAGACCGAGCGATTTCACCCACCAGCCGGTTAAGGCCACCAACCAGATCCTGGAGCTACAAAAGGAATCAAGGACACTTAATACAGTTAGCAGAAATGGAGACGAAGAATAAGGCAGCGAAATGGAGAACGTGAAGCTGTAGGGAAGACGACACGTGGCGCTGGCATGTCGTGGTTGTCACACCATCGCCACCATTTGTGGATGCGCCGTGATGGGACACCATAGCTTGGGCAGATCTGGGCGCTCGAGGCGCATGGCCCGGCAGTACGGCGTGTCCGGGAGCCGTTGCATGCGCCCGAGGGCATCTCGGGGTTATTTTGGTCTTTCTGGTGGTCCCCGTCTTAAAGGGGTCTCAGTGTCTGTTCGGGCGGCCAAGCAAGTCGGAAACGAACCAGTTGTTCGAATTTGGCCGGGTTCATGGGCCTTTTGGGCCGGCCTTTTTATGCGACTTTTTGGGCCTGCGTCCGTGATTTTGGGCCCAGGTTCCGATGCCCATCACGAGCCCCCCATGTCAAGCGGTTTGAGGACTCAGCCGTTTGACATGCCTTGCAAGCATCTTCTCGCTGTCACAGACCGTGGTCTTCGTCTTCTGCTGGCGTGAAAGACGTCCGAGGTCTTCTTGTGAATCACGAGACCTATCTTTCGCCGCCGTTTCCCCTCCTCATGGAGCATTGAATGCGATGGACGATTGATGTGACATCGCCTCAGAAACCCTAAGGCCTACGCCGTCTGCTTTGCGTATGGGAGTCGGGACACGTGAAGGCGGTCATGATGAGGGCCTCTTCATCTTTTCAAAAATCTCTTTAAATCCTTCGTCGTATCCTCATTATTCTTCGCGTTTTCTTCCTTCTTCCCTTAGTTTCCTTCGAAAACCTTCACGACGTTTTTGCTTTCCTTGCTGCCATGGCTCCTGGTGTTAAAGAGATTGCCTCTTCCCTCACTTCACAAGATCTCGAGCAGATCAGGGCGAAGTATAGCATTCCGGCGTCGGATTCGATGGCGGTTCTAGGCGCTGCTGAGAGGGCGAGCAGCCCACCGGTTGGTTACATTACCGTATACGAAATTCACCTCAAAGGTGGACTTCGTTTCCCCCATTCCGCCGAGCTCGCCGCTGTGAAGGAGTTGGGCTGTCCTTGCTCACAAGCTTCACCCAATGCCATCAGTATTTGGTCTCTTTGTGCGTCTTCGCGCGCTGTCATAGCAAAACCCTCGAGGCGGTCATGGTGAAGATCATGTTTCGCTTTAATTAGACTCTTGAGTGGATAGCCATGACCCCCCGCCCCGAGTTCGCTGAGATGAGCGGTGGGAACCCGGATTCCACCAAAAGGTGGAAGGACAGGTTTTTCTTCCTCAAGGTGGCTGACGACTGGGAGCTCTCCTCCGTGTGGGGAAACGTCGCTAGCAAGTACGGCTCCGACGTTACTGACGAGGAGAGGGAGGCTGCTAGGGAGGTCACGGATTTGGTGCTAGCGAACCTGGGTGGCTTCAAAGACGGAAGAAGAACATCATTTGTCCCCAAAAGCCGACGTGGGCTTAGTGGGACGGTGTCGTCCGGTGATTCGCCATTGCCGCTTCGAAAGAAGAAGAAGAAGAAGCCGAGAAAAGAGAGGGTCCTCTTGTGATTGAGGCCCTCCGAGCGCCTCCCAAGAGCCCGCGGATTGAGGTCTCTCGGGGATCCGCCGAGTGCCGTGGTGAGTCTTCTCGTGAGGATGATCGCGTCATTGCCCCCGTGGGTCGGGGAAGGCCGCGGGGCTGATTTCTGGTCCTTCCGAGCCCGAGGTCGTTGCAAAGATCTCCTTCTAGTGTCGAGATCCATCCCGAGGCCTCCGTGCCTTGGGGGGCAGCTGGGGACGAGGTCATATAGCCTCACGAGGCGGAAATTGCCGTTGATGTTGCTGGGAGATCTTTGACCTTCAAGCATGAGGAGGCGGTGTGATCGCGGCCTTAGAGATCCCGGCGTTGGCGACGTCCCGAGGTAGCGGAGCCCCCACCCCGAGGGTCCTTCCTCTCGAGGCCATTCTTGATGTCCCCTGCGGCGCTGCGGAGTGCCCACTCGCGCCCGAGGTCCCAGAGGAGATTGCCCCACCGAGGACCCCGTCATCTCTCGTATTTCACGCCTTATTCTTCGTCTCCATTTCGCTAATCGTATTAAGTGTCTCGATTCCTTTTGTAGCTCCAGGATCTCGGTTGGTGGCCTTAGCCGGTGGCGGGCGAAATCGCTTGGCCTCGCCGGGAGGCGAGTCCTCAAGGCCGCCCAAGAAGAGAACCCGGCCAGACGGCACTTGCTTCATCTCGAGGAAGCCCTTAGGGCTCGAGGTCCGACATGGTTTCTGACGGGGCGGATCCTTCACCGAGGAGACGCAAAGGACCTCGGTGAATATTACGAGACGGCCCCGCGCGGAGTCCAAGTTCGGGGATGGCGTCCATCTCAGGCTGGTGATGCGGGTCTCCGCATCCAGATTTCCAACAAACAAAACCCGGGCCAGGACCGAGCGGCCCCAGAGGGAGGCCCTCGAGGTCATAACAAAAAATCCCTACGTGACCGAGCGGTCCGAGAGGCCGGCACTGGACTTCCTGCACGAATCTGGGGCCCGTGAGTTTCTCGACCTCCTCGCGGATGGCTACCAACTTCTCCGTGGAATAGTTTCTCCGCTTAATCGCCCAGACCGGCTTGTACCGAGGGTCGACGCCACTCGGGACGATGACCTCGGGTGAGATCCTGCATGTCTTTGGGGGCCGTGCGAACACGTCCGAAGTTTTCCGTAAAAATCGGCGAGTTGGTCCCTTTTTGCCTCTCGAGAGTGAGCTTCCTATTCGACATATTTCTCGATCCGCGGATTCAACGGACTTGGACTACGTGCTCTCTCTGGCAGAGCGTGTTGCAGTGTTGCCTCATCCTTGAGGTCGAGATCTTCCATGGGCTGTGGAAGTGTTACTTGCTCGGTCTGGGCCAAGTAACACATCCGTCCGGTTGACTGGTCTCCGAGGACCTCTCCTACCCCACACGGGGTGGGGAACTTCATCTTAAGATGTGGAATGGAGGTCACTGCGTTGAACGCGGCCAAGCAAGGCCGTCCGAGTATCGCGTTGTAGACCGAGGGCAGGTCTACGACGAGGAAGGTGAGGACTTTTGATGCCGTCCTCGGATAGGTTCCCAAGGTTACCTCCAACCGATGATGATACCGAACGGCATCTTGGCTCGTTATCCAAATTCCGTAGAGTGGCCCTCCTTCGCTTTCATTTGATTCTTCTTAAGCCCCAATTTGAAGAAGGCATCAAGATACAAAGAAAGTGCGAGCTTCCATTATCAACAAACACTCGTTTCATCCGTAGTCATTTGCTCCATCCAAACGAGTGCGGTTACAACTAGGGGGTCGGAGTGAGGAGAAGTTACATGATCTAAGTTCCTACTGCTAAAGCAAATAACATCGTCTTCACTCCCGAGCCGTTCTTCGCCTCTTGCCGCCGCAAGTCCACGCCTGGTCTCCCCAAAATGGCCGGGCCGAGATCATGTTCACGACTCCCGCAGCCCACTCCGGTTCTCGGGGCTCTGCGTCTCCACCGTCCTCGTGTCTCGAGGATGTCCCGCCCCGAAGGAAGCGGGGCTGAGGTGTCCTCTCCGGATGAGCTCCTCAATCTCGCTCTGCAGGTCCTCCGCAATCCTCAATGCTATGACCCCGCACGGTGGAAGTCACAATACTTCGTTTGTCCCCACCGCCCCGGGTTCTTCACCTTGGCCACTTCAAGAACTTTTCCCCGGATCTGCATGAGGACGTTGGTGCGGGAGTCGTTCGCGTGCGTGAGATGGATCGGGCCGCGGCTCTCCGAGAGAGCTCGGCCTCATGGTGCTTCTTTGTCGTCCTGGGACTTTGATAGTCCCAGATTTCCTTTTTCCTCCGCGCCCTCCGCCGAGGGTGCTGCGTCCCTCTCGAGCCTCTTGGCGTCGTTGGCTTCTTCGACCGCTATGTAAGCTTCCGGCCACGGCCTCTCTATAAAGGTCTCGGGGCCTTTATGTATGAGGTGCTTCAAGAAAGCACCCCTTTCGAGGGCCGAGAGGAAGGCGTTCGCCTTCACCTCGCTTGGTGCCCTCGGGATTTGCACGGCCTCCGCGCAGTAAATCGCGCAGAATCTCTCTCAAGCTCTCCGGGTCCTTGTTTGACACGAGTGAGGTGCAGGGCTGTTTCTCCACTCTTTCTGTGGAGGCAAATTGGGATAGAAAGCCGCCGCCCAGTCTCCAAATCATGCGGACGGAGTCCGCGGCATTCCGTAGAACCACATCCGTGGCCCCCTTTGAGTCGGAGGGAAGCACCGCACATGGTTGTCTCGTCCAAACCCCGGAGGCTCGTGTGCTCCTCGAAATGGTTAAGGTGATCCATGGGATCACCGCTCCCGCTCGTCTGACTAACCTGGGTTGGGCATCTTGAACTTCGGGGAGCGTCCTCGCCCTAATCTCCGTGGAAAACGGAGATTGGAGCGCGTTAGCTCCTCCTCCGCCGCTTTCACGCAAAGACGTCTCCATCCTCTTTTCGGCCTCGGCCTCCACTCGAGGTGGGGCAGCCGTCCTTCTTTCGTTCTCGTAGTGCCTTAACTCATAAGGCTCAATCGCACGGCCCTCGGGACTGTGCGGGCTCCTCTTGGGAGCACATCTCGGGAACCGCCTCTTGATCGTCCGCGGTCGCGGTGGTTCCCTTGGGCCTCCGAATGGCGTCTCTCGGGGCTTTCTCCTTGAACCCGAGGACCCCCTTCGGCGCCTCTGCCGCCTGAAGCCACCAGGTCCTGGGGGTGCCTCCGACCAGAGATCTTTCGCGGCGGCCTCCTTCGTTCTCCCGCTTGCGGCGCCTTAGCTTTGGAGGCCGAGCGCCCGCTGAGTAGTCGATTTTGGAGCAGAGGGTCACAAAGGCTCGACACGCCAACCACAGGCGGCCAAGCCCTCACCACTGGATCGGGGTGATTTCAACCCCAAAGACAGGGGTTGGCGCCTCCGTCTCGCGAGGCCACTTCTCTGGCTGCGCTCGCTTGCGCCTTGTGTTCACCATTAAGAGATTCAAGCTTAGATTGTTGGGTACTTCAGAGAAAATGTGAAAAGTCGACTTTCTGGGCCGTCTTCCCAGACGGGCGCCAATGTTGCGTCCGGGTAACTCTGGCCGTGCGAGAGATCGAGTGCGAGCGGATCCCTAAGTACGTGGACGGTCAGATTGGAGCAACACAAAGTGAACGGGAGTCTAGTGAATAGGAAAGCACGGGGGCAGGGGATGAACACTTCAGTTTACGTGGAAAACCCCTCAATATGGCGAAGGGTGAAAAAGCACGGTGGTGGACGTGCAGTCCGAGAAATCTCACTATGAAGAAGAGGAAATACAACAATGGAAGCCTGGGAAACTTAGCGTCCTCAGGGTGATTACAACTTAAGAAATATAACTTCTCTCCTTTCTCTCTTCTCTGGGGATTTTCGCTAGAGTCTGGTTAGGAGGATCTGGAAGCCAAAGGTCCTTCTTCAGCTGCTGGAGTTGGGTATTTATAGAGAACGTGATGCCGTAGGGAAGACGACACGTGGCACCGGCATGTCAGGGCTGTCTGCCACCATCGCCACCACTGTGGATGCGGCTGTGACAGGGACACCTGTCATAGCCTGCAGATACGGCGCTCAGAGGCACATGGCTCGCAGTACGGCGTGTCGAGCTGCCGTTAAATGCGCCGAGCCGGCATTTGGATTATTTTGGTCTTTTCTGGTGGTCCCTGTCTTAAAGGGGTCTCGAGTGTCTGTCAGGCGGCTAAGCAAGTTCATCTCGCGAACTTGATTGTTCGGGTGGCCGGGTTCTTGGGCCTTTTGGGCCGGCCTTTTTTTATGCTACTTTTGGTCTCGCTGTCTGCGTGATTTTGGGCCTGTGTTGGACCCATCAACATCCTTTTCACACTTTGTGAAGGGCCCGCATTCTAACACATTGTTTCGCTATTTGTCCTACGTCAATCAATTATGTCTTAAATGAGATTCAATGAAATTTTACATAGATAGGAAAAATTTGTTGAACTTGAATTAGTAAAATCACCTAAGAGAATTTATTTGACCTCTAATAAATATTACAATTGAAAATTTCAAAAAGAATAATTAGATTTGTTTCATGGCCCCCCCTTTTTAGATGATGTTTTTATCACTGATATTGTGTTTGGTTGTTTGGATGTGTAAAAAATTATATATATAATTTTAGTATTATATCGATAATTCTTCTTACAATGATATAATGGTTGCTTCTCTCAAAAGTTAACTTCTTTTGAATGAGTTCCTTAGTATTCCATGGTGATTTTTTTAATTTATTGTTGTTACCATATAATTAATATTGTTATACAAGCTAGTTTAAAACTTGTGCGTCCGGGCCCAAGGTTGTCAGTTGGATTAGGAGCCTTCTGATTCCTAAGCGCGCGCGGCTCTGGGAAGAAGGATCAGGTCTCCGTCTCTCGAACTGGACCCGCACAACACAAACAACAAACAAGAGGTGAAGGGTGCGGGTAGATTTCTCCCACCAAGGCCACTCCGATGCTCAAGTCGACAAATTCCCGCAATCGTTTAAATGCGCACGCTAAGGTGGTGCGCGTGAAAATCTTTGTGATGCGTAAGAAGAGCTTATGTGGTGATGAGTAGAAATGCACGGTGAGCGAGGTGATGGAAGGCACGGCTTCCCGTGCACTTCGCGATGAGTGGCTAACTTTCCCGCTGACGGGATGAGAAGTAGGAGAGCGATTTTGTCAATCCGCTCGAGGATTGGAGCCTTATGGAAGCCGGATTCGAGCTTGGGATCCAAGGTTACCCTTAGTCCGCAAGATCGCAGTAACGGTAAAATCGTTCTCTGAGTTGGAATCCAACCCGTGAGAAATCCTTTTCTCTCGAGGGTGAGGGCGCTATATATGCCTCCTCCTGTTTGGGACTCTTGGGCGCTAAGACGCCTGCTGCACGGGCCGCCGCGCCGCTGTGTCGCAGCGTTGACCACGGCCACGCGGCTGCCCCGATACAGCGTGCGTGCACGCTGCCATGCGCTTTATTGATCACGCCGATTTTCCGAGAGAGGAGTGGTTGGTCGTCACAGACAAACAGCCGATGGCGTTGGGCGTGGCGCCCGGCCATGCCTCTATGGCTAGCCTTTCCGCCTTTTCACGCTGTTCGGCGACGCATTTAATGCGCTCGCAGTTTCACAAGGCGTGACTTCGCGCTTATTCCCGTTGGACTGGTCGACGCTTTCTCGCGAGCTCCCGATTTTTTCATGGGTCATTGCTTTGCTTTAGCGCCGGGACACATCTCACGGGCGGAACAGGGACCCAACACTAGCCCCCATGCCAGGCCGGCGGTGGTCGGGCCCGGCATGTCCATGGGCCCATTTCCACGGCCTCTGCCCTTCCTCGTGCCGCGCCACTTTTGCTGTCTTCCCGATTCGCGCCTTTCCCGTGCAGGCGAGCTTTTCGGGGCAACTGCCATGTCACACACCTCGCCCGCGAGATTCGCGCGCCTTGTTGCGTCGACAGGTGGTCGCGCTTATTGCTCGAAAGACGTTGGGACGCCGTGTGTTGGCCGGTGAGAGGGCACCCGTGTCGCTTATAAATAGCCGGGTGCCCAAACTGGTTGAGCTCGTGCCTTAGCGGCCTTTGGTGGAGACGATGAGAGGATCCCTGGTTTTGCCCTCCTCGCGGGTCCTCGAGAGGGGTGGGTGGATGTGCCCGCGTGACTCGGAGCTTTGGTATACATGTCATAATCCAAGCCTCGCGGCACTTTCTCGCAATGTGAGTGGCTTGGCCATTCCGCCGTGCCGTGTGCTCCCCTCCGGCCGTGGCTCGGTCCAAAGCCGAGCGGATTCTTCGACTTCCCGCGGCTCTCGCCCTGTTAGGCGTCGAGCTTCGCCGGTGTCCACTCGCGGCCACGCTGGGGTGCCACAGGAAGGGCTACGAGGTAAGTAGCCCTCTTGTGGAAGTTGGGCTTGACATCGGACTTTTCGGGAGCGCAGCCAGTGCTTCCCTGACGCGGTGGATCGGGCCGCCGAGACTTCCACCGGCTCCTTGCTTTCTCGCCTGATTCGGCACGGCAAAAACTTCAATCATATTTGACCTCCGTCACGGCTCACAGGGGGGCGAGGTACGGGCATACCGGCTTCGTTCATGACCTTCTTTTTATTTTTTCCGTAGCTCCATGGTGTAGATCTTGTACTTTGTAAGGAAGCATTTGTTAATAATAAGTAGTCCATTTTGTCTTCAACTTTTGTCTTGCCTTTGTGAATGCGTTTTCCATTTCCCGGGCATATTGCCACGAGGGTCCACGTGTCATTCCCTGTGAGCCCGTGGGGTCTCTCACAACCGCCATGTCCTCGAGACGGCCGGGCGCATTTAATGCTGCCGGCCATTGAGACTTCATTTCATCCGGGGAGCGCGGCGAAGCCAGAACTTTCCACGCGGCAAGCCTTCATTTGCCCCCGCTTTAAATGCGTTCGCTTTTTTCGGATTGCCGCCTCTTCGGGAGAAAACTTGCTTATTTAAACGTTCTCCGACTTTTCGCTCCTCTCGTACTTGCTCGTCCTCCGGTTGTCTTGACCTTTGCGCTCGATCTCCCCGTGTGAAATCGAATGGCGGACTTTTCCAAATGACTTCGAGAATATTCTTCTCACGAGTCCGAATCCCGCTCTCACGGCCCGCTCTTTCGGGATCGGGCGCTTTGGAAGCGCTTCTCTCGAGGCCACGGTGCCGGCCCTTCTCGGAGAGTCGAGGGACACCTCCACGGCTCGCAATGGTCCCGCCGCGAAGGGTGGTCGCCGCGGCGAGGTGGAGCGGCACAGGCCCGTGTTGCACACTCGAGGGCGCCCGGGCCGAGTCTCGAGGCTCGGGCCGCCGCCTAGCGGACGCTAATGTGGGGGCGCAGCCCGCATTTCGCCCTTGAAGCGGAGCTCGAGCGCCTTAAGAAGGCGTGGCCGAGGTCGCCGAGTCAGCAGCGGTTAGAGTTAGGGTCGAGGCTTATAACGAAGGACCGAATCCGATCCCGGGGCCGGCCTTACGGACGCGCCCGGTATACTGTAGGGCCGGCTCACGGGAGGATCCAAACTTCCGCGCAGTGTCCTCGATCCTCGCAACTTGCGTATCCGATCTCGCGGTGGTTGTGGTGGATTATCGCGCCCAAAATTCTTACGCCGGCCTCTCGGTTCCAATAATCGCTTGATGCCATGAGCACTTCTTTTCCGTTAGCGCCAGAATAAAATATTTTGTCGTAATGAGAACTCCGCCTTTCGTATTGCTTTCTCCCGTCGGATTTTCCTGTTCCGCCGTTTTTCTCTCTTCTCTTTTTTTTTTTTTTTTTTACAAGACGCCAATCGGGGGCTCGCTATCGTGAGCCCGCATTTAATACGGCGGCGCCAACGCGGGGTGCTAGCCGATCCCGGGAGGGACGCGTCTCGCTAGCCTGCCGCCCAGCCATCATCGGCACTCGGTGGAGTTCTGCGCGGTGGCCGGGATGCCGCCACGTGCCTCAACCTCGCCGGGCGGTGGATTGATTTCCCGCCTCTTTGTTCGGCGTTGTCTATTTAAACCGGACGCCAATCGCGTTTTTTCCTTCCGCGACTTCTTCTACCTTCATTCTCAAGTTCTAAAAACAAATGGCAAAATAAAAACAAGGCTCTTCTTCTTCCCGTGTCCGCAGAGTCATGCACGCCATGGTGTTCGCAACACCGAGATCGATTTGGACCGAGGCGTATATAGCCTCCCTTAGGGTAGACTATGCGATTCCGCGAGCCGATTTCCCTTGCTCCCGGTCCTCAAGATAGAGCCGACGCCCCGCAGGGTTTTATAACAGCTTTTATGAGTACCATCTCGAAGGAGGACTTCGTATTTTATCGCACCGTCACGCACGCATGATAGTCGATGCACCGGGAGTTCCCACGGCAAAGCTTCACCCTAACGCCTTACGCTACCCGGGTGTCTCGTGCGTCTTCGCCATCATGCACCGGTGCGACTTTGACGCGAAGGCGGCGGGGGTAATTTTTCGGGCCTCGGAGTCGGAGGATTGGATATCGCTCACCCCTGTGGGCTGGATTCAACTTCGTGGCACAAATCCCGACTCCGTTAAGGGCCGGAAGGAGCGCTTCTTCTTCCTCCACGCCTTTCGAGTATGAGCTTGAGAGGGTGGGGCCCGATCTCGAGTTCTTCCGAACAAGCCCACCGATGAGGACATCGCCGAATCCTCGAAGCCGATCACCCGTTGCCCGAGGAGGAGAACTTTAAAAACGGCCACTACCTTTCCCTATCACGTTTGAGATTGCAGATGGGGGACCCCCGGCCGGGCGGGCGGCTGGCCGGGTCACCCGGGGAGGTCACGAGATACGAGACTCATCCGCAGCCCGGCGACATGCCGGAGGAGAGTTGTTCTCTGGCTGCGTTCTTGCAAAGTGATGAGGACGCGCAGCTCTCAAAAGGTTGAGGAAGCAGGAGCGCCTCCGAAGGAGGTCGAGAAGGCGAGCCGTCGGTTCTTGGTGCGGAAGTTCGGCTCGACGAGATCTCGCCGGGCGCGCGCCAAAGGGAAATCGCCGTGCCTTTCGCCGACTTCGATCGCGGAGCCATCCGCTCACGAAGTCGGGCGAGGTCGAGTCTCTACTCTACCGGGACCCTCCTGCCGTCAGATCGGCCGAGGCGTCGGGGACGTTGTTACGGGATAGCCCCGAGAGGCCATCGGTTTCACGGCCGAGGCGGCGTCGGAGGCCCGGGGGGCTCGCGTCGTTGCGGCTATTCTTGTCGAGCCCGCCTCGCGCACGGGCCTCCGGGGATCCCGGTGGTATTCTCGCAGGCCGGGACGGCTCCCGCTGCTTTGCTCCGAACAGCCGACGAAGGGAAGCGGTCGCGCCGTGGCAGGAGCCCCGAGTGTTCTGCGGCTGCAGCCTTCTTCCATCGGCCCTCCTCATGCGCCGAGGAGACGGAGCCCGTGGAGTGTCCCCTTTGGATGAGCCCGCACGGGTCGCATGCTCGGCGGTCGGCGACGCCTCTGCGGCCCGTGTGGTTCGGGAGCTAGCGGGAAGGCGGCCGGACGCGTCCCGCGGCAGAGCTGCGAGCGCTCCGGCGGCCGACCTTCCGGCCCGGCCCTCCCAAGTTGTTGAGGAAGTCGAGCCCCGAGAGAGGCTCTCTGTGCGATTTCACACGCCTTACGCATGCTTGTGAACATCTTTGTACAGTTGTCTCCTCTCGACTTCTTCCCTTCTTTGTCCATTTTGGTCATGCTTCTAACTTTCCTTCAAGGCAGGCTCCCGACGATATCGTCCCCCTCGAGGTGCGTGCGACTCTTTCCGCGGCAGCCTTGAGCGGATCATCGTTGACGGCACCATCTCGCCCGCAAGGGCTCGGGCATTGACAGATCCTCACCGAGGAGGTCATACTGCGGCGGCGAGAGTGGCACACTGGAGGGCCTTCCTTCGCAGCGGAGGACAGGATCATCAAGGTCAGACGCGGTCGGGCAAGACTTCAGAGGGCGGTGGCGATGGACACTCGCTGGGACGGTGACATCACAGGCCGCAGATCGCCTCTCTCGGCGGCTCACGCCCGACCGGGCGCCCTTCATCCGGGAAACGCCGGGGTAGAGAAGCGTCGCGCCCGAGGTCGTTCTCGAGGGAAGCGGGTCCGTCGAGTCTTCGGCTGATTAGCTTGGCTGTCGCCGTTAAGTTTCGAGTTCGGCCATTTGTAGATACGCCTCGCCAGATAACGCCTCGCATAAATGAGAAGCTTTTGCCGCGCTTGCGCCCATGCTTCCTTTATCATACGGCGTTGCCGCCTTTTGCTTTGCTTTACTTGTTGGATCATGCTTCGTGTTTGAGTATTGGGCCCTTTGGAGCCGTTTTGATTAAGGCCCTATACTGGCGCCTTGCGCGGTGCTCGTCCTTCGTAAGAGGATGTCGTCGCCATGCTCACACGTTTGGGGAGCTCGATCCGGCAGCGGATGTCGCCGCCAAGCCCCCGGAGCCTCTACGAGGGCTAGCGCGGTGGTCGGCCGCGTTAACCGGGACTCCGGGTCAGGCCTCGGTCGCGTATAATTCGGGAGGTGTGTCGCTCCCGCTCAAAGCGTTATGAACACCAAGTTGAGGTCCTAGCCCACGACCATTGTAGACTGTTGTGCTCTCTCGCGCAAGAAGGTCGTCGCACGCCCCCTAAGGTTTGTTGGCCGTAGAGTGGGACTCCAAGAGCCCCTGTGCCCATGGTCTCGACCGCACGGTCGAAGGCGCGTAGCCTTTGGAATGGATCGCCGATCCGGTGTCTCACCCAGGTTTGGACGCCCCGGCCGACAGCACGGGGCCGGAGTCTGCGGGTGGCCTTTGGGGCCTGGGCTGGCCACGGGCGTAGCAGAGCCGCCCCGTGCCATCTAGCGTGAGGGCGAGTCCGTGGACGATCCGCTCTGACCGCCGGCACCGAGCCAAGGATCGGTTTTACTGGACGGACGCTTGTCCTCCCGACTGGGGGGTAAGCGATCTAGGTCGCTTGATTTGATTATGCAATGCATGCCATCAATTCACACGAATGAATATGCAATATGACAATAAGAGTGATAATGTTAACCAAAAGACAGGAAATATGCTCAAGCATTCATCATGATGTATGCGCGTCGACTTACCGCGATCGCCGTTGCATCATTGATAATACTTCCTTAAGTCAAGGGCATTCCACGTCCGTGGGACAAGTTTGCCTGCCTGGGCGGCCAGCTTATGACGCTCCGCCTCCGGGAGGATTGCGGAGACGAAGAACGGCCCCTCCCATCCCGGGAGAGTTTGTTCTGTCGCGGTCTTTCCCGCCGCTCTACGCTCCGGGAGGACCGGATCTCCAACTTCTAGCGGGCGTGCTTTCACCCGCTTGTTGCAGTATCGCGCGACTTTCGCCGGTAGGCGGCGGTTCGGAGTCTTGCGCAGATCCCGAACTTCCGAGAGCAAGTCCAGACTCTCCCGAAGCTTCGCGTTGGTGGTTTGGTGAAGTGTTCGACATGTGCTCGCATTCCCACCTCTACGGGGACCACCGCCTCAACTCCGAAGCAAAGGTTGAAGGCGTCTCCCTTGTTGATTCTCTCGTAGTCGTCCCGGTATGACCATAGCACCGATGGTAGCTCCTCAATCCAGAGCCCCCTCGTCTTCCGGGGCCGGGGTCTTTATCCCATGCAAGAACGTCCGGTTGGTAACTTGACCGCCCGTTGCCTCGAGGGTGCGCCACTGGACGTGTGTACCACTGGCGCGGAGGTCGCGGCAAGACTTTGAAAGCGTTTCCAAGTGGTGGGTCCCGTTGTCGGCCACCACAACTTCGTGGATCCCAAAGCGCAACGATACCTTGACGGAGGAACTCCGTCGCATTATGCTCGATGATCTTGGCGAGAGGGGCAGCTTCCACCCACTTTGTAAAATAATCGATGCCGACGATGAGAAATTTCGTTGTCGACCGCCACGAAGTGGGCCAGTATGTCGAGCCCCGTATCGCGCGAACGGCCACGGGGATCGGAGATAGTGCGGCTCGGTGTGCGGGGTGGGTCATGTCGCTGCACTGCAACTTTCACATTTGCGGGACGAACTCCATAGCGCCCTTCTTCATGTGTGGGCCAGCAGAAGCCTTGCCGCATGACGTTGAATGCTAGATTTTTCCCGCCAACGTGCGACCCGCACTGACCAAGTGTACTTACGCCAACGCGTAGTCGGCCTCCTGCGGGGTAAGACATTTCAGAGGGGAGCCGAGTATCCCCGTCTGTCTGACCTTCCCGTTTAGAATCGTGTACCATCCCGCCGTTTTCTTGACCCGCTTGGCATCGTTGGCGTCTTACGGTAAGGTTCCTCCGACAGAACCGTATGTGATTTGGCGTCATCCAATTATCTCCCCGTGTCGACCGCATTACTTCTTTGTCCTCGGCGTCGATCTTTGGTGCGTTTAGGACTTCCCCAGGCTCCTCGCGCGTCTTGCTCGCGGCCGGGCGCGGCCGTCGTCCCGGCCACCGGCCGGCGCGTTTGTTATCCGATCTCGGGATATGCTCGATCTCGACCGATCAATTCAGGATCGTGGTTCTTACCTTCGCGAGATACCTCACTAGTTGTGGGTTCGCGGCTCAAGTTCCCTTTCACCTGGCCGACCACGAGCTCGGAATCACTACGCACGACCGCCGACCGCGCGGAACACTCCTCGCCGCAGCCCGCAAGGAGGGCTTCATATTTCGCAACGTTGTTCGTGGCGGGAAGGCCGTGTAACGGAGTATGTGATCTCCATGCCGGCGCCCTTAGCACAACACCAGCCTCCACGTCGCTCGGGCCGACGATCCGGCCCACGCTGAGAGTCCACACGGCGAGATCTCCGTCCGTCTTCTTCTCCGCGTTGTCCTCTCTCGCTTGCTTTCGCCGCTCGCAATGAAGTCCGCCCGGGCTTGCTTTCACGTCGCGGTCGCGCCGAACCTGTGTCGAACTCCCGAGCTCGACAGCCCCCATCACCACGGGAGGGAGGTCTCAAGCTTCGCAGAAATCGTTTTCAACGGCCGGGTCTGCTTAGCACGACGATCCGGCGCGATCGGAAGTAGGGTCAGCCTTCCGCGCCGCATGATGATAAGTGCAAGCGCTATCTTTTCGGCCGCTGGTAACGGGTTTTACGTTCACAAGACCCCGCCTACGTAGTACACCGGGCCGCCCTTGTTTTCATGTTCCGCCACTAACACGAGCTAAGGGGAAGTCGACGTTGCTGTGTAGAGGCAGAGGTCTTCTCGCGCGGCGAGCTCGAGCGGCGCTACTGGAAAGATAAGTCTTGAGTTCCGAATGCTTCGTCGCATTCTTCACTCCATTTGAACCCGTGTGACTTGGTGCCCCTTAGCGCCCAAGAAAGGCAAGTATTTCTCGGCTGACTTGGCCAGAACAGAGTGAGAGGGCGGCTATCCGCCCGTCGGCCTTCCTGGACTTCCTTTATCAGATTGCGGAGGGTTCAAATCGAGTATTGCTTTGATCTTCTCGGATTGGCTTCTATTCCGCTACCGGGACACAATGAACCCTAGGAATTTTCCGAGGAGGTTACCCCGAACGCGCATTTGGTGGGGTTAAGCTTCATCCCATTTGTCGGAGGATGCGGAAGGTCTCGCCTGTGTCGTCGACGTGGCGGCTTGTGACCTTGCTTTTTACGAGCATATCGTCGACGTACACCTCCACATTCCGCCCGATTGGAGCCGCAAACATCTTGTTTACGAGGCGCCGGTACGTTGCGCCCGCATTCTTGAGACCAAAGGGCATCATTTCAGAGCAATACGCCCTTGGTCCGTCATGAACGAGGTGTGCTCCTCGTCCTCCGGGTCCATCAGGATCCGTTTGTATCCCGAGTACGCGTTCACGAAGCTCAGCCATTCGTGCGGACGTGGAGTCCACGAGTTGTCAATCCTTGGGAGCGGAAAGCTATCTTTGGGCAGCCTTATTCACGCTGAAGTCGACGCACATCCGCCACTTGCCACGCTCTCTTTTCACCAAAGACGACGTTGGATGACCACTCCGGTAATCGACTTCTCCGATAAATCCCGCGTCCAAGAGCCTCTTCACTTCTTCCACGATGGCGACCAACTTCTCGACGGAGTGGTTCCTCCGTCGCCGGACGGGTCTTCGGCCAAGGCCAAGGCCCAAACCAGACTATGACTTCGCCGATATCCGGCGGGCATGTCGGAGCCCTATGCAAACACATCGGAGTTGGTCCGTAGGAAGGTAATTAGTCCTGTCGCGATCTCCGGGTTCAAGGGATTTCCCATCCGACGCACCGCTCGGATCGGAGGGATCGAGCGGAACCGCCTCGATTTCCTCGACGATTGGGGCTGAGCGACGTCTCGTCGCGGAGGTCAGTCTTCACTTGGTCCGCATGATGTCATAGGACCGATTTGGGACAAGTAGCACGTCCGCCCCATTTCGATCTCCGAGAACTTCTCCCACTCCCCAAGGGGTGGGAAATTTCACCTCCAGTGCGGGATGGACGTGACGGCTCAAGGCCGTCAGAATGGCCCGCCGAGTATGGCATTCAGAGATGACGGAAGGTCGACGACGAGGAACGCCTCGCGCGTCATGTAGCGCGGGTGAGTCCCCATCGTGACTTCCGGCCGTATAATCCCTTGCACCGGAACAAGCTCGTTGTCCAAGCCGTATAATGGTCCGCTTCACGCTTCGTTTGGCTACGTTTTAGTCCCGATTTGGTGAACGCGGTAAGATACAAAGAAATTTTGTGAGCTTCCATTATCAATGAAGACCCGTTTGGTGGTAGTTATCTCCACCGTGCAGTAAACGAGGGCCGATACAACAAGGGGGCCGCATATGGGGAAGTTACATGTGTCATGTCTTATTGCTAAAGCTAATGACATCATTTCTAACCCCTAACTTCGCCCCGCTTGCTACCGGAAGCTATCTCCATGTCCGCGCTTTGGCCAGCGGCGTCGGCGGAAGAGATCATGTGGACTACGCCGCCGCCGTGCGGCTCTTGGTGGCTCATTTGGGTTCTCCGTCGAGGGGGGGAGTTCTTGCCCGAGCCTTTCACGAATCTCTTCAAGTGTCCTCACGGGATCGGATCTTCAATCTCCCGCCGCAGGGTGCGGCAGGTTCTCGGTCGAGTGCCCTGGGCAGTGGTACCGGGCAAGACTTTGTCTCAGCCGCCGCCACTAGGACCCTTGGGTGTCTTTGGCCACTAAGAATCTTTCATCCCGGATCTCGCATCGGGATGTTTGTGCGGCTATCATTCGGCGGGGTCGAGAGGCCCTGCCGTAATAATCCTTCTTAGGCCGGCCGGGCCGGGCCGCTTCTTTCGGGCGCCCATGAAGGCGCCGGGCCGCCGTCCCTCTTTCTTCCACCGCAGGCTCGGAGGTCTCGGGGCCGATCCGCCGCTCGGGCGTTTTGCTTCGTTGGCCTCTTCGGCCGTGATATACGCCCGGCAATGGTCTCGCCTCCTCGAAAGTCCGGGGGCGGGTGCGACAGTGGCCAAGAAGTCCCCGCCGCCAAAGTGGCGACGAAGGCGCTGAGCTTGATTCGTCGGAGAGGTGCGGGATCCGTCGCGCCTCGGTGATGAAACGGTCCAGAACCGCCAAAGCTTTCATCCGCCCTCTGGCGGAGGCGGACTATGTGCCATGGTTGCCTCTCCTCCCGCTTCGCCGGAGGCGAATCGCCTCGGAAGCTGTCGGCGAGCTCGCCGAACGAGCATATGGAGTTCGGGAGGCCATGGAACCGAGTAGCGCCGCCCCTAAGGGTGACGGGAAGCTCGACACATCGTGGCCTCGCTTGCCTTCTCAGAGTGAGGTGGGTGCGGAAGCGATTGAGATGGTCCATGGGATCCTTGCTTCCGTCAGATCCTCCATGACCGCATTCCGAACTTGCTCGGTGGCGGGCGTGTCCGCAGAGTCCATGGCGAAGGGCGACTGCGGAGATCGGGCGGAGGAGGGCGTGGGCTTCTCTCTTGTGCAGGTGTCCCACAACACCTTGACTTTCTCCTCCATCAAGGATCCGTAGAGCCCTTCGCGCTGAGGACGGCGCGGAGCTCCGTGTTCCCCGGGGTTCGCCTCGTGCTTGTGGGGTGGCGGCTCTCTGCATGGGAGGCGCGCTCCCATTTGGAGCCCGCGGCCGTGGCCTCCGTTGCGCGCGAGTTGCGGAGGGAGCGCCCTTCTGGCTGTCCTCTGTCGTCCTCGGCGAGGCGCTTTCCGCCTCATTCTCGGCCGTTTCCACCGGGTGCGATCGGGCCGGGCTGCATGGTCGAGTCGATTGGCTCGCCTCCGCGAGTGGCCCTCGACGCCTTTCTCTTGGAAGTAGAGGCTCAGGCCGCTAGAGGGGCAGCCTGGCACGGCGGTCCGGTGTTCAAGCAAGATCTGGCGAGGAGGATCTCCTTCGGGCGTCTAACTCCGCGGCAGTGGCGGGTGCCCGGCTCCCGGTTGGTTGTTCGCTTGGTTCCCGTGGGGAACTCCATCTGGACGGTGGTCTCCACCGCAGAGCACCGGCCTGCCTCTGGTGTTTACCATGCTTGGTTGTTCACTGGGTAGGAAAGTGACACTTGGCTTTCTCGTCGCCTTCCACACGACAGGCGCCAATGTTGCGTCCCTGCCCAAGGTTGTCGTGACGGATTAGGAGCCTTCGGATTCCTAAGCGCGGGGCTGGAAGAAGGATCCGGTCTCCGTCTCTCTAACCTCGGGACCGCACAACACAAACAACAAACAAGAGGTGAAGGGTCTGGTAGGATTTCTCCCACCAAGGCCACTCCGACGCTCAAGTCAGCAAATTCCCGCAATTGACGGAAATGCGCACGCTAAGGTGGTGCGCGTGAAAATGCTGTGATGCGTAAGAAGAGCTTATGTGGTGATGAGTAGAAATGCAGTGAGCAGGTGATGGAAGGCCTGGCTTCCTTGGTGCACTGCGATGAGTGGCTAACTTTCCCGCTTGACGGGATGAGAAGTAGGAGAGCGATTTTGTCCAATCCGCTCAGAGGATTGGAGCCTTATGGAAGCTGGATTGGAGCTTGGGATCCAAGGTTACCCTTAGTCGCAAGATCGCAGAACCAGAAAATCGTTCTCGGAGTTGGAATCCGAATTCAGAGCCAGAATCCTTTTCTCTGGAGGGTGAGGGCGCTTATATATGCCTCCTCCCGTTTGGACTCTTGGGCGCCAAGACGCCCGTTGCCTGGGTCGCTGCGCCGTTGGTCGCAGTCGTTGACCGCCGGTCACGCCGGCTGTCCTGACAGCGTGCTGCACGCGTCGTGCGCTTATTGATCACGCTCGATTTTCCTTGAGAGAGGAGTGGTTGGCCGTCTGCAGACAGCAGCTGATGGCGTTGGCGTGGCGCCAGCCATGCCTCTATTGGCTAGCCTTTCCGCCTTTCACGCCTGTTCCCGGCGACGCATTTAATGCGCTGCAGGTTTCCGTTGGCGTGACTTCGCGCCTATTCCCCGTTGGACTGGGCTGACGCTTTCTCGCGAGCTCCTGATTTTCTCATGGGCCGCTGTTTGCTTTATGGGCCTGGACCTGTCTCGCGAACCAGTTGTTCGAATTTGGCCGGGTTCTTGGGCCTTTTGGGCCGGCCTTTTTATGCTACTTTTTGGTCCTGCGTCTGTGATTTTGGGCCCAGGTTCCGGGACCCATCAACATCCTTTCACACTTTGTGAAGGGCCTGCATTCTAACACATTGTTTCTGCTATTTGTCCTACCTGTCAATCAATTATGTCTTAAATGAGATTCAATGAAATTTTACATAGATAGGAAAAAAATTGTTGAACTTGAATTCGTAAAATCACCTAGTAGAATTTATTTGACCTCTAATAAATATTACAATTGAAAATTTCAAAAAAGAATAATTAGATTTGTTTCATTGGCCCCCCTTTAGATGATGTTTTTATTGCTGATATTGTGTTTGGTTGTTTGGATGTGTAAAAAATTATATATATAATTTTTAGTATTATATTGGATAATTCTTCTTACAATGATATAATGGTTGCTTCTCTCAAAAGTTAACTTCTTTTTGAATGAGTTCCTTAGTATTCCATGGTGATTTTTTTAATTTATTGTTGTTACCATATAATTAATATTGTTATACAAGCTAGTTTAAAACTTATAAAAGATATTGTTAGTAAAATTAGAGGAACTGTTGAAGTATTGAAAACATCTCTCCCAAAAAGGAAAAAAAAAATCATGGATTTGCTAATAGCACTTGCCATTTAAATATTAAGAAAATGCTAAGGAGTGATTGTTGTGTGAGATAGAATACTACATTTATTATGTTTGATCGTGCATTATATTTTAGACATGCTTATGACTATTGGATTGATTGTGATAGGGACCTTATAATATTTTCAATTACTTAGAAAGAATGGGAAAGAGTCTCTATACTTAATGATTTTTTAGAAGTATTTTATAATGTAGCAAATCAATTTTTAGCTTCTTACTATCCTACTGCAAGCACCTATTTCAAATGAGCATGGGAGATTCACATGAAATTTAACAGTTTGCTTAGTGGTTCCCATAATTTTATAAAAGATATGGTCTGGGAGATGTAAGAAAATTTTGAGAAATATTGGGATAATTATAATTTATTATTGTCATGTGCTTGTGTTTTGGATATATGCTGTAAGCTAGAGTGGGTTGAATATTATTGATGTAATCTTCTTGGGGAGGTTGTTGCTAGGAAAATAGCTGAACATATCAAGAATTCTTTTTATGATTTATTTACTGAATATAGTTAATGTAATTATGGTAAAACTTTCATTGATGGTGATAGTTATTCTGTAAATTTAGTTGGTAACAGTGGAAGTAAATATGATGTCTACAATACATTTGTCTGAAAAAAGGGTTGGGGGGAGAGACATGTTAGTTTTTTTATGAGATGCTTCTTGTCTTTTTCCTAACCTTATAGCAATGGCACATGATGCCTTTCTTATTTCTATATCTATTGCTCATTAGAGTCATCTTTAGTATGGAAAAATGATTGATAAATCCATATCGAAGTTCACTTGTCTCTAAGAAAATTGAGGCAATTGCGTGTTGTGAGGATTGGGCTTTGGGTAAAAGTATTCTCAACGAGTAGAATCTTATAGAGAATCTTTATATTTGATTTCTATTATGTATTCTTTAAATAATGTTTAATTTGTTTATTGAATGATTTATTCAGATGCTTAAATATTTTACTCACAAATGAGGAAGAATATACAAGTGATGATAAATGGGAAGAAGAAAGATATTTTGGTGACGAGGGAATGATGTGAGTGAACGTGCTCTATTGATAATGACAGATTTTATGTATTCCATTAGTTGATGATTATGCTTTTTGATTGATGAAAACAATTTGATGAAGAAGGTTGATTTTATCATTTTATATTTAAATCTTGTATATTAGGCAGAAGACATTGTTTTTTGATAGGCATTGTTTATGTTTAGATCATTCTATGCTTTTATGTTTTTTAATGTATTAGAGTCAACACTAAGTTTAATTTTTTGAATCTTGAATCAATTTTGGCTAATGAAGACAATATGTTTAGATCATTGATCCTTAGAAGTGTCTCCGATAGTTTGGCAGTGCACTGTTGTAGTTTTTGAGTTGTTTAGGAGGAATCCAAAGTTCAGATTATGCTTTTTGATGCCTTTTATTACGGTTTTTGAATTCTTTTAGCATGTAATAGTGTAATTGATGAAATTTATTATAACAATGCAGTACAAGTCAGGATATTCTTTATATATTTTTTCATAAAATGTTATTAATAATCGTGGACGGCCTATGAATGCCCGGTTTACTGAGCGGAACGGTCACAAGCTGTCATTTTAGCTCAATAGATCGGGCCTAGACCGGCATGGCTCAACAATATGGACAAAATTTTATTGTTTATCCTGGCCCGTTTTTGGCCCGAGCCCGATTTTGATTAGATTTATCCTTAACATTGTGATTACATTTGAAGAAGCAATTATATAGCATTTGATTGGTGGAAGGCAGGTGCTTCGAAATGCACTTGGATGAGTTCAACCAATTTTTGAAATAAATATCCACTCTTTTTCAAAAAAATCGAGGAGGAGAATAAGGCATTGGTCTTGTTTGCTTCATGGCCAAACTCTTATGATCATATTGTGACAATGATATGGTTTGGGAAGGACACACTTAATTTTGATAAAATCATCACTTCTTTGCCTATGAATGAGTAGTATATTCGATGTTACGAGAAAATTTGCTCAAGCAAAGATATTTTTTTGGGGGCATACAATGGACGCATGTGCCAGCAAGAAAAAAATTTTAGCTCTTGATATGCGTATAAAAAGTGCACTTGCGTGAATTACAATGGCGTTTGCACCTGATGAGTGCTTAAAGGATATACATGTTAGCTTGCCAACAGGAGTTGCACCTAATGTATGCACGATGGGCACACATGCACCAAAGTCTATATAAAAGGTCATGTTTTGAATTTTTAAGGCAATCTAAAAACATTTTGAACACAAGGGGCGGTGCAATGAAGAGAAATGAGAGAAAAAAGAAAAGGGGGAGCGGCGCAAGGAAGATGCATCCATTTGTGGTCTTTTTGAGTGCTATCCTATGCGAAATTCAGGTATATTATTTTAGCCTCGGTTATAGGACATAATAATTATTGCTTGTTTATTTTTTTCATTGTATTTGCTATTGTTGATTGCTAGATTTATTAAGGATAGTTTGTAACCGACTAATTACACGGGTGGCTAACTTTTGATAGAGGATTTAAGATTTTTTCATTGTGCCATGGTTTGAATTTTGTCAGGAAGAAATAGTGAGTTGCCAAAAACAATATGGATTATTGTTCTATAATAATTTCAATGGAATTTCTTGACAGATACAAAACACTTTAATTACTTTTTTTCCCATTCTGGGATATGCAGTTTTGATCTTGCATTCTTACATTTTGTAAATGATTTTTGGCATATGCATATGCATGTTCGGCAAAATAAACATAATTGCAAAACTTATCTTGCTAAACTACAGGTCCTTAAAAATCATCGAGAGCGTGTGCTTTGAAGGGAAAGCTCTATTGAGATTGAGCAAGAGAAATTTGAGAAAATTCCAAATTTAAATTATTAACTTTTAAATATTAAGTAGGAGTTTACTTCACAACCCACTAATTGGCAAATCCAATGTCTTTTAATCTTGTTTTGGAGCGTGATGGGCGAAAAATTTTGCATATTTTTTTCTATTACTAAGGATTTGGGAATGCTTTGCAACAACAAAACATATCACTGAATCTCTGGTGTTTTGTTTCGCATCAGTGGAAAGGACATCATCTACCCCATCTGTTCAGATATTGTCACTACTTTAATTTATTTTAATTGTCACTAAATGTGTATATTTAACTCAAATGTATTGTAATAGAATTTTGTTGCAGTCAAGAAAGGAAAGAGGGGCAGAGACAGAAAAGAAGCTTTTGATTGAAATTATGCCTAAAAAGTTGGAAGAAGAGATATGAATCTCTAACTCCCAAGGTAACCCATATCCTTGTAAGACTGATCATCCCATGCTATAGTTGTGTTATTTCCTTTCTAACTTTTCTATGTTAGTCAGTTAGTGTATCAAATTTGAACTTAATTTAGAAATTCTATTCAAGTGATTTGGATAGATCAGTGTGAAGAATTTATCACCATATTTGAGAAAACTAATTAAGCAACAGAATATATTAGTAGAACTTTTTATTTTCAGATATTGTATGAAGGGTTCATCTCATAGTCCAAGTTGCATTTCAACACTTATCTAGTAGAAATATTTTGTGAGTTTCTGAAGATATAATGTGCAAAAATGAAAGGTTTGTTTAACTAATTTGGTACTGCTTATATGAATCTTAATTCTTGCATTTAATATTAGTTTTGTGTGATATAAGCATGCTACATATTTGAGTACTGATGTGAAACATGAACTTACAAATGCTGAGATGATAGCTTTGAATCAAGGTTGGTGGTTTTAGTAATATACTTGATCTTCATACCTTTTCCTACTCTTAAATATATCATATTGAATCAGATGCATGCACCTTTTCATCCCTTGCCTTCATGAGGAAGAGAAAAGATGAGGCACTTATTGAAATCAAAGAGGCAACAGGTTCAAGAAAGTGTTAGTCTAATAATAACCCTTCATCATTAAAACGAAAAAATAAGAATCCCAACTATCATCATGATAAGCTAAAATCAACAAACCACTAGAGTGAGAAGGTAGAAGGAAATGTATGTATTGATATCGTATTCTTACGTCTAGCTTTTTTATTCTTTTGCTCTAGTCGATTAGTTGGATTTTGAGTTTTAGATTTATCTAAATGTCTTATGGGAATGCAACTTTAGAAACACTGCGGGTTCTGTTGTTTAGTGGAAACTAAGTAATAAAGTGACTAAAGTTTGAAAGATGGAAATATGGGCTTGTTTGGTTTTTGTCCTTTTTGTAGTTTGTAGTACCATTTGTGTTGATTCATACCCTTGACTTTAAGTTATATTTTTTTGCAACTCCTTGATGCAGATTGTGGCACCAATGAACTACAAGTGTGACCCACATAGCTTTTGACTTTTAATCTCTACCTACCAAACCACGTGAGGACTTAAAGGTAGGTTGTCATTTTCACACATCTTAATGCTGACATCTATCTATTTTTTAGAGTCATATGGGGGAATATTGTCCCCATTTTTTTGCAATGGAAGAAACGATGAAGATATAACAATCTGGCCAAGCCACATTAATCAAAGTGACCCTAATTTGGTCTCTTATAACCAAGCCACAAAAAGACAAGACGGGTAAAGTTATTGATAGGTCAACATTTCATTCTTATAGTTAACATTTTTATGATAACTGTAATTTATTGGACACATGATGGAATGAAGAAGATATAGATAAGTCAAAATTTCATTACCATATAATATAGTTGTTAGATTTGTTTATGCCAGCAGACACACAATTCACATTCTCCTCCTCAAACATCCAAATTTGCTTCACAGATCAAAACCAAGTATTACAAGCACATCATATGTAAATGACAAAAGTACTTAGTTTCTGCTCTCCGTTTTATAATTTTCCACCTCAGGTGCTCTTTAATTATGTTTGTTTTGATTCTTTGGATGATTTTTTGCTCAATTATGAAGGAAAACCCCAATTAAGATTAACAAAGTCTGGGTATAACAAAGTTGAATAAGAACATTGGTTTTGTTGAGTCTCGGTGAAGAGATCAACAAAGCTTGAGAAAGAATCGATGGCTAAGAAGTCAAAGTTTAAGGCATTCCATCAAATAATGAGATATTAATCTTTGGTTCACCATTGAATAATATGTTTAATCATTCCACCACACATATACCTATGGTGTTCATAATTGTCCTATTTTAGACCTTCCAACATCTATGCAAACATTAGAGGCTTTAGCATTACCTTCTATGCTCAAGACTAATGAGCACCATGAATTACGCAATAGAGGGTAACCCTACCCCATCCCATTAATGCTGACCTTTATCTATTGTTCAGAATCATATGAGAAAATATTGTCTTTATTTTTTTTGTAATAGAAGAAATGATAAATATTCAACAATCTAGCATCAAAGTGACCCTAATTTGATATCTGATAGCCAAGCCATAAAAAGACATGACCAGTGAAGTTCTTGGTAGGTCAACATTTCATTCTTATAGTTAACATTTTTATGACAGCTATAATTTATTGGACACATGCTGGAATCAGGAAGATATAGGCAGGTCAAAATTTCATTACCATATAATGTAGTTGTTAGTTTTATTTATGTCAGTATTGTCTAGAAGATTTCTTATTAACCCTCCCTCCTAAGACACACAATTCACATTTTCCTCCTCAAACATCCAATTTTGCTTCACAGATCAAAACCAAGTGTTACAAGCACATCACATATAAATGACAAAAGTCCTTAGTTTTTACTCTTCGTTTTATAATTTTCCACCTCATGTGCTCTTTAATTATGCTGGTTTTGATTCTTTGGGTCATTTTTGGCTCAATTTTGCAGGAAAACCCCAATTAAAATTAACAACGACTGGGTATAACAAAGTTGAATATGAACATTGGTTTTGTTGAGTCAGGGTGAAGAGATCAATGGAGGTTGAGGAAGAAATGATAGCTAAGAATGAGGTATTAATCTTTGGTTCACCATTGAATAGTATGTTTAATCATTCCACCACACATATACCTTTAGTATGTTCACCATTGAATAGTATGTTTAATCATTCCACCACACATATACCTCTGGTGTTCATAATTATCCTATTTTAGACCTTCCAACGTCTATGCAAATATTAGAGGCTTTAGCATTACCTTCTGTGCTCAAGACTTTGCTTCTACCACTAGATTTCCTTCTTGTCAAATGTTTAAACCTAGATGGAAGATATTGTTTTACTCGTAGATGATTGAAATGGCTTATATATGAATTTGGTTGGTCAATCAGTATCTTTTATCATGTATAAAGTTTATTAGTATCTTCATGGGTTTAAGTTTCTCTTTTTCCTTTGTAAAGAGTATTTTATGTGTTTGTTGAAGAACAAAAGCGGGTGCTGACTACTCTTGCAGCTGGCTCTGCAGAAAATTAAGTGAAGAAAAGGGGCAGCTGGCTATGCAGAACAGAAGGGGGGAAAACAGGAGGAAAGGAAAGGAAGAAATGAAGCAGGGAGGAGTAAGAAGAGAAAGGAAAAGACAGAAAATTGGAAGAAGCTTCTAACCTTGATATTTTAAGGTAATTTCTTCAATTTCATAACAAGTAAATACATATAAATCTAAATTTGTTAGAGGAAATTTTCATTTCAATTGTTTAACCTTAATTTAATGTTTTCTTGTTATGATTCATAATTGAGGAAAATGGTTTTTTGAAATTATTATGTTAAATGTTTCTGGATATTTTATTTTATGTAAATCATGAAATTAAGATGTGGTAGGCTTTTTAGTGGTATAATTTAAGTAAAATATCTTAAGCATGCTAAATTGAAGATTATTAAATTAAAATGTTGTGCAAGTTGAATTGAAGAAAGGAGATATTTAAGTAGAGATATGATTCTTAACATTTTAATTTCAAAGCAAAAGGAATATCATGTATATGAGTATTATGGAGTTATCTCCAAAGTTATATTAGTAAGTAAAATATATCATGATATATTTGTATATAGGGGAGGATTTTGTGCGAGATGCCCTCTTGGAAATTTCAGGATTAAACTAACTATTGCATTGTTCCATCCATGTAAGTGGATAATGAAATTTATATGAACATTTTTTATTTAATTAATCATGTTTACAAATGGTTTTGAAACTAACGAATAATATACTACTATGTTTTTGAATATATCTATATAACTTTTAATCATTAGTGCTTTTAAACGTCATTTATCTTTTTGCAAGTATATTTTATATTTATTCATATAAGCCTTATATGTGTCATTTGTATATTCATAATATGAGGTCTTTGGGATTGTATTTGGTATACATGATGCATGTAGGGCGTATACTAGATCTAGTCTTTACTCTTTGAAAGTTGCTCTACCCATGTCTATGATCATGATACGCAACATGACATGATTACATGATCCCAGATGTTATATATTACGTTGTTGTCTTATTTCACTTGATATTTATACTAAAAGATATTTTAGACAAGTTTTTTATAAACTATGTACAGGATAATCAACATTCATAATTATTTTAATTTTTTATGTATGTTGGTTGCTTATAAGAGAACTCATAAGAGATTTACTGATAGTTATAAAGGTGAATAACTAGGTGGTTGATGGCTGAGTGAAAGAGAGAATAAAAGACAATTGCTTAAAGCCAAATTTCTAAACTAATGGATTATTAGGTGATTTCAATTCTGTATAAATTAAAGCTTACATATGCTTTTTTATACTTTTGCATGTACACAGTAAAATAACAATATTCAATATGAAGCTTTAGAAATCAAATATTTCATCTTCCACGTGCATATATTCATTTAAGGCAGTCAATACCCTTCAAGATCTTCGTGCAACCAATTGAACTGCAGTTCTTGAGATGCATATTGTGTGGTGCTCTGCTTAAATGTTTAAAAACTTTGAGGACTTATTGTTGTTAATTCTTAGAGTGAAGTACTTTTGATTTTTTCCCCTTATAGTTTTAAAGGCTTTTTAAGACTTGTATTTTTTTTCCCTCTTAAGATTACAAACATCAGTTTCAGTTTTAGTAACCAGCGCACCATTTAACAAGGTGGTGTGGTTTTTGTATTATCTTAATGGATCAGTCGAGTTTTCAATTGGTTTTTGGTTATCAAGGTATTCGATCGGTTTTTCTTTTGGGGGAGGTTTCCCTGCCCCATTGCCATCCCTAGTAGTTGCACTCAATCTAAATGTTGTTAGATATATTCCCATTAGATGGAAAAGTCTGCATATGTTAGGTTTATCAGATGTAGAGTAGAGGTATAAAATCTGTCTGGGCATCAATGTTTTGGACTCCTTATATATGTTGGGATTTGAGACAAGCACACCACGGCTCATTGGAACAAAACCCGAGTCCCTTGTCAAACTTTCGCTACCCTTTTCTCCCGATTGAACACAAAGAACAAAAATACAAAACCAAGCACACACAAGTTGTGGAAGAGATTTAATATGAAAAATCTTTCTCAATCAAGGAAAAAATCATAGAAAAATATCAGAATAATATCCACTATGAATATTTGGCAAAGTAATCCCCAAGAGAGATCTTACAATAGCCCATATAAATAACTGATTAAATCTAACCCTAATGTATGTAACAATCCATAGAGTAGAATATAGCAAAATAGTGAGCAAATAATCGATAATATGTCTTATAACCAAGATTGGAACAATATACCTGAACTTGGTAAAAAATGGAATACAAATTGGACATCAACTGAATGTTGAAAACTTCCCCTTATTTTCTCTCTATTATCCCTCTGCCTTATGGCACCCCTTTGTGTTAAAATGCTTTTAAATGCAACCCTAAAATCATATTAGGGTATTTATAGCCTGCATCTCGTGGCTCACTTATGGTTTTCCATTAGAAATTCTCACTCTCTTGGCACTTAAACCATTAGTTCCAGCCTTGTTGTGAAACCTCCAAACTTTTTTTCGCTCAAGAAAAACCTTGCACAGAACTCCATTGAGATTTTCGTTTGAACACTACGTTACGCAAACCTCATAGAAAAATCTCTAACGACTCCAGAAATAACAAATCTCATGCCAAATTAGTGTGGAGATCATACATAAGGGAGTGACTCAAAACCAACAAAATATGCCTGGATATTCATCCGTTACATAGGTAGTACTCTCTCTCTCTCTCTCTCTCTCTCTCTCTCTCTTAAGCTGCCTTTCACCCCAGGTAATTTTAATTAACTTCATTTCACACCTTAGAGCCTCATCTAAAAATTCCCTCTGATATTCTTGGACTATAACTTATTGTTGATGACAGGTAAATTTATTTACCTTCCTTCTTCATCTCAAAGCCTTTTTGCTCTGAATTCCTCCTTGACCTTTTCAGACTCTTACTGTTGAGAATGGTTGGAGATGTAAATACTTGTGTTGCAATTTCAGTCCCGACTCTAGGATTTATCACATTTATGGTTTGCTTGGATCTAGAATAGTTTGAATGAAATGAAAAGAAAATTGAAGAAAAATACTTTTCTATGTTTGGATTGTATGAAAAATTAAAAGAAAAAAATGATAAAACTCGTATATTAGAATATTCATATTTGACTAAAGTGATTTTTCTTTTATTTTTCTTCTTTTTTTATTTTTTTCTTACCAATTATTTTTCTTTAAAACTTTTATATATCGAAATAAACTCTTTCTCACCAATTTTATTTTTGTGGAAACACAGGGAAAATTTTTCACACACGTATCAATGATTTTCAATATGTAGCGCTGCTGTCTGATCTTTCCCCATACTCGTGGATTTATTGTAGAAAGTTGCTGTTTTGTGATAGAATTATTTTTGGAACTTTGAAATCAATATGTATTCCTTCAACCACCTGTGGAAACCATTTGCTTGCGTAAATATGTAATCTTGAAATTGTGAATTTGCTGCCTCCTTTGGGAAGTCTCCAACATGTTCAATGTCAGAAATTTTCAATTTCATTACTGTGTAGGAGAGGACATTGGATTCATTGGTCAAAACTATGCCTCTTTTTCTTTTGATTGAGTTCTTCTTGCTTTTGATATGGATTCTGATCACTCTGTTCCGCTTCTTCTGTGTCGTGAATCAGAATTATTTGTTTGAAAGCAACTTGTTCCATTTTTAGTTTTTCAAGCATTGATATTTGCTATTCCATTGCCAATGGTTGAGGAGGAGAGTAAGAAGCAATGTGGCCAATTTTGTAAGTAGCGTAATTTGCTTGCGAATTTCTTAATGCTGACGTCAGATCAAACTTTTGAGTTTACCTGAGGTAACCAGCAGCCCGTTTATTTCAGTGGAAGAGATGGTTAGTTGTGCAACAAGCGTGCAGCTTTCTCTTGGGTCATATTAACATAACCTTCATGCTAGTTAAAAAACAACTTAATTCATCTCTGTTTGCAAATATGCTGCGCTGGTCCTGTATTCCTGGATTTGCAAAAATTATATTTAGCATATGCTTATGCATTTTCAACATTAATAATAATCACTGCATAATTCATCTCCCTGAACCTAAACATCCCTTTAAGGATCACTGAGGCCATACCCTTGTGAGGTGAAAAGTTTTATTGAGATTGAATAGGATAAAATTAGAAAATTTCAAAATTAGAGGGTTAACCTTTGAACATTAATGTGAGAGTTTTCTTCTTTTTGCAAAAATGGGGAAAAACATATTATTTATTTATTTATTTATTTTCCATTTGTATCCCTCTGTTTTGGTACAAGATTAGCCAAACTTTTGTAGATTTTTCATTGTAAAAGAGGATGTGGAGATGCTCTGCAACTTCCAGAAGAATGTGACTGAACCTCGAGCATTTCATTTTCCATTGAGTTCTCAGTTTATAAAACTCCCCCATATAATCATGGATGCAGGTTAAATTGGTCGAATGACATTATATCCTATCTCTTCCTTAACATGAGAACATGACCTTGATTATATGATTCCAAGAAACACAGAGCGGCAACTACAGGAGGACATGGAAATGCTGGTTGGAAGCTGCTCGCTGCCATAGTGTGTCCTAGGCAATTTCATTGGTATCCTCTTCTCCAGTGAGAAACAAGGTAAAAAATCAACAAATCTAGGGTAATGTCTCTAGTTCCAAACCTGGATTAATCTTTTTGTCCTTTTTTATTTACATTTTAAAGGGCCTAAGTACACCTGATGGAATATATGTGATCCACCAGGCTCTATTCGCAATTCCCTTAACTGAACAGTGGCCAACGAAAAGTGGATATGCAAATTCCAGACAACTATTGTCACCAATCACATCAAAGTCACATCTAATAATGGGTCTATCTGCCTCAATATCGAAGCTCCGCCATCTTGCCAAAGTCCTTGAGGCCTTTTAGATTCAAGGCTGTGGAACGAACACCTGATGTGTACAAGGAGACAATTAATGAGACTTTGAGAAATTCAAGGAGTAATATAGTTGAGAAGGTTAATAATTTGAAATCTCAATTATTGGACTTGAATAAAGGTACTTTTGGTAACTTGTTCAAAACTAAATTCAGATTAATCAGGGGCCTCAAAGGTGTTCAAGAAGCCCTGTCCAGAGTTGACTCTATTTATATCTGTGGAATTGAATTAAGTCTTCTCCACCAATATAGTGATATCCTGAAAGAGAGGACATGCTTGGTATCAAAATCGAAGTTAAACTAGCTCTTCCAAGGCAAAAGAATGCAAAATTCCATTTTTCTATTACCATCAACAGAAGGAACAAGATATCTTTGTTGAAGGATGACAAATGGTATTTGGGTCGACAACAATGATGAACTTAAGAGGGCTGTTGTTAAGTATTTTTAACAGATTTACCATGATCCTCTGCCACTAAAGACGCGTAATTTTCAGACTAACTGGCCTCTGTTAATACGGATTTTTTAGGAGGATTTTGGAAGCTACCCTTTCTATGGAGAAAGCTAAAAAGCCTTTTCTCCATGAAGCCTCTAGCCATTGGACTGGATGGGTTGCATTGCAGCTTTCTTTTTTCCAGAATGCGTGAGAGCTCACGAAGGGAGAGCTTTTCCAAACAGTGACAAACCTAGCTTGGGATGGTAAGTTGAACAAATGGATTAATGACCCCTTTATTTCTTTCATCCCAAAAGCTGACGCTTTGAAACATCTGAACCATTTCAGGTACTTTTAATTTTGTTATGGTACTTACAAGGTTATTACTGAAGTTATCGTCCATCGGTTATGTCTCTTGCTGAATAATCTTATTAGCCCTCCACAATCTAGTTTCCTACTTGATCAGACAACTCAGGACAATATCTTGGTGGCTTAGGAAATCTTCCATTCCGCTTGCAAAGCCAAAGGAAAAGATGGTAGCATGATCCTTAAGATTGACCTTACTAAAGCATATGACAAATTATGATAGACGCTCATTTGTGATACCCTTGAGTCCCTAGGCCTTCTTCTAAGCCTTACCAACCTGACTATGGAATGTATCACATCAACTTCCTTCTTGGTGCTTTGGATTGGGGAGGCCATCGATATTTTCCTCCCTGAGTGCAGATTTCAACAATATGACCCCCTCTCCCCTTATATTCTTGCTCTTTGTTTTAAAAGACTCTCGCAAATGATGAATCAATAAGTCACTTAAAGGAAAGTGGAAGTTCTTCAAAGTTTGTAGGAGGGGTCCCCTTATCTCCCACATTTTCTATGATGATGATTTGCTTTTGCTCACTAAAGCAAGCACCAAACAAGTTACCATGATTATTGAAATACTTGATGATTTCTACCTACACAAAGGACAATGCATTAACCAACATAAGTCACTCATCTTCCTCTCCCTGAGTGTGAAAAAAGAATTGAACGGAGATATTTAAAAAATTTACAAATTTTAGAAAGTTAATGATCTAGATAACTACCTTAATACTTGAATTATTTATGGCAGAATCACTAATGATCACTATAAATTCATCATTGAGAGAATGAGGCGACAGCTCCAATACTGGAAGGCGAAGCACCTATCTATCGTCGGCATAGCTACACTCATTCAACCAGTGGCCTAGGCAATCCCTATATACCTGATGCAAAATCAAACCTTTTCAAAAAAGACACACAATCAATTTGATTAAATTAACCGAAACTTCCGTTAGAATGAGCAGAAAATTCACTTGATTAACTGAAATAAAGTACACACACCTAAAAAGAAGAAAATCGAATGTCACTACTTAGCCCTCCTTGGCAAGTTACAAATTCAAATATTTAAAGCCAAATACTTTTACTAGAATGATTTCTTTACTGTCAAAAGTAATTCTAGAATCTCTTAAACCTAGCACGGCATCCCCAAACACAGAAGCTCCTCATGCAAGGCACAAAGTACTCCATTGGAAATGGTAACATTGTCAAGTTTTGGAAAGATGCGTGGGTCAGGCAAACTCCTCTTCTTAAATTTTACTCATCATTACTGTAACAAAAATAAAATGAAGGTTGCAAATTACAGATCTGCAAATGATAATTGGAACAAGGACCTCGTTAAGGACAAACTTATCAATGAAGGGACTCTATTTCTTAAAGGAGTTCACAATAGTATCACATGACTCTCTAAAGATATTGCTATCTGGATCAACCACTTGGGCAAGTACGCTATATTATTGGCTTTCGCCCTCTTCCAAGAGGCTAATAGAGGTAACAATAGGCAATGGGAAAAGGTTTGGAAACTTGAATTTCTTCCCGAGTTCAAGATTTTTGTTTGACTTTTGTTAGAAGATAAACGGCATATTAACTGGCGAAGGGTGATGAGGAATCTTTTGAACTCTGGACGGGGTGTATTCATTGTGGGCTCCCTGAAATGATTAATCACAATTTATGAGAATGTAGCAGGGCTACATGGATTTGGAATAAATTGCTAGATCATGACTTCCTTTCCTCACGGTAGAGCAATGTGCAAGAATGGGTCAGCACTCTACTCCATATAGGTAAATGAAAGAACCTAGTCATCTTCTTTCCCAACTCGCATGAAGAGCCCCCTCAACCTGGGGTATTTGACAGTTGGTGGAGGACATTGACAATTACAAGGTCCATTTCAGCTCCTCGGCGCTCACTTTTTGGAATTTGGATAACAGTAACCAAGCTGGCTTCCCCCTCCAAAAGACTAGATCAAATTCAACACTCGTTTTGGTGGAGGATTGGTGGGCAACTTTCGGTGGGTGCAGTTGAGACTATATCAGAAGGTAAGTCACTCGTTTCAATGGCTTATTAGGTATTATGGATATCCTTGCAGCCGAACTTAAGGTTATTTTGATCACCTTCCAAGTTTCCTGAAAGATGAGCTCGAAGAAAGTTATCAATGAATCTGATTTGCCTATTGCGGTGTGGAAAATTTAAAAGTGCGTATGAAGAAGACTATAATCAAGAACTCATTATGGATTGTAGAGGTAAAAGTAGTTGCTGATTTTATGGCTACAATCAGGATGAACATAAATACAAACTTCCACGAACACACCTCCCACAGCGGTGGCGCAGCTGATTACTATTGACTTGGCTTCCTTAGGCAGCTTTTGACCCTTGTCCCAAGGGTATTGGTCAAGGATCTCAACCCATCCTGCTTTTTTCCCCTTCCTTCCCTTCTGTTATTTTCTCTATTTATAGGAATGTTACCTGGAAAAAAAAAAGCACAGAGTGCAGTCCATTGCATGCAGTCATGCCCAGGCAACTCCATATACTCATCCCTCCTCTTTTTCCCTTGCTATGCATAGCCAGGGGTTCGCCATACAGCAGTGTCACCATTGTTTTCTTCCTCATGCTGCCTGTCACCGAAGGTGAGTTTAATTAATTTTATTTCTCCAAGTTTAATAATTCTATTTCTCATCTCTGAGCCTTTTTCTATGAATTTCTCAGATACGTTCAGATTATCTCTTAGTGTCCCAAGTAGTTGCATCACAATTTCAGTCCCGAAATTGTGATTTATCGCATTGAAACTGTCTCCTTGCCATTTTTAATTCACGGAACCACACGGAATTTTCACAGATATAGATGATTTAAAAAATTTGTTGCCCTTGTCTTCTAATTTTTCACTCCCCCATATAATGTGGAAGTTTCTCCCTTTTGCAGTGAGATGATGGATTATGATAACAAGTTATTGGATTGACTGTCTGATATGGAGTTGTGCAAATCGTCAGCCTTCATATATAAACTTCAGCGTGGATGAATGGAACTGTCTGTGAGAATTCTAGGCAGTGTTGCTTTTAGAGGAAGCTTTCCAAGTGCAAAGTAAGTCACTCACATAAAACTTGAACCTTTTCTGAAGTATCAACTTCCCATGAGTTTTTATTATAAAGTTATTGATACAACTACTCAAATTCATCAAGACCTGAGAGTTTCAAATATGCTAGAACTTGTGCCCATAATTTTTTAAGTCTTGAGACTTGTATCCACACTTTCTAGGTATCAACAATTTCTCCTTTTAGAAACATCAATGCCATGGTGGTGTGTATGTCACGATATACATCATATCTGTTATTAATATCTCTGTTCGATTGGCTATAGATAACAATTATTTATATGAAATTAGTTATTACTTTTTTATTGATAAATATTCTTTTGTAATATTTATTCTCACTCGTTATTTTATAATCAAATGATGTAATGAGAACAAAGTGAGATAAATATTATATATAATATTTATTTTTATCTTATTCATCGTAACCGTATCTTATTATTGAGCAATTTTTCACTAATATTTTTCCCACTTAATTCTTCCTAAGTAAATATGTTGTTATTTTTGCCGTATTTGATCTGCCTAAGATACCTTGGGCATTATGTTCGTAGTTTTGAATCTTCTTGAGGATTTCTTGCTATCAATTCACAGTATAAGTTATCTCTAGAAACGAAAAACAAATAAACTTAACTTACTTTCTCAATTTTTTTAAAAAAATATAAATTATTTTCTAACTTTACTCTAAGTGTTAATTTAATACTTATTTTATGCTAAAAATATTTGTTTTCAAGTCCATTGATTTGTGGCAATTAATACATATATCGCAGTTAGAATGATTTACAAATTACTTTTAAAATTTTATTTTTTGGCATTTATACATACTATGACTAGCAAACTTTTAATTTTTTCTTAAATTTTTATTTGTTACAAATTTGACATTTTAAAATAGTCAAAAAAATTGTGAAAAATAAAATTCGGAATTAATTTATGAAAAAAACTAATAATATTTCTTTTTGGCTTATTACCAAAATAATAATAATAATAATTATTATTATTATTATTAATAAAGGAAAATCTAGACTAGGGGATTCATTGTATGACTGCATCATTTAAGAGCATACTGCTGTACATATATCGATGTGCATGCTCTAAGCAAACTACATGGACTGAAGAGATATATAAGAACACACCATTCATCTTCAACCCATTACAGTAATCAAACGCACCATGAGTAGAAGAAATTATTATCATCATTGCCAAGCAGCTCGTTGCAATGTCAAAGCTAACAATAATTTTGCATATGGTGCATGTTTTCTGTGCAAATCCCTCTAAAGAAAGAAGAAGAAATTTTAAAGATACTACAAGAGAGCGCAGAAGATCGGAATTGCTTTTATCCAACCTCTATATGTCAGATTCAGACGTCGATGAGTGGGAGAAATAACTTCAATCTACCGGCAACGAGTGCTCAATTCAAACCCAAAACCTCTAGAAGTTGGTGCTTTGTATTCTCCACAAGCAATCTTTCCGCAAAGGTGAGTCCGTAAATACCGCTTTGATGAAATCTACGACCTTCAGGTATGAACAGTAATGTAAAAAATAAATCTGAAAATTTCATGTTTTTAGAGTAGAGAGAGCTCAAATATTGAGATCATCTTTCTTGAAGTTCCCTGATCCTCTAAATGGGTGGCAGAAGCAAGCTTATCAGCTTGATTTCTTTAAAACCAAATCATGTATGGAGGCTCACATTTCTCTAGTGCCACGAAGTCAAGAAAACGGCTGACCTGATGATAGGAGAGCCAGCGATCAAAGCTCTGGTGAACGAGGGTGTACTTAATTTAATCCTCGCGAGCTTTGAAGCAGTGCGGTAACTTACATCATTAACTTATCAAACTCTAATTAGGATAAATGGAGCTCATTCCAATGGTTTACAATCCAAGCCCGACAAGCCCCATGTGAATAATCATGAGGCAAGCCTTAAGTGCGTTCGTTCATTTAACAGCTCAAACTCAATCTAACATCAACGCAGACCCAAAAAAATACGACATTGCTTTTTTATGGTTGTCTATTTCATCTTGCAGATAATTGCTGGGGGTGTACCTCGGATAGTACAAATCCACAGCTGAATAGTTCTCCACTTTCCCAAGATTGTGTAATGGACTTCAAAGGCATATCTAGAAAATCTAGTAAAATTCCACAGGGCAAGGAAACAGATTAGGTAATAAACTGACCATCAGAACTCACGAGGCAAAAGGTCAATGGGGAGGGACAGCATACCGGCCAGTTTCCGGACTTTTCTAAGAGATGGAATGCGCTCATCAAGAGGTCGTGTGCCATTCTCGTCAGAAGTTTGACGGACTTTAATAGCATTCAGTGACTCCAGTAAGGAGGAAAGATTCTCAAGCAACAGCTGAATCAGTCTTTGAAGCTGGAATGGGGGAAAAAACAGGGTCAACAGTTTTAGGTGTGCAAAGCAACTAACAGTATGACAATGTCAAGTGAGGACAATGCACACCTGCAGCGTCTCTTCAGCTGCTATATCATCTAGAAGGAGTATGTCTTGTGAAATTCTAGAAAAAACTGATTCAAGCACTGTGCACATACTTCTCTTATAGACCGATGGCATCAAGAGAGGTTCCCATATAAGGCGGACTTTCTCAAGGATGAAAACAACCTGACAAGAAAATTTATGTTTTATACCTTTTTGTAGCAGGGGGAGAACGAAGTAGGTTTTATACCTTTTTGTACATGAATAATTACCTGATCGATACTAAGCTTTGCAGACTCATACTGCTGCATCTGATGGGTATTCTGGAATCCATCAGCCCCATCTACTGCCTATAAAATCATAACAATTGCTCAAAAAAGACATATAGAAACATATAGTTTGAAACGTGCAGATTAAAGTGAATATCTCTGAATGAATTCGAGTAACATTTTTAGCAACATAGATACCTCTTTTAAGTTAAATATTACAATTTGAACATGTCTCTGCAGTATTTCTGCTGCCAATAGCTGCAATCTAGGAGCCATGTCCAAAAAAACTGCACGGTCTTTTATAACACTTGAGAAATGTGGCCGGTACTGAGAAACAAAATAAGTAACTCAGATGGAGAAAACAATACAACAACCACGATGATATGGAATGCAGAATGTGGCATTTACTCTTGTGGACGATGCCTATATGCTCCAGAAAGTGGACCTTCAGGTGACAATATATTTTTGCAGATTAGGAAGGAAACAAATCATATTTCAAGCTTTGCATAGTTTCTTGCTAACTCATTTGTAGACTACAAAATTTTCAGTGCAGAAAATGGGCAGCTCAAACATCAATAACCATGATCAGTTTCTTTGTGTATACAAGCATTCTCCTTCATGCACATATGCAGATGGAATTGTATTTATCCACTCTTGTTCTGTGATTAAATACTGGAAGATTTTAACGAGAAAAATTATCACTCTTCTTTTCCATTACTAAGTGATTAAGAGGCAAGACATTTCAAACAAATGGCATCTCCACTCTGAGATGGAGGGAAACACCTCTCATCTGCATCAAAATTAATGACATAAGAATTCCATACCTCAAACGATAGCCCAAGAATCTCCTGAGAAAGATAAAGACAGTCATTGTGCACAAAAACAGCAACCTGGTTGATACTATCGAGCTGCCTTTCTAGCTTCACAAGAAAAGATATTATTATATTAGCAACAGATGGTGTACAAACAAGTGCACCCACACTGAGGAGGATGTATAAAAACACCAGCTAAAATCTAATTATAAATTTATATGACACTTTGTTCAAGAGTGCAATTTCCAATCAAGAGAGATCATAACCAAGCTCAGTGAAACATCAGTAAAAGAATGCCAAACAAACATTTCTTGAGTAACTCCCACAACGATTAAATGTGATGAACCACTATACATTTAGTAAAAGGTATCCGTCTTCAAGCACTAGGCAACAACAGTCTATGGCCCATTAACATTCTTGCATGCACTAACCTTGACTGGTATCACACCTTCATAAAGGAGTAGAGCATCCCGTGCAGCATGATATAACTCCAATGCCACTCTTGGAGATGACAAACAAACATCCTACAAAAATTCAATCAAGACACATCACTTTAAAAATGCCATTATTAGTAATTCTGCATCTTAACAGTAGATGCTTTGATTTTTCTTTCCTTTTTTCTTTTATACACTATAGATGGTTGACAATCTTTTGTTGATTGATTTTAGACGCTCTCTTCATTGTAATAACTCCAGGACATTACCTAACTCCAATGATTTCTTAGCTCAAAACATTTCAATAGCTCTGCAGAATTTTATAGTGGATTAATATATATCAATGGAAGTCACCGAGTAGTCCATCGGAGTTGATTCTGAGATGATATGCTTGAGTGTCTTGTTGTAAAAAGTACATCACGGTTTTCTCGTCAACAAGATAATGGGATTCACTGAATTGTAAACTGAAATCCAAAATGTCATTTTGAGCCGTCTCACCTGAAGTGTATGATGGACTAGCTTCATCAACTGAGAAGCAGCTTCAGACACCACACACTTCTCTGACAAAAATAGCAGATCAACAACTCTGTCCATATCTCTGTCATTACTCACTCCGGGTTTTTTATTTTTAAGCTCCTACAGGAATATGCAACAGTTATCGGATACTTAATTGAAATGAGTAAGAACTAAGAACACATGATATCAAGTGTGATGATGAGGCTCACTTGTGGAAGGTTAAAGTCACTCTGCAGAATAAGTTTCCTAGCCTTTGCCAGGATTTCAGTCTTTTTCCTTAACACAAAGTGCACCTCAACATTATCAGCAAATTTGCTTAGTCTTTCATCATTCTCATCAGACGCTGAAATGAACATAGTTTCCTTCAGCACAGTCTCAAACTCAGCAGAAATGCTTCTGATTCTCTGAAAGTCAGCAAGTTTTGAAGCATCATCAGGCACAACCTGAAACAAAAATTCAAAAAAAAACCAGACGCGTAAAGAAGAAAGGATATTCCATGAGGAAGTTTATGCACAGCAAACTATATACTTAAGGACAAACACTCTCAAGCAAACAAACAGAATGATCATGCAAGGTTCATGTGCTGAAAATGCTTGCTTGCTCCATTTATGGGTCCTACTCAATTTTTTGTTAAAACATGTGATGATTTTTAAGGTAAGGTCATAACAATTTGCTATGTTAAACACATCCACAAACAATTTACTGACATAAGTATAAAACCAAATATAATTACAGAATAAATGATCCACTGATCCATGGAACACAATATTACAGGCTTAAAAAAGGATCAAGTAGGGCATTTATCTGCTAACCAGAACAGCTACGCAATGTAAAGAGAAGATTGAAATCTCATAAGCCTAATCCCTTTTGCTCCCTCAATTCCCCCCAAAAAAATTGGTGAACAGATGAATTTTAAACATTGAGTAAACTACACAATTTGACATCCTATCTAATCACCGATCACGAATTCTCAGCACCACAGAGAATGCATATGGTAGTTGAATATAGCAACATCTTGTAGACGTGTTTCTCCCCTCCCTCCTATTATTGGAAAAATCTTGAGAGCCACCCATGATGTGCCAAATCTTCACCAGCACCGAGTTCGAGGTATTTGCTCATCCAGTCAAAGAATGTCACATATATATACACACACATAAGAAATAACAGACAAAGAACACACTCGTTCCAAAGACGACCAAGGGTCAAATAGACACCACAATAAATTTCACCCTTAAACATTAAAGTTTCTAGAAACATTTAGCATATAAGGCATGAGCCAAAAGAGCAAACTATCATGTGATATGTTCAAATGCAAACCTTGCAAAGGAAGTTAGAAATAATTAGATCAGACATCCTAGGCCACGTCAATCTTCCAAAGCAACGCATCCAAGAACCATTTCGAAGGCATACAAACTCATAGATAAATTTAACTACTTCCGTCATCCTTGAAAATAGTGTCTCACCATTCATGTCTTCAATCTGCAAATAAACAAAGGAAATTGTTGGCCAGATAAAGTACCATGAGATGATAGACAAAGGAAATTAAATTCCTTCTTTTAAAACAACATAATGAATAATTGTGCTTTCATTCATCTTTCCTTTTTTTTTTTTTTTCCGGGGAGGGGGGGTGGGAGGGGCTAAGAATATGCCCAAACTAACCACTCATATTGCAATTAATCAAACATGTCACTGTAAAATACATGAATAGTAGTTGGCAAGAACACCCACAAGCAATTTGCTGCGTAGTTGTAAGGAGCACAAGATAGTTCTGGAAATTCTAAAAATTGTTGTGTGGATGTTACCTTTGAAGCCAAGCATGGCACAATTTTCAAGATTGCCTCGCTCTTTTGATCCAAGTCATCATTTGATTCAACTATAAATAAAATAGGAGCGGCTAAGTTTACTGCTGGACTGATGACATGCTTGGTGAACAAGTCAGCTATTTTAGCAAGCCCATAATCAAGAATACCTAAAACCTGGACAAATAACAAAAAGTATTCAAGTTTTTTTACATTCTAAAGTCGATTCTGTAGACCAAATAAACTGTAAATGCTATAACTGGCCAGTACTGGTTCTCCTGTTGCTGGATCCCCCGGTTTCATTTATATCAAACAAGATAACTTGAACGAAGAGCATGAGTTGCGTCTTCCAACTACTATAAAGAACCTCGGTTTAAGGCTAATCAATTGCTTACCTGTTTTTGATTCAATTAGGCATCCACTTATATATCCTCATACAGAACAATGTAATCGTGATTATATATCTGCTCATGTATCTTCTATGAATTTGCAAAGCAAAAAGTTAGAAAACAGTAATGAATACTCACATCCATTGCTTCCAAAACCATGTGAAGCTCAATGCCATTGATTCTAGAAACAGAGCAGCAACGCACAACCCGAATTCTACTGAATTCAGGCTCATACCGCACGACGTTTTCCATAAATTTGACAAGCAATTCTTGAATCTACAAACCCAAACTCAACTCATCTAAAATCCAATCACAAAATTCAATAAATCCCAGAATTAAAATGAGGTACATAAAACTACTAAAAATCAATTTTAGGACAGGAAAAGAGATCTTACCTCTTCAAAACAGTCCAACCACTCTTTTCTAAGTAATTCATATACTACGATTTCATTTTCTCTCTCTTCCTCCATGTCCACCCTCAGCGCGACCTTCAAATCCCTAATTGTCTTCGCCGCCTCAACCAAGCGCCCTCCTTTCACAGACTCCTTCACACTATCTAACTTCTCAGTCAGTTTTACAATAATTCTCACAATCGACGCTTGCGCTTTCTTCGTCTCAAGCTCCGCCGCGGTAACCCTAATTTCTGATAGAGTGTTTTTAATCTCATCATATATAGGATGATGGGACAAGAAAGAGAGAACGGCGTCGAGCTGCGACGAGAGGGCGTTGGACTGGGATACTGAAGCGGCGGAGAGAGAGAGAAGGTCGGAGAAGTCAGAGTAGTGTGATTGAATGTACCGCTGGACTTTGGACTTGATTTGGTGAGAATGGGCGTCGAGGCGGTCAATGAGAAGCCGAAGATCGGGCGCAGAAAGCGGCGACGAGTCTTCCAGGTCGTGAGATGGGAGAAGATCTCGGACGTTGATCGATTTGAACAAAACATCCATTTCTTGAAAGTCGAACGCTCCTGAATTTGCAGTGCTTTGAGCTTGAATAGCGCGGTGAAAGCCGAGGCGGAGGAGCAGCGACAGTAAGGATTGCGCAATGGCCGCGGTGATTTTGGCCTGTTAAAATGGGAAAAGGTTCCTGGAGCAGTGTCCCGAAGGGTTGATCCCTGGGGATGGGGATAAGGGGATCCTGCTCCTTCAATATTTATTATTAAATTATTTTTAATTTAATAGCAATAATTTAAAATATTAAATATAAATATTTAAATATAAATTTTTTTATAAAAATTTTTAATATACAACTTAATATTTATTAAATATTAATATTATAATAAAAAATTAAAAAATAATTATATATAATATTTTTAATATGTTAAAATTTTTTAACTATTAAATTTTAATCTAATAACTAAAAAGAGAAAAGCATGGAATGGGAAGAAACAGGATTTCCCATTCACGAAGTACCAGAGGACTTATTGATTGGCAGTCACAAGAAGCATGGAATGTGGAAGTCACGAAACACGGTTTAATTGTCATGATCATCACCGGAGGATTAGACAGTAGATAGTCTAATTATGTGATAATACGATTATCGTAATTAAATTATTTTTTAATTTTCTTATTTGCTAATAATCTATTATCCCAAGAGTGAATTACATTGACAAATAATATAATTTTGAAGGGAGAAAAATTTTATTTTGTTTGTAAGATTTAATAACTCTAATTTTCCTATTCCAACATTTCACAAATTATTTAACTAGCAGGGAATAATTTGTCTACGAGTTGGTGAGTTTATATCACCCAATTTATAAATTAACTTTTACTATTTAATTTAATATTAACAGTTTTAATAAGGTCAAATAATTTTTTTAAAAAATTTTTTTAATTGTTTAATTTTTTTATTTATTATCGATATCTATACTATAATAATGGTCTATACACTTGATTATTTCAACATATAGAATAAATTAGTCTTTACACATAATAAATATTTATATAGTCTTGCATTTCTAAGTTTATAAAAATTAAAATTGTAGTTTAATATGGGTATCTATTTATTTTACTAAGTAAATAGTTAGTTCTTAGTATTGTGTGCCTAAGATTAAGAAGTAATTAGAACAAATATACAGAAATAATGACTCTAATTAATCTATATTATTTTTATGGGATTTGTTAGCTAGCCTTTACTACATAACTTTATGACTATAAATAATAACATAATCCAAACATAAACTTAACACATATATGATATTCTATTTTATGTATCATAGATTTTTAATTTTGACCCACTAATTCTTAAAAAGTTATTGAGATTTTAAATGTAATGAGAATTCAAGAGTCAAATAGTTATATTATTCAATATTTAAAGTATTTTTTAATGTTCTTATATGTTAAATTATTTTAAATCAATGATAAATTTAATATTTAATAATAAATTATATCGTTGATCTAATTAACTAAAACTATATTAAAATTGGTAAATTTTAATTTTTATTTACAAAAACACTATTGGGTTAAAATTAGACTAATTTATAGATCAAGATCTAATAACTATTAAAGTAAGACCATCGTCATTTTAATACTAGAATTTTATAATTTATAGGTTTATAACTAAATATGAAAGATAATTTTACTTGTCATAAAGCGATCCAATTTAAATCAAGTTGGTCAAAATGAAAAGTAGGTGTTAAACTGATTTGATCAATTTAATGTGAATATTAGAAAAATTCACCGTAATTTTTTTAATACAGTGTAGAATTATTATATGAATAATTTGTCGCATACATTATCAATCAATTATAAAATAATAATTTTTAAATTGCGTTAGGATAGCCTTTAGTTATTTTAATGATAATATTAATCACATAACTTATTATTAATTTATATGAATAATTAATATAAAAATAAATAAATAAATAAATGAGTATTATATTATATGAAAAGATCATAAAAATAATTAAAATCTGATTTAGTAACATTTTTTTTTTTTCATAACCCCAAATCCGCCCGAAGAAGCTCCGAAAATGTTTGATTTCCATGTATTGCCCTTTGCTTTGTTGCTACTTACAAAATTGTTCGCTGGACGCACACCTTCTCTAGGTCTACGGTTGTAAAATTTGCTCGCCGCCCGTCGCCGCCTTCTTGCTGCCGCCTTTCTACTCTGCGGATTTGTATTCGGAGAAACTTCATGGGGAAGAAGCGGAAACACAACGAAATCGAAGCCGCTGAAGCAGCGAAGAAGAAGGACACTGCGCCAGAGAGGCCTAAAAGAACCCTCTTGGGATGGAAAGATAAGGTATCAGAGAGTGCAAGTGGTTCTCCTCGGGCATTCCGGAACAAAGAGAAGGTTCTCCTCACTTGTTCTCGCCGCATCAATTTCAGGTTGTTAATTTCGTTGCTGTGTTGCAGTTGTTGTAGATTTTTCACTTGCACGGTTCTTCGTTAGACTTTTGTTTATCGATCAATTGGGGTGGGGTAGGTACCGTCACTTGATGTTGAATATGGTGTCGCTGTTGCCACATTGCAAGAAAGATAACAAGGTTGAATCAAAGACAAGTAAAGGTGGGACTTTGAATGAGCTTGTTGAGCTCAAGAGCTGTTCTTCGTGCTTGTTCTTTGAGGTACACTATCCTGATGTTTAGATAGATTTGTTGGGTACTATTTTCGTGTTTTGTACTTCATAGTTGTATACTTGTCTTATCTAGTTGGACTGCAGCTGCTACATGTTCCATGTTATGAAATGAGAAGAAGATTTAGCTTTAAATTTGTTTTCCCAGGAAATCTGGCTTTGGTTTTTTCTTGTAGTGTGTGAACGGACTCTAGGTCCTGTTTGTACCGCGGTATATGGAAATTTTACTTTTGTGAAAATCTCTACAAAGTATCGTACTACCGCACGGTTGTTGCATGAATTTGTGAGGAAATTTAAATCACCAGTAATACACAAGTAAAACCATATAATCAATTGCGCATGGGTTTTACGTGAGAACCTCTTATAGATAGAGAGGTAAAATCACGAGACATTGAGTTCATGAATATCTACATAAATATGAGTATGTTTACACAAACTCCCAACACTATATTTGGTTTTACAGCAATGCTAGTAAACCAAACTACAAATGGAAAGAGATGTAAAACGAGACAAATATGACTGGTAAAACACTAGAAACAATAATTAAAATAACGTATCAAATGATAGTAAAAGTTGGAACAAGATTCGGAGCCAAAATGGTTGGTAAGAATCACCTACTCCTCCTTTTCTCTCTTTTATTGAGTGAGCTCTCAAAAGGTGTCTTAACTTTCGTAATAAATGATCTAAAACTGAAATAGGATGTTTATACGCATGTGGGCTGCTTGAACGGCCAGCTTGGATCCAGCTTGCAGCTTACTTGCATTTTGCCTCTGGGTTTAATACCAACCATGTGGCATAAGTCACTAGCTAGCACTTCGGAGTGCAGGATGCCTTGCAGGCCAGTAAACTGGAAAATAGTGTCTATTTAAAATGCATATGAGATCACAAGGAAGTGACCTATCTTTATACTGTTGTATCTTCAACAAATGGTATTATTCTAGGACTTGGGAATCTTTATCCATTTCTGGGCTTACATCACTCAAGTGGAGGTAATGCAAGCAATTTGGTTCTAAACTTGAGTATGATGAGGGGAGTATGTTGGCATATGTGACTTGTAATTGGCATACAAAATCTCATACTGTCTGCTAAATGTGGCAAGATCATAGCATCATTTTGACATGATTTGATGGGACGCATGTGGTTAGTGGGAGTTATCGTAACACGCATATTGGAATAATGAATAAACTACTGTTTTGCCCTTTGAATCTTTGTGACTTTTGGGCCATTTATGAGGTTTGCTTTCTCTTATAAGCTGGGTTGATATATAAAAATGTATATGCATGGGTGGAGAGTTGGCAGGAATTGAACTAGGCTGTGCAAAAATTGGAAGCCTACAAGGGTAGCACCCTGCACCTTCAATACACAAACAAGGAAAGGCTTTATGAGAAAGTTTTGTGTTGCTCAAATGCCATTGTGATAGTCTTTGCTTGTTCACTTGGAGTAAACTAATCTGAGTTTTTCCTAATCCTTCCCATGTGGAGAATTAAGAGAGTTGGACAAGGGACATATATTTGACTTAATATCAACCGTTACCTAACCAACAAAACCATAAAATCTCATTCAAAATCCATGTCCAAATCTGCAGGCCGAATTATTTTATTAATTTTCTTTGGGTTGAACAAGATCAGATGAATGTACTTTTCATTGAACAATATTAAATGATCCAAATCATGGATTGCAAGTTTTTGCAACAACTCAGCAACATATTTTAATTAAATTGGGGGTAATCTTTATAGAAACATTGGTGTTATGCTGCAGGAGGTTCTGTAGGTTAGACTTGATATTTATGTACCCCTTTTGCTCTTTGATAGGTGGCAAATGCTGATCCCCATTTGAATGTCTGCAGGAAGGTTAATTTGAGAAGTTTGAAAACTATTATCTTGCTTTTGGGACTTTCTAATGTGTGTTATGAATTGAAGCTCTATTTTGCTTTAGACACCTTTTTTTTTTTTTCTCCTGATTTATGCTTATTCTTTTGTATACCAGTGTAGGAAGCACAAAGATCTTTATCTATGGATGGCCAAATGCCCAAATGGACCATCTGTTAAATTTTTGGTTAATGCAGGTAATGCTTCCTTTTTGCTGTTGATTGATGCAGAGTCTATGAAATTCTTCCCATTATTTATTGTAGTTTTTACAGTTCTGTTCTGAAATTATGTTCTGCTTCTTGATCTTATTTGTCCCTGCTGGTGGAATCATTCTAATGAGTTTTTTTTTGTTTAGTGCACACAATGGAAGAATTAAAACTCACTGGGAATCATTTGAAAGGTTCACGTCCTATTTTGACTTTCTCCACCAATTTTGATAAGCAACCTCACTGGAAGCTGCTGAAAGAGATGATTCTGCAGGTATCTCCATCTTCTGTTCATTGCATAACAGCTGCTATATGATTTCTGAAACCGTTATAAGATTTCTGAAATCGTACTCCAAAAAAGTAAACTGCTATGAGGTTCACGTCCTATTCAAACTGTTATAAGATTTCAGAAATTCACTTTCCTTTGTAATGGAAGGATTTTGCAAAGAGTCAATACCACCTACGGATTAAAAAGAAAATAATTAAAATGGAAAGAAAAGGCTAAAACATATAACATAGTTAATAAATTTTGTAAGTCATTCTATCTCAGTCCTCAAATTTCATATCCTTGTCCTGTAAGTTGCTATGTAACTCATAAAATAGTTCTAAATTCATTAAATCATTTTCAGTTTTGTAGCAATGACAAGGTGCTCAATTGATGCAGAAAATTTTAATTTTCTTGTATCTTATCAGTTGCCAGGAAAAAAGTGTTTTAATTTCCCTCACTGAGAGTTGATGAACACCATTTTCCTCTTGTTTCAACCCACTGTCACTGCAAAGCACTCAGCTGCTCCAGTAAATGATTGGAATCATTGCCACCAACAGAGTGAAACAATAATTTTATCTGATTAGACAGGAGTCTGTATTCATCTCAAGAATATGCACTCTGATTGATAAATTTTCTCTCTCTTTTCATTAGAGAGGTCAATTTCTGAGTTTGGTGTGTGATGAATGACGTATGACGTTCCTTATCCTTGCAGTGGTGATGTGAAGGGATGGGAATTGAACCATGATTCTCCATTCGAACAATCTTAATTGCAATCTTAATTCCATTAGAGCAACTACTCTTTGGTTTCACTGACTTTGCCATGTCCTGCCGAACATAAATTTAATCACTTTCATATATATCCATACATCATCCCTTATTTTCGTTGTTGCCTCTTGGCAAGATATATATTTACTGTATCCTTTTGATGCACTGTCTGTTCTTCTATGTCTCTTTTTAATCGCTGGACCAGATACTTCTTCCAAATTCTCTCCTTATGTACTTAACTATTTCCAAAAGGAGATTTTTCAGATTAGAACATTGATGCAAATATCAGCAAATATGTATTGATATCGGTCCCTAATATTGATATTTTTCGATACCGTAACAATATTGCGATATATTGCTGTGCCATCTATGTATTTCAATATATTAGCCGATATACCGATATTTGACTAATGAAGCCCTTATCAACTTTTGATTTTGAGAAATATTTTTCCTTCTGATATGCTCGTTACCAATATGTATTATTCGATATATCCAATACCAATATTGCTATGACTGGTATTAATATTGATATTTTTATCCATGGATTTGAGTGCTTGGTTTCATTATGATGGATGTTCACCGGGTGAATGAGGAAAAATTCGATGGTAGTGGTTGGTGATGGAGATTGGAATGGATGCAATGATGCATGAACAAAATGGGGAAACTGAGATAGTCAACCTAAAATTTTACCGTAGCTTTGTTGAATTTTTCGGTGGCCATGTTTGATGTCGCATGTGCAGCTTGTGATGGCCAAAAATTGACTTGGCAGGCAAGTGAGAACCATTTTATGGAGTAAATAGTGAGTTATAGTACTGAAATTTAAGTGTAGTAGATATTATGAGTTTGTTTCTAACTTTTGCAATATGATAAATCTGCCCTTTATGTATCATTAAGTTTCGCCATTGGCTGTTCTCTTTTGACTTTTTTATTATTTTTTTGGGGGTTGAGAATTGGGATAGGAGACTGCTTGTTACCTGCTTAAATTTATTTCATATATTGGTTAGTGATTGTGTGTAGATAGTCTCTTGTTTTGCATGCTGGTATTACCTCCTTTTACTCTTTTTTTTCAACAGATTTTTGGAACTCCAAAGGATCAAAGGAAGTCCAAACCGTACCATGATCATGTCTTTGTTTTCTCAATTCTTGATGAACATATATGGTTCCGTAATTACCAGGTTGGTTCACTATTTTTAACGATGTTCAGGGGCTGAAATAGCCAAACAGTAACTGTATTGTAGTTGTCCTAATTTGCATTAAGGCATTGCTAGGAAGGTGCTGCAAGAATAAATCTTTTTGGTGCAAGCATAATTTGATTAAGTTGCATGCTTCCATGCTTTATAATCTTGTAAGGTTGCATGTTAAGAAAGTTATTTGTGGATGGAAGATGGTTTAGATGGTCACAGGCAGCCATTAATAATCATTTTTGGATAATTTGGAGCTTCTATCATTCAAACCTTGTACTAGCATCAATTTCCATTCTTAAAATAGCCAAAGTCTCAAAGGTCAACTTGTTTATGCAGGTAGTAGTTTGTAAGTCCTCAATCTTCATTATCTTGGCTTATCTTGGGATACCCATGTTGGTTTATCAGGCAGCTTTTTCTTTTCATCAATGCTTAGCTTGGCTGAGCATTGATTTTAGTCCTGGACCATTAGTCTTTGATGGGAATGTTGTTTGTTTTTGTTATGTTTAATTGAAGAGAGCATTGTATCTAGGTTTGTGTGGAACGTAATGTGGTAGAATTAGATTTCTTTTTGGTACAAGTATTTCTAGAACAATGTTTGCTATCATCTGTAATTGTATGTCGAGTAATGTTTCATCATGTTGTAGAGAATACTGCGTAGGAGACTTTGTTGTTTTGTCCTTTTTTCTTATTTAATTGGGTTATCTGCAATGTGAAACTGTATTTTTTTTCTTTTATATCCTGTCAGAACTATGGACGTTGTGCATTAAATTACTGTTGTTCAGTAATTCAGATTGAATGATCCAAATCACAAGGGCAAAGGGGATAGAAAAGTATGCTGACTCTGTTTTGTAGTTAAAGAGATGTTAGGAGAGTGAAAATGAGATCACCTTGATTACCATTGTTTCATATGATTATGATGTAGGATTTTGTGAATGAGGTTATAAAAGTCAGTCATTAGCAATTACTCGTACGAACTACCGACTGTGTGCTCTCAAGGGACAAACGATGTCCTTAGTGTTGTCATTTTTTAGTTTAGCTTTCAATGGTTTCATTCATAACGTTTTGCTCTATTTCTTGACAGATATCTGTTCCTCATAATGAATCAACTAAAATTGACAGAGGGTGCTTGGATAAAATGACCCTTACAGAGGTGATGTGGTGGTGTTCTTTTTATTTTTGCCAGACTGATGAAATTTTCTTGCTCATGTGGACTTTTTTTCCTTTTCTGGGTGGGTATGCTGCAGCTACAACCTAGCGGCCACTTTGATTACCTAGCAGTGCTATGATTATAGAATGGATGAAACTATAGGGTATCAATTCAGTCGTGGGTTTCTTGGTAACAGGTGTATCAAATGATACTAGAAATGAAAATATCAAAATCTGTTGTAGCCATATCAAGCGATACGTATCGGTATCTACTATATCAAACAATTTTATTTATTTTTGTAACCACATCAAAGCTGAATTATATTTAATCTTTTTTTGCATATTTAAAATGTTATAGGCAATTTTACTCATTTGAATTATTGCCTTAATGCCAATTAATACATTAGCAAATAGTCAAATGACAAAAGTAACACTAAATAAAGAATGGAATGTCACTCACTACTGCCAAATGACATGTTGAATGGTTGAGGTTTAGGTATAACTAATTTGTTTCTGCTTTGAAGAAAGAAAGAAAAATGAGTGACATTTGGCTTTTGAAAGGAAAGAATTGAAAAACGGAGAGAAGGGGAGGTTAGGAAAGGAGAAAGAACATATTCAGGGAACTTCTGGGTAATGGGTTTAAAGGTGGGGTAAATGGTTAAAAAAATGGAAGAATATATAGTGATGTTTTCTAAACACTGACACCGATATATATCAACCATAAATTTTCTTTGCAAATCGGAATACACAGGCAAATATCTGCAATTTAGTGACATGTCGCGTTTTTATCACTGTATCGGGAAAAATCTGTATTGGATTAAGATTACCCCTTTGTCTTACAAAGCTTGGCCTGCTTCTGGATTGTCTGTAACCTTCCAATTCATGCACACGTGCTTTGAGGATTAGCAGTAATCAAACCCTTCTGGATCGATAGCCAGAGCAGTGATAGAAGACAAATATTGTGCATAATATATATCCTGGATGTAAAATTTTTGGTCATCTACGTCTGACAGAAATGATTGATCTGTTGCAATTTTAGGTTGGCCCGAGATTTTGTTTAAATCCAATCAAGATATTTGGTGGCAGCTTTGGGGGGCCAACACTGTATGAGAATCCATATTACGTATCACCTAACCAGGTAGTTGAAGATATCTGGGAGTGCTGCTTTATTGGATTTTGCCGAGTTCTTTGCCTTCAGATCTTTTAGGGTTTCTATGCTTTCAGACCCGAGCTCTGGAGAAGAAGCAGAAGGCTGGCAAGTACGTGAAAAAAGTGAAGGCTAAGACGAGGAGGAAGATGCATGAGCTGTCGAATCCAATGGAACGCGATGAATTCGCCGATATGTGGAAGGAATGATATCGTGTCTCGGAAGCACGAGCTAGACATTTGGCTACCTTGTTGCTACTTCTGTTGATGAGGTACACTCTTTGGCTTTGTAGTTTTTCTGTCAATACCTTCTGATTTTCACTCGAAGAGGGTACTCGGATTTTCTGCAATTTCAAGGGAAAGACTAACGGACAAACTCGAGATTGTGATTGTGCTGGCTTTGGCTTCAAAATCTTTGTTGAGAGAGATGATTAGAGAAACCATTTGGATATCTTTATATGACATGGTGCTTATTATGTTAGTAGGACTAGGTGAATGAGATAGAGTATCCCTTACTATAGATTGAACAACTCTTTGCTAATGCTAGTACCTCGTACATAACTTGATTTTACCAGTTTAACAAAGCTTCTAGCATGGCATGAAATTAATATTAAATAACAATTAAGAGTAAAGTTATTACTACAAAAAAAATGTGAAAATAAATTGGAAAAAAAAACAAATTGACATTTTTGTTTAATTTTTATTCTCTCTTCAAAGTGGAACATCCCCGACCTCCGAAAAGTACCCATATCTTTTGCCAAACTGATAGTAATAGAAGTTTGGAGGAATTAATATCAATAAGTGATTATAAGTAATTATCAGAGCATATTCTCACGTTTAGAAGATGATGTACGGCACATCCAAAGAAAAGAAGACCATTCGAATACCATTTTTTTTTTTTTTGGGTTACAACCTAAATTTAACTTTTCTCATAATATTGTTTTTTATATTTTTTTGAATGTTAAGAATCAATTATTATAATATTAAAAGCTTAATCAAGATAACACAAATCATAACAAAATCATCTAAACTAGTTGTATATAGATATTTCAAAAAAAAAAATCCTGAATAATTTGGTTTCAAATTTCCAGGGTGGGCCTGTGAAATCCTCAAAGGATGCGTGAATATCTTTTAGAAAGAGATTAAATGGGTTTGCTCTTTTACTTTCTTTCTGCTTTTAATAATATCATCTGTGCAAGGAAGGAATGCAGGATCAATAACATCACACGGCAGATGAAGTAAACGTACAACAAACCTCTCTGCCAGAAGAAGGAACAGCTTTAGCGTGCCAACCACTCACTCTTCCCAAGATAGGCTGCCACTACCATTAATTCTTCGAAGCATCCAGTTTTCTTTTTCTTGTAAATATAACATTAACACAGTTGGAGAATTACTTGGGTAAGAGTTTAAGTCATAATATAAAATAAAATTACATATAATACATCTAAACTCGTGTGACTCTATTTGCTACCCCTCAGAATAGCAAAAATCCATGCAACGGGTTATCCTTTAATGAAAAAGAGGAAGAATGCCCATTTGTGAGCACAAGGATCTGCTGTGCGAGCAATGGGTTGTACCCTCGATACAATATTTGACCATCCAATGGAAAAGAAATTCATTGAACGAAAAATTCACATTTCCCTCTAAATTGTACAAGAATACTTGGGAGTTCAGCATCTCTGAAAGTCTCTGTGATAATGTTCTTTTTATTGATATTATCAACGGTATTGGATACCGGGTCATTCATAGCAAGCACACAAAAGTTTGTACAAACTATGGCCATATATATCGTCATTGATATGAAAACTAGAGCAGGAATCAAAATATATGAGGAAACCTGAGAAACCCAGGTATGCTTATGGAAGGGCCGTGGGATGGAAAATCATAGATTATTCAACAACACAAAAGCATCAGCACTCCAACCTCCCAGCAGATAGAACACTGAGCTATCCAATCTGACTCGAGCTGTGCTTCTTGTTCACCATAGAACAAGCGTGATAGACAGTAATGTCTGCCACAAACTAAACAGGCATGATTCAGGAATCATCTAGGTGAACAGCTACTGTGGCAGAAATACAGCCAAAGCTTTTACCGACCAGAATAAAAAACCAGTTCTTGGCTATGATCACCGTGAGTATACCGGATATTGATACCACCAATATACTCGAGGGCCGATAAGGAAATGCATGCAGACTACAAGGCTACGCTCCTTACTCAAACACGGCTGAGAGAAATACTTCTCATGGCCATGGGCGTGCAAAAAGAGAAAGGGAAATGAGCACACAAAAGATATGAACTTACCTCATTCCAAGGAGAAGGGCCCAGGAGCAACTTTAAGCCTTATCATAACTGTGGCTTTGCTGACCATATTTTCCATATTCTGATAAAAAATTCTAACCTCAGACTGTAAGGAAGTGGACAGAAAGGGCTAAACTCAATGAAGAGATTGGGAATGAAGAGATAGGAATTTCATACCCATTGAAGCATTAATAGTTATTTGGTTCACTAACAGAAGTAGATAGTAAGATTGCCTAGGGAAGATCATGCCCATTTAACAAGGAAAATTGGCCTTTTGATACACAAATTCACATTTCAGTCCCGACATTTCTGTACTGAAACACCAGTGGGAATGGGAATTGCTTGCAAAAGGATTCCTATTCCCATTTGCACTGCACAAACGCAGTTGAATATAGTAGCGTTATCGTTGCTTTTAACAACACTCCAGTCCATATCCCCAAGTCTCAAAAAGATCATCCAACACATCCACGTCCTAGTCTCGTATTCGGGTGTAAAGTGCAAGTTGCGATTATACTACATAAAGTAGCATTTGTTCGGCAGTAATGAAATGAAGGCACCAGAATCCTAATTTCATAATTCCCAATCTTCCACTTCGATCCTCCTTGAGTTCGATATAGAAAGAATTCAAGGAAACTAGCCACGTACAATGAGTATGGTATTCCAAAACCTTTATTCCTCTTCCCATCAAGCCAAGAAAGCCAAATATCAAATTAAATTCGTAGCTACACCACATAAATGATGAGAAGTGCTAGAAAGAGGCACATTCAAACATGAGAATTTTCTAATGGGACCTAGTGTCAAACACTAGATAATAAATTCATATCATCAAGCCACAACATGATATGCAGATGCAGTGAACCGAGAACAAGAGACTTGGGTGTGAGATAGTGCAATGCAGGCACAAATAGCAACCACACTATGCTTATATCAATTTCAACTTTATTGTTCAGTTGAAGGGTTTCTACAATTTTATTCCTTTTCTCAATCAGATAACTTTGTACAAAATGGGCGAAACCAGACAAAGGGACTCTTGCATGATTAGATTCAACTTCAACAAGACAACAATAGACAACATATGTAGTCCAGAAAGTTGAAGATGAAAAAACATTACAATGCATATCCTGATCTACATATTATATGATGATCAAATATAGTGGGGTTACAATAACAATAACAAAGAAGAAAGCACCCAAATGTGATTTTTTTTCCTTATCCCGGCCAGATGATTCTTTGCTCACAAATCAAACCATCACAGCCTCAGGGCAGTGAATTCTAAGTCATCCCCAACATCATCGATATCAAGTGATGGAAGGTTGAGATCAAATGGAAAGGGCTGTTTCCTGAAACAAGAAGTCAGATCCGCGTCGTCAACAACAACAGACGACGACGAATCACAATCACTATGACAATCACCAGGGGGCGGCAGCACCGGCCGTTTGATTCGGTGTTGCCGCTGCTGGTGAAAGTTCAGCGGCGCCCGAGGTCTGGGGCCGCTGAATGACTCCACCGTGCTGCTAAGACCACTAGCCGCCGGCCTCGGAGGCAAGAGATGGCGGTCCGGTGAGGAAATCTGATGATAATAGCTACCATTACCGTCATCAACATCGTGAATAACAACATTGTTATTGTTGCTGTTGGTCAAAGGTGTAGGATTCTGGTAGGGCGAGATAGCTTGTAATGCGTGCAATTGGTGAGGTTGGTAGTCGGATGAGGGAGGAGGGAAAAGCGGGAAATTGGTCTTGGCTTTAGGACCTCGGAGGGACAGGGCGGCGGCGTCGTAGGCGCGGGCGGCGGCCTCGGCGGAGTCGAAGGTTCCGAGCCAGACGCGGGTCTTCTTCCATGGGTCTCTGATCTCGGCGGCGTAGCGGCCCCAAGGCCGTTTTCTGACGCCTCTGTACCTGATTTCTCTATCTTCTATGCCTGCACCCGATCTGATTGCAGCTGCCGCTGATTCTGGATTTGGGTTTTTGGTTGGTTCTGATCTCTGCCTCTGGTGCATAGAGGAAAATCGGCGAAGATGGGCCTCCGTAAGAGAGGAGAGAGAGAGAGAGAGAGATGGCGATGGAGGGAGTCGAGGTGAGGAATCTGCTGGCCGCCACCACCTCAATGAATTATTACCGATCCATCACCCTCTTCTTTCCATCTCTCTCTCTCACTAGTCACAATTTTGATGTTGGGTTGTGAAGAAATGAGAGGAGGGTATAATAATGGTGGAGGACCGGCATAGCTTAACCACAATTCTAATATATAATAATAATTTGGAGATATACGTTGAAGTATTGTTTTAAAAATTATAAATATTTCGTCTAATCAATTACATTATAATCTTAGCAAAAAATTGATATTAATTACATACTACACATTAAAAATAATAATAATTTAATACATTTTTTAAAAATTTTATAATAATAAATATTTTATATTAAAAAAAATAATAATTTAGTACATTTTTTAAAAATTTTATAATAATAAATATTTTATATTAAAACATTTAAATTTGATGGAGTGTACGCTTTTTGACGAACAATCTAGAGGACCACGAATGGCTCTCAAACGATGCCAGTGAAGATATTAATCACCATGGCTAACAAACCCCACAGTGACACCTATTACGGACCTTGGCGCCAAAGCATTCCCCACGAAATATTACAAATACCGCTCACCACTACAAGGCAGGGGTTCTAGCCGAGGCGACCGGAAAGAGTACCACAAGCTCCTCCCAGTCAAAAAAAAAAAAAAAGGTGATCAATTAAAAGGAGAACCAAGCTCTCCCTGGAGACTGCTTCTTTTCTCTTTGTCTATAATAAATTTGTATGCATTTAGTGAGCCACTTATCAAATGATATTTGAGTGATAAGGCCTAGTGAGCAATTCAAATGGAGTCAATTGAGTTGGAGGAACAACCCGTTACTACACATTATGAACTCAATCCTCCTCTCATCCCCCATAAATCGTCTAATTTCTTTATTATCTTAACGTACATATTTTTACTATCTCTTTGATAAATATTAATAATTTAAAAGTTGGAGAATAAATTAATGATGAATTAGCAAATTGATCTTTTCAAATGAACTGAAAAAGATTGGTTGATTTTAAAAAAATCTTATAATTTGAAGGCCTCATTTTTTAGATGTTGGAGCAACAATAAAAAAATTAATAATGATCAATTAAGATTAATTTTTATTAATTTAGAAAATAGAAGCCAAAGTTACTGCCCTTAATATATTAAAGCTGGTGTGATGTGACTTTTTATTTATATATATATTTTTGAAGCCTTATTATATTGATATTTCAAAGTTGAAGTCAGTACAACACGACGCATGTAACGTAGATGCCACCTTACGCTTTTTGACGACATGATCTAGAGGACCACGAATGGCTCTCACACCAAAGCAAGGCGATACTGGATGAAGATGGCTCCCGTCAACGTCTCGTGGCTAACAAACCCCACAGTGACACCTATTAGACCCCACTTGAGAGAAGAGAGAAGGAGAAGATTATATTTGAAGTTATATTTCTTTGGCGCCAAAGTTCCAGGCATTCCCAAGTGAAATATTACAAATACCGCTCATTCACTTTGTGTTGCCACTACAAGGCGGGAGTTCTAGCAGGCGTCCCGAAAGTTTGCTTTTCACACTTTTCTCTTGACCCTCAAATTCCCTAACCCTGTCTTTGGGGTTGAGGTGCCGGTGGTGAGGGCTTGAGCGCCCGACTTGTCGAAAAAAAAAAAAGGCCTTCGACCCTCACGGGGTGTAAAAGGAGAACCAAGCTCTCCCTGGAGACTGCTTCTTTTCTCTTTGTCTATAGTAAGCCACTCCACAAGTATGCATTTAGTGAGCTACTTATCAAATGTATTCCTAACGAACTACTCAACAAGTGCATCCCTAATCACTTATTCACCGAATACAACTCTAGTGAGCAATTCACCGAGTGCGATCTTAATGAGTCAATGACCGCATGAATCGAAGTTGGAGTTTAGACCTCCATCAACATTAAATACAAGTCCTTTTAAAACCAATCCTCCTCTGCGATCTTAATGAGTTATGACCGCATTACATATTTCCCAACGTCCATTTAAAAGTTGGAGAATAAATCGATGGTGAACATTATGAACTAACATAATTTAAAAGTTATACGTAAATCTTCGTTCTCTTGATAAATGATTTTAAATTTAAACGTTGATCTTTTAACATTTATTTATAATTTGTAATTACGTAAATTTTAAATTTAGAGATGAAAATTGAACACGCTCTAGTTTGATTTTAAACAAAGATTGGTTGATTTCAACTATAATTTGAATTTTACAATGGAAAAGATCGGTTATTTTGAATATTAGATGGGTTTGGTTAAAACACGGAATGGAATTTGTTATTTAATAGTTTAGTTATTAAGGAATAGAATTAGATGGGAATAAAGTTGGGAATGTTATTCACATGTTTGGTTGTTGGAATAGAATTAGTTGGAAAGGTGAATAAAGTTATTGTATTCTGATGTTTGGTTTTTAAATTTTATGTTGGGAATAAGGTAATTTATCGAAATGTTTGCTTTTAACCTTATAATAATAATAATAATAATAAAATAATAATAATAATAATAATAAAATTTTAATATTTGAAAATAAGGTTAATAAAATTATTGGGTGGAATAAATCTTATTCCTTATAATTGGGAATAATAACTATTATTGGAGAATAGTTATTATTATAATCGAGGAATGGCTTGATGGAATAATAATTTATTAAGAATAGTTATTATGGAATAATAATTTAATCGAGGAATAAACGATGGAATATTCTGATTTTTATGGAATAATAATTTAAAAGGATAAGGAGGAATAAAATTTTTAATTTTATTAAAATTATACTCATTTTTAGATGTTGATTATTGAATTTTTTAAAATATACTCATTTTTAGATAATGATCAATTAAATTAATTTTTTCTTTTATTTAACAATAAAAAAATTAATAATGATCAATTAAGATTAATTTTTATTAATTTAGAAAATAGAATAGAGAAAGAAGAAAACACTACCTACCACGCCAAAGTTACTGCCCTTAATATATTATCAAGCTGGTGTGATGTGACTTTTTATTTATATATATATTTTTTGAAGAAATATTACCTTATTATATTGATATTTCGGTAAAGTTGAAGTCGACGTGAATCATCTGTACAAGTTCCACGACGCTTAAAAGTTGACCGTAGAAGAAAATAAGGTATAATCACTTTAACTATTAAACTTATTATTATAATATACATTAAACTATAATTAAAACACTATTTTTTAATATTATCAATCTATACTCTGATCGCTTTTAAAATAATACTATGTTCACATGCATAAATTAAAGTCTAAGATCTTTTGAGTTCTAAAATGAGCATATTTCATATAACTAGAATAAGATGCATACGAATTGTCTACTACATCTATCCACACCTTGGTTTAACTTTAAACACATACATTTTATTGGTTAAATCATATTACAACTATTATGTCCAATTTTGAAAGCAAAATTAATGAGCCGCTTAGGTCATGATAGATTTATAGTTTTATATTTATGATTTTTAAATTTTTAGAGTCAAATACGATCAAATTATTATACCTAAAAAAAAAAAAACCCACTAAGCAGATAAAAAACAAGAATGTGATTATTCATTTTTTTACAAAATTAAAAAAAAAAGAAAATATCAATATACAGCATTCTATATGGTGGGATTTCAAAAATGTCGAACCAATTTTAATACAATCTCTTTTAAATTTATTCTCATGTATCATTTTATTTATCTATTTATTTTTATATTGATTTTACTATTACAAGTTAAATAAAAAAGACATCATACTATTCAATAATTTCTAAAAAATGTCTTCGGTGTATTGCCTATGCATGTCTTCATAGTGCCAGGGATATTTTTAAAAAAACCCACATTCATATGAATAAAAATGATTGTAGGGGTACAAGATTTCAAAATAAATGAGTAATTATCTGCTTAAAAGAATCTGTAAGAGAGATCTTACATTTCTTTTACCTGCAATTTATTCACTCCAAAAATTGCCTTTTCTGCTCTGAAAACAAATAGCATATCCCGCTCCGTGGGGCTGCAGGTGAAATCAGGGAGAGGACACAAGGCACAAAATCATGAATACTGCCCTCCGGCAGCGTTGGGCACTGAGCTGGAAAAGTGTAAAAAGAGAGAAAATTGAAAGGGGGAGGGGAGGGCAAAGATGGAAGAGGCGAACTCAATCTGATGATTGTTGCCGTGGAAGTTCTCAAGAAGCCGGTAGAGAATGTGGATGATTATCAGCCTGTTCTTGCGTATCTCCAGGATCTTTGACATCGGAGTTCTGACTGGTGTCTTCGGAAGTCTCAGGTTTCTGAATCCATTCTGTGATTTCTAATTTTGAGGGAGAGGTTTCGGATGTATTGGTATTCAGCAAGTTCCTTTGATAGGGAGAAACAGATGGATCGAGTACAGATATAGAGGGGACGGTGAAACTGAGATTAGAATAATAGCTGGCGATTGGGTGGTCAAATTTGCATGTGGGGCCGTACTCGCAGATGCCATACAGATTGAAGTATGAGCATATCGTTTCTCCCTGAAAATTGAGCACCACGACAGGCATTTGTGAATAAAAATAGCATGAAAACAAGATTAATAGAGATTTGAGATGGGCAATTCTAGTATTTCTGTATATGGAAAAGTAATGCACGGCATTATCTACCACCAAAGGCGGGTGTAGGCTTCGCCATGAAGGTTTGCTTCATTAACATGCAAGTAATGCTAATCATACAGTCATCATTTAAACAGATTTAAATATGAATTACATCAAATATAGAAAAATATGGAGGTTACTAATTGGGTTTTCTAAGGAATGGGTAAATCATCAATACTATGAATATTCTGGTATCATGGATGATTGCATAGTGCATAATCCTTTTTTTTTTTTTTTGGTTAAATTCTCATTTCTATGTGCCGAGGGTGCAGAAATGAACGGTTGGTCAATCGGTTAAAGTACAGGAAAACCTGGAATTACTAAGAACTTGTTCAAATAAAATGATTCCAGAAATTCACCCACGAGGTAAATAGTAGTTGTTTAAGCTGTAACCAATAAAGGTCCTGCATCAAGCTACACCCCAAAACTTATACAGTGGGTGACTTGATGAACAAGCCTGTGTGCTGAGTCAAATAAAGATACTGAAAGAACAGGTAAATTCTTCAGTAAATACCCACTCGTAATAAGAGCAATTTCGTTACATGGAAATTTTTATACCTATTTCAGTTCACTGTAATCAATTTCTCTACTTAAGGTGAAAAGCAAGGTGAAGAACTTACTGGTCTTAATGGGAGTCCGTGTGGGCCCAAGGTATTCAATGCCAACTGAGAAATTCTGTCCTTTGGATGATGGTACTTGCAATCTGAACCATATTTGCAGCTCCCTGTGCTCATGAAATACCGGCATTCTGGTTGATCTGGCCTCTCAGGGAGATGAGCAATGCTCGAAGCAGTGGCATTAACCTGCTTGAAGGTGCCAGGTTCACCCGAATCCTGTGAGTTGTAAACATGGTTAACATCGAGAATGCCGATAGGCATACATGGTTCACATTTTCCTATATGATCATCCACTACATGTCCAATGGAAGAGAATCACTCCAATTCAAGAAATAGAAGAGTCGTGGAAGCACCACCGACTGGCATGACATTTCATTGATCTATTTCCACTAGCAGGCTCACATTAGCATAAATGGATAAATGGAATGCCATATCACAATAGGTGGCCAAAAGCAAAACGTGGTTAACGGAGTTATTTTTCAGATATTAATAATGAAGGATGCAGTATAGAATAGGTACTCCAAATTATGGACCTATATAAAAGTAATTCCAAGATGAACATAGTGATCAATCCAACAGAATAAATTCAAACAGACAATACTGCCAGTCATTCAATTGTTTCAGTCATTTTTTTTTACAAAAGATGGATACAGATCCTCCAGCAAGCAAAAACTCTGCTGCAACAAGTGATGCAGCATATGATTTTCTACACAAAATTCTTTTTCTAACAAATTACCAATAACATCATATCCTTTTCCAGCTTTGTAAAATCATTGCAACATAGATCAATACTGTAGCCAAGTTAATCAAAACCCGGCGGTACAACTGAGGTAAGAACCTTCAAAATCCTTGGAACTTGGACCATATTACCAGTTTAACACTAATTTTGCTAAGTTGTGAAGCAAAGCAGAAGTATGAAGACGTCACCATTCTTATTTATCAAATAACTTTTCAACTTTCTCAAATGCTATACAGTTAAAAACAACTTAATCTATTTGCAAAGCAATAATATCAAGAGCCAACCGCTAAATGCAACCATGGTCGAATGCAAGCTGCTGATATAGAAATTAAGAAAAGTTGAGCAAATTTCTGCCATGAGGGGTGTTGTTACTACTCTTGGTCGATGGACTTAGAAAGGAGGCATCAATAATCAATATTACCCTATCTAGGAGTAATTCACATATCAATGATGTATCACCTTTCTTATCTCATGTTCTAGCTAACTTTTAAGTGGAAACTTTCACATCAAATATATCATATGAACTTGAACTAAATAACTGAGTATTTTAACCTTTTCTCATTCAAAACCAGACAGAACAATTAGTGGAAAAATTACCCAAATGGTTCTCAAAAGTCATCATCATCAACTAATAGTTTCTTGCATGGAATTGTAAGTAATATGGTTTCCCAAATTTATAACGTTTATCTAAGAATTATGTGAATCCAAAAGTTTATTTATAATATTTTTTCTTACAAAATTTAAATTATTCTTGCAGCTCAATTTTCACTTCATGTACAAGAAAAGTTTCAGATTTCATTTTCACACAATGTTGTTTACTGAATTCTGATTGAAAGGAATAGGCTATATATATTATGTAACAAAGGGATTTCATAATGCTTGTTTGATACCAATGTAGCTATTACACTAGCACAGCTACCATGGGTCACTAACTAAAGTTCAAATTGAACATTAGTCATTTGAATAGACTAAAACTAAATAAAGCTCAGTACTTCATTAAATAATAAAAAAGAATATCAGGAATGAGAGAGGAATCAAGCATGAAACTTATTGCTATCCATGCCAATGTATATGGTTTCATCAAATCTCTCATCTCCTTGCATTACCAAACAAATAAGATATGCATAACATTGTCAAAGTCTAGATGTTTTGATACTATGTCTAAAATCTCCCTTTTTTCGTGTAAAATTACTTGTATAATTCATGCATTTCAGGCACTACAAATCTACTAGGATTAAAGGTAATAGCTGTCAACAAAACTCAGGGAAAAAATTTTATGACAAGTAGAGCAAAGGCACAACATGGACTCGGAGAAACCCCTTCAATCCAAGAATGACCACCATATAAAAAGGTTGTGTAACTAGAACTAAGAAATTCATATATCAAGCTTATAAAGTATGAAGATAATTAACATCTTGGCCTGCATGAATAGTAAACTCCATAAAGACAACTTTCAAAAAGGGGCAACCTGGTGTCTAAAGATCCCGCTATGCACAAGGTTTGGGAAAAAGTCTCACCACTTTGAGTAAATTATATGCGGTCTCACCTCACATTATACAATAGATTTTTTCAACAACTTGAATACATGACCACAGGTCACACAATGACAATTTTATTTTTGTGTCAAGCGTCTCCTTCCCCGAAATAGATAAAAGATTGATTCTCTTAAGAGAAGACTTACCATATAAGTATTCCATCCTTGTGTAAAGCCTTGAGAGGGAGGAAGAACGAAAGGCATGTATGTCTGTGCACCAGCTCGTCCTGGACCTGACGTATATGGTCCCCCAGGTAATAACCATGCTGAAAGTCCACCAGCATAAAGTAGACCTGCTGAAGGCAACATTGATGAACCTGTTGACCCAAGGGAAGCAGGCCCAGGTACAGCTGAAACTGACCCAACTGATGCAGGCTGAGGATGATGGAATTTGCACACTGGTCCAAACTTGCAGGTAAACGTGCGCAAGTAATATGGGCATGGTTTTTCTTCCTGGGAAAATTTAAATACAATTTGTCAGATATATGTTTCATATTTCATAGACATTTTTGCCATCTATAGAATCAAATTAACAATTGAGTACCATGCTGGAATTTATCAGCTATTTGGTTCATAATTTGCCAACTAGAGGAGAATCAAATTAATAAATGATTAGCCATATGCTACCAGATTTTAAGTATTAAAAACATGGGAAGAATAATGACATCCAGATATTAATAGTTGTAAGCACCTGACGCATTGGTAGACCCAAAGCATTCAGCGAGACCTGCCCAGTCCTCTTCCGATCCCGTGGGTGATGATATTTACATGAAGATCCATACTTGCAAGTTCCTGTCTTTAAATAATACTGCAAAGTTTTGCAACTTAGTTTTATGCAATAAGCATGTACGAGAAGGGCAGAGACACTTCATTCGCACTAGCAAACAGTAAATCAGATACCAGCCAATCAAACATCTTTCAAAGACAATAATGGGAAACAATTTCGTTAGACACTTACACCTAATTTTACTAATGTAAATCTAGAGTAGATACTTTTTCTTTAAGGAGTAACACAGATTTGTTGAACTTTCAAGTGTTGATTTGAACATATAAGACAGAGAACATGGAATCATATGGTGTTTGCATGCAAGATGTCCTAAGCTCAGTCAGTGTTGATTTTAAAACATGTTGAAAATCAAATAATAAAGATGAACTGGATCAGCTACAATTAATGATAAATGAAAACAGCAAATGAGGTTATTATGAATTATAAACACACTGCTTAATCCAGGCTCTGGCACTAACTATAAATCTAATGAGATAAAAACCCAATCATACATTCAATATGTAAGTTCAGTACAGCACATAAAGGAAACCAGAATAACTACCAACTAAAGTCAGTCATATCGAAGACAGTCCATCATCTCCAATTTCAGCACAACTATAACTATAATTGCATTCTCAAAGCAATCAAAATAGATCTAACATTTAAAATCACATATGAACCAGATATTGAAATATAAATAATCATCTATAATGAAAGAAATCCTGGTAACACAGGGATGCAGAATTGTCAACAGGATGGTGCAATTGGTAGAAATTATAAAGTAAGGAAGTATATTCATCAAAGCAGGTTACTATTTCAGATGCACCCAGTGTAAGTCCCATTTTAAGACCAAACTTTGTCAGTCAAGCATGCTCGTCAGGTTTGAATTCAAGACTAAGAAGCCGGTCCGAGCTTAATGTAAAAAGCTTTAGAGCATGATCACGTATCTTATTAACGTTATTGCCTGAAAAGTGTGGCTTTTATACATTTTTCATCTTTGATTCACCTTATTCCAGCACCACCAAGTTTCCCGACTGAGACAGCAGATTATTCCGACTCAATACTTTTGTGAACATGACGGCAAAAGAGCCATCTGTTCTGCAAAAATAACTCATGTTTGACACGAGCTACTTGAAAAGGATAGAAATAAACAAGATGCACCAGCATCACTAGTACAGTGGAGGATAAAGATGCATCTTTAGTTAGTGGCAACATAAAATCACTTCCGTCCCTTTTGCATCATTGAAAGCGCCACTATCTCACAGTCTTAATATCAGGAGACTAGAAAAGATAGACAGACAGGCAAAAAAAACAAAAAGTTGAAGTTCCTAAGCTGTTAAACAGCCTCACTAGCAATTTTGGAGCTCATAAACATCCCTATTGGCTTGATACATTCAATTATCAGTTCATCCTCATCTTGACAAATGCGGTTTCCTAATGGAATGAGCAAAAAGCTTAATTGTGAAGAACAATTCTTATTTCGTTATACTCATTACCACAAAAAATCTAACATTTGAAATGACGGAGAAGTGCGAACAGAAATGTCAAGGAACTAAATACCCCAAAAACTGATGTTGTTAGGCGAAGGCCTAACAAGGAGTTATAATCAACATGCTTCCTCAGATTAAATAAGCACAAGCACACTCAATACCTTCAATTGAAAGATAATTATAAAAAAAATGCGAGTTTCCAGAATTAAAGTCATCATTAATTGGTCAAAGTTGCTATGATTATCATGTCTAGGAACAAAATGTTCCAAATCCTAAGAATGATTTTTATAATTAAACAACAAGATCTGCCAGTGAGAGTTGAGGTTAAATAGAAGTGTAAAATTTGCAATGAGTTCCCCACTTCAGTGATACACACAATCAACAAGAAAAATTGTATCCCTGCATAACGCACGACAAATTACTACTATCCTGCATAAACAACTGTCTCTGAAGGAACTGAAGTACATCCACCCAACAATCTACTCTAGGATTAATGTAAACACTGAAAACAAATGGCCATGAACAGAGACATGAAACATGACCACATTTATTCTCTACCCAATTCAGATAAACCCACAGATTACCACTTCATAGAATATGAGCACAGAAAACATTATTGTGTCCAGGAGCGAACAAACTCAACAGAAGGAAAGCATACCCCACAATCAGGTTGGTCAACTCGTTGTGGTAGCTCACCTTTATTCCGAGCAGTCTGCATAGATAAAATACAGTATGTCCTAAGAATATGAATATCAAAAACAATCAGGGAAGAACACCAGATTCTCTTAGTCACAAACAAAGGAGCAAGTATGCCGCTGAAGAAAAATCGCCAGGTCTCAAAATATATTTGATATGTTCCTAGTTTCAGTTCAGCAAGGAAAATTACCTTGGGAGGATGAGCAGGGTGATTGAACCGACAATTGCTACCATAACCACACGAGCCAGTCCTCAAATAATACATGCAATCAGGCTCACTCGGACGATATGGATACACAGCTCGCTGAACCATGTCCCTGTCCTGATTGCTATCATCATCCTCAATTTTCATCCCCCGCACACCGTCTACAGTTAGAAAACAGCTTCAACTCATCATCAAACTAACACATTCAGATTATCGTCAACTATACTACCCAAAATTTAACGCACATTATAGCAAACACAATAATAATTTTCTAAAAACAAACGAACAAACAACAAAACACAAATAATACGGGTGATGAAAAACAAAAAACGAAACTATCGAAGGCTAAGGGAAATCATAATTCGAACAAATAAAATTCCAGAACAGAGGAAATTTGAACGAATTGCTTCAGAAAGTGAAACATCAGATATCAAGCGAAATTTACAAAAGAAAATGAGCAAAAGACAGTAGGATCATATTAGAAATTACCGGAGCATCAATAAAAATGAAGAGACTATACCTTTAATATTCTCAACCGTTCCATTAGAGTAATTCCGCACCGCATTGCCCGTACTTTGCCGATTATCAGGCATCGGTAATCAGCAATATTAAACACAAAGATCACAAACAAACTACACGAGAAAAAAATAATAAATTGATCCGATGATCGAACAGTTGATACAAGAAAAAACAAGGAAAGTAAGATTTTGAAGGAAGGTACAATATTCGGATCAATATGCAAGTAACTGACGAGACAGAGAAAACGAAAGAGAGGACGGTGTCAGAGAATCGCACAGAAATTTATCGTCGATCACAATTCGCCAAGATCTTCGGAAATTTTCGATTAAACAAACAAGTAATAACAATGGAAATTTTCCCCTTTTTTTATTCTTTGAAGTTTCGCTCTTTCGTCCCTCCCTCCCTCCCTCTCTCTCTCTCTCTCTCTCTCTCTAGCATGAGTATGAATATTTCAAAGGGGTTTTGTAAAGCGTGATCATGTTTATTGCACACGACTTCTTGTTGGATTCGGAGAGAGAGAAGGGCGGATCTCTTGGGCCCCGAAAGCGGGGTTTTGGTGGTCTTTTGCTTCGCTCATGTACGAATATCATATAATTATACTCCTTCCTTGTAATTATTTATCAAAAAAACACGAAGAAAAAAAATACAAAAATACTTCTAAAATAAACAATTTTTTATTTATTTTTCATTTGGACAATATAATAAGACATACGTAGGTTCCATCTCATACATATCAAAACCAATTTTATTTTAAAAAATAAATAAAAATAATATGATGTATTTCTCAGATTTAGACTGCTATTTAAATTAGAGAGTCGTGTAAAACTTTTAGCCGATTTGAGAGGTTATGAGTTTGATATGCGCAATTAAAAATTCTGATCACATACATCATAACAACTTAATAAGAAATTAAAAGTATATAAAATTTACTTCCTGGTATATTCTCTCAAATTAGTAATCTTTCTCAAAAAAAATAAAAAAATATATAAATAATAAAAGAATAGAGGGGATGAGTGTTGAATATTTATCAGTATGGATTTGATTGCATTCGCTACAAGCATTTATATGCTAGTGTATCAATTATCCTTATTCTTGGTTGGATTTGTATTTATAGTCAGGGCTCCAGTTGATTTGTCTGTCCAAAACAATTACCGGTAGTGGAAGGCATTTATGCCGTATTGAAACTAGCAGTTACCATTATTATATAACCGCTATTTGAGTTGGTTTAGTAACCATCCAATTATTAGTGGCTATCCTTTATTTGACTGTTAATAATCAGACAATTCACATGTAAATTATTAACCTTCACTTAATTATAACTGTTTGTCAAAATTTAATATTTTATTTATTATTTTATCAAGTTATTAATTACTTCAATCTTACATACTCCTCCCCACCTGATCACTCCAGCTATTGGCCTAATCCTCACCCTTCATATTCAAATTGATGGCGTTCGAATCTCATTTCAAGTCAGGACCAGTCGATCACACTTGGGCCACACCCAATAATATATATATATTATAAAGATATATTTAAATAAACTTATGTAAAATAATAAAATTATTATACATATGATTTTTAAAAAATAAAGATATCACCGGTCTTCTTGGTTAAAATATAATTGAAGAGCTTATATAATAATTAGGATAATGCTAATTTAAGTGTTTTATGATGTTAAAATAATGCTATTATATTATTAGGTATTTATATGTATATGATTTTTAGGTATGTTTTTCAAATGTAGAAAATCTTGCATTCTAAGTAAATTTTTTTTAAAAAAATAGCTCTAAAGGACATTAAATTATAATTTTAGGTAACATTAATTTTTTTTCTGATTTTTTAAAACTCTTTTAATTTTCACTTCTTTTATTTGATACGGACAAAGAATAAATTATACAAAATTTAATACTATTATATTATTTTATAGAATCATAAACTATTAAAACATATATGAATATTTAATGGGTATCATGAATTTGGATTCAAAATATTTTCAATAAATAATATTTATATAAATGTTAAAATATTGTGCACGAGATAAGAGTTTCTATAGGGAACCCAAACCAATAGCCCTCAAAAAGGCCCTACAACTAAAAAACCGCAAAAAATATGAAGGTTTGTGCCTGAATAAGGTTGATAACTCATCTAAATAAAAATTTCAGTGTCTATGGATGCTATTGCTAGAAAAAAATATTCAACTTGAGGGATTTTTATGTAATGTTCGGTTTTTTTTTTTTTTGATTTATTGTGAAATTATTTGTTATGTTGGGATGATTAGATTTATTAGATAAATAATATTTTATAAATTTTGATAAAAATTTGATCGGTAGGTCGATGCTTGGGGCGTTCATTATTGTTAGATGATGATATTTTATGGTTTATTTCTTATTTATTTTATTATACCCGAATATGAGATTTATTATATTATTTAAAATTTTATTTTTGTGGATTATAATTGTTAGATCTGTTTTGGTCCAGATTTGTGACAGTTTATGAATCTTATAATTCAAATTTTACATACTATAGACTAAAATAAGAGTTCAAATGTTCAAAATTAGCCTTTTGATTTATTCTATGAAGATTTGTGCCTAAATAAGGTTGGTGACTCACTTCGATAAAAACTTTCAGTGTTTAGGGATACTATTATTGGAAAAAATATTCAACTTAATGGATTTCTTATAAGGTTTATAAATTTTGTAATTCGAAATTTACATATTATAAACCAAAATATATGTTTAAAGATTTAAGATTTGATGGGTTTTGTGTATCTGACCCGAAAAAAAATTGCTTAACCGTTTCATCTTATCCACGAACGGTTGTCACCAGTGGTTGTCAATATATAAAAACAACCATCCTCCAACATTATAAATATCCTCATCCCAGCGAAATGAATAGGAAGAGTAGGAAGAGAGGAGAAATGGGTCAACCTAGCAGGGAGGACTCTCCCTTCAAAATATTATTCATCTAAAATGCCACTCAATCGGGTATATTTAAATACACAATTATTCATGTATATTTTATTTAAAATATACTCTATCTTTTATCTTTCTCTTTACAAAGAAATATTATTAATTTAAATATCAAATGATAAATTAGAGAGTGAGCCCCGTCGTTTCATTTGACTTCTTATTTTCAATTGTATTGTGCAAGTTATATGTTAAAAGTATTGGGATCAGATTCGCTCTGATTCGACCCACCTGAAAAAATAAGTAATTTCCTAACCCGTCAGACAATCTAAAACTATGAACATAACAAGATTTGATTTTTGGTATATCCTGTGAAGATTTGTGCCTAAATAAGGCTGGTGACTCACATCAATAGAAATCAAACTATCTACGGATACTGTTGTTAAAAAAAATATTCAATATGAGAGATTTTTTATAAAGTTTATGAATCTCATGCCTCAAATTTTACATATCATAGACCAAAATAAAAGCTTAAAGATTCAAAAGTAGCGTTTTAATTTATCCTATAATATTGTAGTTAACTAAATTCTAACCAAATTAAAAAGCCAGATATATAAGTAAAGAATGAGTTTTGTGTCTAAAAAATATGCTCCTACATTAGAAGAAATATGGGGTGAATTGGACCTATCATTATTTTTTAAAAATATTTATATAATTTGATCATTATTGTTATGTAATGTCTAATTATTTTTATTAATTAATTGGTCACAAGAAAAAGCACCAACTCCTATCCTTATGTCTTGTAACACATGAACTAATTAGTTTCTAATCAACATATAACTAAGATAATAATTGATCATATCTAATTCTAACTATATTGTGTTCTTTAATAATAATTTTCTATATAATATTCGCCCCTACTTTTAATATATTTATTTAGTATATTATTTTTTAGTTAACTCAAATACAAAAACTATGTACTCCTGTTATAATATAGTTATATAATATATTAAAAAATCTCATAATATTTTTTAAATTTTATTAAATATTAAATGTGTAGTTGTTTTTAGAAATATATATTAATTTAGATAATATAATAAAATAATGTAATATTTTTATATATTTAAAGGCGTTATGTAATAATCTATTTCAATTGCCTAAGATTTTGTGGAAATTGGGAAAAAAATCGTCGCCGTTGAAGTGCGCGGAAGACATTGATCATCGTGTCAAGGGCGCTGAGGTCGGTGGGATGTGGACCGTTGGATATCAAAGACGCGGTTCCCATGCAAAAGCAACGGATTTTGTTCTGACATCAGACCCGTCCATTCATATTCCGAAGGAAGACGGCCGTTAAAAAAGCCGTTATGGCACTCTCGTTCGCTTCGGACGTTCCGTTCACGGCGGTTAAGTGGTGCCCAAGAAAGTCTGTCGGTACTTCCCGAGTCCACGTCGTCAGTAATGGTGGGCCCCGGCAGCGGAGCAGTTTGCAACTTGGCAGCCAAATGGAGTGAAGAAGCCAGGAAGAGCCCTACGTCATCGAATCTCTTTTCTTTAGCTAGGCTACGTCACTCAGATATTTATCTTTTTTTAGTAAATAGTTTTTTTGTATAATTTGATTAATATCATTGAAATATATAATAAATAAAATTTTTAGATTAGAAATTTTTAAAAATATAGTCGTATAGGAATCATAAAATTACTAAAATTTCACTTGATAGCCCATGAAAAATTAAATATTTATTTATCTATTTATTTAATTCATATGATTAATATTCTCATTACTTTCTTTAGGGGAGACCCTTGATAGGTATAGAATATGTAATGCTTATATTCTTATTGTTCTATAGGGATTCATGCCACACTGGGTGTAAATTTTTCTATCTCAAATTTACATATCAAATAAAATACTACTTGATATGATATCCCTTGATATCTCATCATACGTTATTCATTAGACTATAATTATTATTTTAAAAAAAATAAATATCAATTTATTGAGATATGGAATAGAGATATATTCCATTATTTTTGAGATAAATATAAGCTCATATCTTGTCCTATAAGATTCATGCCATACTGGGCTTTATAGATTTTATATTTATTTAAATTGTAATATTTTCATATAATTTTTTTTTTTTGCTAACTATAGATACAAAAAATATACTTACATATTTAAAGATCATGTGAATGAAGGTAGCAAATGACCGATGATAAGATAAATGACTGTCAAAATATACTAAATACTCAACCCGATGAACTCCATTGACCCATTACGATTCTATACTCACGGAATAATTCTAAAATAACCATTCTAAACCATTACACCTAAGATTTGGAATAGAAACAACATTTAGACACATAATGTTTGAATCCTTTCTTGGTTGTCGGGTTCACGCTAACTATTACTTTCAGTCAAATTGTCTCACAATCGAATAATTTTACAATCTAAGCTACTAAGACCTTTAGAACAAATACATAGTCACAATTAATACTGACAACCTATAGATTTATTGCAACTTCTATAACTAAATCATAAAAGTATAAAATACTTAAATTTGACCATACATATTAATATTTAAACGTTACTCGAACGCTGATGAAATTACAGTGCAGTATTTGAATATTGGCTCAAACCCCAATCAATCGCACATAGAAGACAATAAAAACAAAACCATACGAATATTTAACTAGAACCAATAAAATACATAAAACATTTATGAATATCAATCAACAAGAAAGTGATAAAAATTATTAAGAACCATAGAGATTCCACTTGTAATGTTAAGAACATCTAAGAATAATAGATATTTCACTTGCCTCGAATTAAATAAAAATAGTGGATTATCAAATACAAACGGCCACTACTACTCCTTGAATAGATTACGAAATCCTCACAAAAAGATTGGTCTTAGGCAAAGAGGAGTATGGCTAGGTTAATTCACTATTTTTTTTTCCAGTCCGTCGCAAAACTTCTCTTACACTCAAAACAATTAGAAGTGCAGCAAATATAAGGGCAATGTGGCGGCTTTTACTTAAATAAAGTTAGGATTCAATTGTGAAAATAAAAGAAAGAAATCGGCGACCATCACAAGATACACTCCTCATATGGAATAAATGAAGGATTAAAATAGGGTACAAGAACACATTAACAATAAGAGGGGCAGCTAGGGGAACAAATGCACCAGTTAGATATTTTAGCAGTAAATTTTATTTAATTATTGATTAAGTAACAAGATAAAATCTTCTAGATATAAGTAATATTAAGTCAAAATTAAATAAGATAAAAATAAAAGACTTCTTAGTGTGATATCCCTTGAAGTGGCGACTAGAGAGACCATAAACCAAGACTTCTACTTAATTATTTATAATTCTCTATTTTCTTTCTTGTTAAATGTTAGTTTAATGATGATAAAAGGCTATTACTACATGGATTATCATAGGAAGATGTATGCATAGGAGAATTTAATGCATTACATAATCATAAATTATAGTTAGAATTTATAATAATATTTAGTACACTAATTAATTAATTATTTACTTTATCGTTGTATATACAATCACATAATAAAGTTACAATAACTCTAATTAATATCATACAGTACCAATATGATAAAAAAATTATTAAAATATTTTGAGATATTACCGTAAATCTAACTTATCCTATATCTTCACAATATTAGTCTAAATTTAATTGTAATTTATTAGCTCCAAATGTTATCCTTAATTCACCTCTTGCCTTCATTAATGATTTATCTAAGTCAATAGTTTAATGAAATATTAAGGTGTTACAATGCATTTTAATAATATCATGCCTATTTTTGCTCATTATTATTCCTTTGGCTGTAATATTTTTCTTATTTTTAACCAGCCAATGATTTTAAAGTAATATTAAAAATATGATTTGGTTTTATAATATGTTTTAATTATAAATAATATATAATTACTGTATATTTTACATATTGAAATGTTTAAATAAATGAATACATTTTCATCTAAAAATAATATTCTATTAATTATTAATTATTATTATTATTATAAAAATATTATATTTAAATAAATTACATAATTTTGCTGGACCATGGTCCCTGCAGATCTAAATTCTAAAGCGACAGTGTTTGATCAAAGTACTCATTAATGAGGTCTGGTGTTGTTGACTAATTATTGGTTGTTCTTTGACATTAAATATTTTTAAATTTCTTTTAACCAGTCAAAGATTTCAAAATATGGGTTTTATTATATTCTTCTTAAATATAAATTTTACTTATTTTCATAAACATCAAGATCACTTAAAATTGATAAAAAAATTCATTAAAATAATACTTTAATATATTATTTTAATTTTAATTATTTTTATTATAAAAAATACCTTAATAATTAATAATTAAAAAATAATTTTATTTAAAAGAATAATAATAAATCCAAAAATCAACTAAGCCATGTTCCTTCAAATCCTATGTTTGATATTTTTATCAACCGTGATGCTTTATAGATACATCTTAGTCCCTATTAGATATCCTTAATAATGTAATATTTTATTTATTTATTTATACTGTTAAATTTATATAATAATGGATTGATAAATATTATAATACTTAAGAATTACTTAAAAATATTATTAAAAAATATAGTCAAACGCTTAATTTTTCATGTCATTGCTACTGTTAAATGATCTTTTTACCGATTATTTGGTTAAAACTAAGGATAGCTATAATATCATGAAATTCTTTGTAACATTTGAAATTTTTTTTAACCATTTGTACAGTTTGGCCACAATAATCATAAGCAGTTATAATATTATAAGTTTTTTTATCTTTTGATTGAATTTATAACATTAATTAGTTTATATGAAAATAACAACTTTATAATATGAAATTAAAATTAAATATAATAAAATCTTTTCAAATTATGTTTATAATACAAAAATGGTGATTAAACAAAAACCATAACTTCTAACCATGTGTTTGCTCATGTGGGAGGGAGGGGTAGGAGAAAGAAGTGCTTGAAAGCCTTAAGAAAAATCCCTAACTAGTTCAATTTTATGGGCCTTTTTTTTAAATCAGTATGTCTTATATTTTAAAAAGACAACTTGGTATATAAATTTGTTAGTGCATATAAGCTGTGAAAATAATTTAATTATTTTGGGTATATTATTTATAATTTTATATTACATTATATAAGAAGTCATTTTCAAAATTTAGCTGTATAGCTAATAGAATATACGATAAAAATTATACAGCTGTATAAGGCTCCACATCTTATCCCTCAATTTAGCACAAAATTAAATCTTCTCCTTCGAGAGTTAGCTATTTAAAACTCATTTTCTATACTTTAATTTATTAAATTACTCTGCGTTAAACATTTTTTTAAAAAAGTAATATTACATACTCTTGAGATTTTCTTGAGTGATGTTCACCAATCTTCACCGGTAAATCCACATATTAAAGATAAAATGGATAAACAATACATTATATCATCCAAAATTGGACTAAAGATATTAAAAGAATAGATGTATTATATGGCTAAAATACTGATTTTTCAAGCAAAAAGGCATAAATGTACGAGCTTGCATGACAACAAGAAGCTTTATTACAATGACTAAGATTCGCTAGTTTTCATTCCATGCATCCACCTTTCTAGCACTGCATCACTTGCGGTTCTTTGCAGAAACTTGATACACCCTACAAAGGTTCATTCCCTAGTTTGCATGTATCTCTATACTACACACAGATTTTTTCTTCAATTATAACTTATGATTTCCCCATTACAATAGTAGAACAACCTTCACGATATCATAATAATGCTTACAACTTCGGATTAGATAATAAATACAAGTTTGGGAGAGAGTTAGAGATGGAAAAAACTATATAATATCATAATAATACATCTTAATTAAGAGGGATGAAAGATAGATGCGAACATCCACGAACAAAGAATGATAGACCTCGACCTTCAAACGTTTGGGAGTGTGCATGTCGGGAGTATCCGCATCCACAACACTTTATTCTCGGACTTGCAAGGTCAAGAAAAATCAAGTCACGTTCGTGGAGTCGGAAGGAGGGGAGGAGAGATGTAAGAAGAATAAGCTCAGGAGAGGTATCGCCATAGCCACACTCATGGTAGCAAGGAGGGTACTGGTTTTTTGACCAGTCTCTTCCTACTGAATCCCTCTTGATGATGGGGAAGATGATGACGATGAGGAGGAGAAGGAAGATGGGCGCTTGGCGGCCATTGATGAACCATGAGTGCTAACCAGAAGAGGTTGGGAAGGAAGAAGATGAGAAGAATTCGGCCCTTGGGGTGGAGCCTGGAGGGTAAGGGGAAGCCATGTATGGTGATATATAGATAGATGAGGAAAAGGTTTGAGAGATGAACAAGTACTTTTACGCAGCAAGTAGGGTAACAGTACTGCCTTTGAAATAAAAATTAGGGCTGTTACCAATAATAAAAATAAAATAAAATAAAATAAAATAAAATAAAAGGGGTGAGTCCAAGAGATTATCATTGATTGTCTGCATTAGAGGGAGGTGTTGATATGTCTTATTCTGTGGCAGGGACAGAAGGGATGATGAGAGTTTGTTTCTTTGGATATTGAGAACGAATTAATAGCCTCTGAAAGTTTGGGAATTTTACCCCCTTTTTTTCCCCATTAATGTTAAAAATATGAACTTTTTTTTTTCTATTTTCTAAAATATTCGATAGATGAATATTTTAGCATAATATTTATCAATTTATCTATTTTTATATGTATTATTTACTGTAAAATATTTAATAAAATATAATATTATATAAAGGTGTCCAAACACTATCTACTTAATATCAATTTTTTCTTTTTCGATAAAACCTGACAAGCGCTAGTCTGTTTAATATGTAAATAAAATAGTTACATTATATTATTTTATTTTTAAAGTCCTAAGTTTAACCTGTAAAAATACTTTTGAAACGGGTTAATATAGTGATAAGGCTTGGAGCCTTATATATATATAGGCTAATATTACTTAATTTATCCATTAATAACTCACTCATAATCTCATTCTCTATATATAAGACCAATTAGAATTAGAATGTTAATAAATAAATAAATAAATAAAAATTCTATGTAAAAAAATAAATTGTAAATAATTATAAGTTTGTATTTAGAATTTTTTTATCCTCTATGTAAAGTGGTATTTAAATATGAGTTAGTATAGTCTTAAAAAATGGAAGTCAAAAAAAAAAAAAAAAAAAACTTGTAAGCTATTAAAAAAAAACAAAGTGAAAACATTAAATTGGTCATATCTTTTTTTTTTTATAATAATATTTAAAATAATCAATTTTTTCCCTATCTTGTAGTATTTACAATATAAATAAATAAATAAATCAATATATATATATATATATATGCTTTGATTTATGAAATATTACCTCATTTTTAGGAAATAAATGTTACAAAAGTTAAGGACATTTAATATAATAAAATAAGAACAAATAAATTATGTTAAAAATAGTAATTTAATAAATAAGGTTATTTAATTTTATGGAAGGAGCGCATGGCATTAGACTTTCGCCTCGCGCAATCAGAAAGCAGGATATGATGAGTAATGAGTGACCTTGTTGCTGTCCTTGCGTTTAAATTTCCATCTGTTGCTCCATTTTTTACCTTTTCAATGTTCATTTACTCGTATTAAATGAATCATTTTATATTGATATGATATTGTTTTAAGCACGCCCTCCAAATATTTTCGATTTAGGCACGACTATAATATATATTATATTTTATTTATTTTATTAAATATTTTTTATATTATAATTTATAAAAGTCAAATAAATATATTTAATAATAGTTTATTTATTTTTAATATTATATTATATTTTTACTTGTAATACTATCACTATTTTTAGAGCCATCATCTTTACTAAAATTTAAAATAATTATTTTTTTGATATGATCTTTTATATCCAATCAATTTTTAAAAATGATACATATTTCTGTTACTTTTTATATCATTCTATTTCTTTTTTCATCAACTATTTAACCATAATATTAAATACTGATTATGATAATACTGTACTTACTTATAAGACTAATAAATCCCATATCATTACTACGATTATAAAAAATATGTACTCATTAGCTTTTTATTATATTATTACTACTACCGACACTGCTATCTGTTGAACCGAAATTATTAAATTCAACTATTGCTTTTAAACTAATAAAAAGGGACAAATTTCAATGTTTCTTTTTTATTTTTAAATCAACATTTTTCCTACAAATATCGCTATCTACCTTCATTTAATTTTACACTTACCATTTATCAAAAACTTTACTCTTAATCTCTTCTTTATTTCCACTTGATTTCTCTTATGATGTATGGTTATTTGTAGTCTAATTTATATTTTTATTTGTGTACCTTTTTTTTAGTTATTATTTTTTATCAAATTTTTATTTAATTTATTAGTATATTTTTATTATGGCAAAAAACTTTTATAAATACAAATTAGTAGCTCTACACTTGATCTATCTCGAAGAAAATTTCAAACGCATGAAGAATTAACGTTTGCTAATGTATTTTACTAAGTGTTTATGTGACTATTATAGTTAAAAGAAATTTTTAAAAATGGGTCATGTAAGTAAGATATGAATTGAAGTGTTGAAATTATATTATATACGACTTAATACTATTTATTACGAGTTAAGTCATATCATGTCACAAACAATATGACCTAATTATCACCTCTATGTTCTCCATTATCTTATTTTTTATTTTCATAATATAAATACCAAAAATAAAAAAAATAAATATCAGATATATCAGGTGTAACATGTACAATAATCACATGGGATGGGTTCATTATGGGTCCCATTGATTTTTTGTGAACGTTTTACCGTGCGTTTGTGTACCTATCTAATTAGAGTAATGTTACTTATTTTATTTACCTATAATTTATTTATAATTTCACACTCTATGTATAATGTCTATTAAAATATTAAAAAAATTAAAAATTAAAATAAGTTCTATATAAAAAAAATAAATTATGGATAAATTACTGTCATCTAACTAATTTCCCATGATCTGTCCTCATCTGCATGGACCAGTTAATCATGATAAATTGTAACGTTTTCGCCCAGCATCTTTGCAAACGGACAAGCCCTCACTTTCAATTTTGTTTTTTATGAGAAAATTCAACGCTCAGAGGTTGTATGGACCGTAAGGTATATTTCTTTCATACCACCCTAAAAATCATTATACATAAATCAAACAATTATAATTTTTTTAAAAAAAAATTATTTCAAAATTTTATAAATATTATACTTAGGTCATTAAATTTATATCTAACGGTCTACGTAGTAAGACACGATTGACAACCCATTTAATAAATAATTCATAATTTTGTGACATAGCTTATAGTACAGCATAACTTGTTTATTTTTCTAAACTTCATGAATGAAGATAACTTTATCATTGTAAAAGATTTGGACAAAATCTGAATGAATAAACAGGTTCTAACTACACTAATCTATAATCATGTGAACCCAACAGTTTCATTAACTGTGTCATACCGTGCTACTTTCGTGTTGACCAATTAATGACACTAACTTATCTAACACAGGCACAAACCCTTTGCCTCTTTGTCGCATCCGATATTACCACGCAGAATGCGTACATTTTTACGGACGATTCTGTAAAATTGAAATGGGTTTTTTCTGTACTGTTTCTCTCTCTTTTTTTTTATTGGTTTTGGGGGTGGGGAGAAATTAGGACATGGGCATGCATAGCAACAATGGTGTGGTCCTAGGGCTATGGAGGAAGGCTTTATTATTGAGTTTGGCCCACTGGTTCAGAGAAGGAAGAGGGAAGAGTGAGGAGAAGAAGAACTACTGGTGCAAATAGAGATTTGATACAAACCCTCCATATCTTTTTTCTGTGCTAATACACTTTCCCACTTCCAGGACAGCCTTGGTTAATTAATTAGCCAGAAATCAGAGATTTTGTAAAATAAATAAATGAATAAATAAATAAATAAATAATTGTGGTGGTGGTGTTGTTTCTGCCATCCTCTTAAGGACATTAAATAACGCGACTGCAGAGTGCACATGTTCACAAGCTGGGGAACATTAAACACATTAATTATAAAAGAGCCGTGCAAATTTGCATTTATTTGTATTAATTCAATACAGTTTTCCCTCTCCCATCCTTCATTTGAGATATTTTTTTTTATCTTTTACAAAAATAAAAAGACTTATTTTTTATATATTATTTATTTATTTTTTTAAAAATGATTATAATTTAATTATTTTTAAAGAATTAATTTTTTATATTCCGATCGTTTATTTTTTTATATATAATTATTATTTAAAATTATTTTAAAATAATTATATTATAATTATTTATTTAAAAATAAATAATAATAATATATATTTTTATTTTTATAAAAGATAAAACCCCCTTTAATCTCTTACCTCTTTAGTGATACCTATTTCTCTCCACCTCATCAAGACACCGACACAAAAGTTACATGGTACATTTCATCTGTCATCTTATATTAAATATTTTTTGATAATTTAGTAAAAAAATTAATTATTTGTTTATATTTGTGCTAGATTTATTTGATTGTTATATTTATATATTTTTAAATAATTTGTTGGTATTGTAAAATAATATTACCACACCTAGATATAAAGCGTAGCCAGCAACCCCAAACCAATCGTGCCCCCTCTGTCCTTCTCTACAGAGATGGGACAGTAAGTAGCCAAAAAATTATCATAAAATAATAAAATAAAACTATATTTTAAAAATATCATATTATTTAATTATATTTTAAAAAAATATGTTTCTTAAAATTTCCTACATGTGGTGTCCTTCATCAATGTCAACTTTATTGATCCGTGCCTTCTGCCCCCAGTCCTATTTTTACCAAAATTCATGAAAATGACACTATGAGAAGCGCTTCTATTTTCCATCTAATCTAAAAGTATAATAAGATAAAACATAATATAAATATTTTTTAAATATTAATTTTAACATGTTATTTTATTTATTTATATAGGGATAAGTCTGGCAAATTAAATATCATATCGTTTAACAATGTGCATAGAATTATATATATATATACATACTTTGAATATGATTTTTAACCTAAGAGATTTTAAAGTGAGTTTAGATATTTTAATTTAGATTCTATATGCTATAAAACTAAATAATAATTTAAATATTTATAATTAATATTTTAAAATATTTTTTAATATTTAAATTAGTAAAGAGTTAGATAATTAAAAGAAAGTTAAGATTAAAAGAAAAAAAAATGATATAATTTTTACGGGACAATGCTTTGTGGCTTTAGATTATATAGGGAGAAAGTATTTTTGAAGACTTGCTTTTAACATTATTAGAAAACATATTTGAGTATTGTAGGATATATTTTAGGATATATTTTATCACGGATGTTTTGAGCAGGTTGAATTTTGTGTTATCGGCGGAAAGTTGATGCGTCTTGATCTTCAAAAGGAAGAACGAAAATAGAGAGAGAAAGAGTTCGAGTGTTTGGCTCGGATGTAAGAGATGAGGTCTTTGAAACAGGAGGTGGGAAGAAGCGATGGCGGTCGTGATAGCTCGCTTATTGCCTTAGGGTTTTGGAGAATGTGGGGCGGCGGAGAGGCAGATTTCTCTAAGTACACAATCGTTTTGGAATGCATAGCGGTTGAAAGTGTTCGAGCGTGAGTCGATAAGCGTTGATGAAAGCCTCAAGTCAATCGTTGAAAGCATCAATGAGAGCATGTCACGAATGATGATTGATGGCTTCTTTCCCACCAATCCTCCTTCTTTGGAAAACGAACAAGGTGCCTTCTTACTGATCAAATCTTGTGAGGCGGTTAACAACTTTCTAAGTGGGTTTCTTTCCTCCTTCCATGTCTGGATTGGAGTGCCTTCAAGGTGGGAAGATCGACTCTTTCATTCTTTAAAAGGCATGATCTTATTAATAGAGTGTAAATTGAGATCGTGGAAGACGCTTAGAAAGTCGATGAGTGGTGGGTAAGAGGCCCATTCTTCAGAAAGGCGCCATTTGAAAGAGGATGTAAGAGTGAGTCGCGTCGAAAGTTAGATCGGCGTGTTGGTGGTGAACGAAGGGAGAGTAGCTAGAATCAAGCGATGGGTTGGAGATGGGAAGGCGAGTCGGTCAACATTGTTGGCCGTGATGGCTCGCGATCTTATTGCCTTAGGGTTTTGGAGAATGTGGGCATATATTTTTTATTGTAAAAATTTAAAACGTTCTTTATATGTTAAGAATTTTTATATTTATAAGGGTTTAAAACCCACTATTTTAAATGTTTCGGATTCTTTGAGGAGGCGATAAAACCCCGTTCATAAGTGCGAAATCACACCACTAAAGCAAACAAGAGGTCGGCGTTCGTTTCAGAAAACAGCGTCGAGTTAGTAAACGATGACCTTGATGGAATGCAAAGGAAGATGATGAGAAAGCGAAGTGAAGAGTGTGTTCGAAGGAAGGCGTGGGAGTCAATGAAAGCGTTGATGAAAGGCTCAATCGGGAGTTGCTCAAAGAGAAGTGAAGAATGTTAGAAGCTTGGGAAGAATCATTGTGTGAGGCATGTCCTTGGGCACGAATGATGATTCAATGATTCTTTCTTTTTGATTGTAAATGGCACGAGGCGTTTGTCAATCCTCCTTATTTGGAAGTGGAAGCGAGGTGGCGTTGGTGGCGTGCGCCATGCCCCCAGTGGCTAGCCTTTCCGCCTCTTGCGTGTCTTCTTAAATGCGTTGAGCTTGCCCTTCTCCATCGTGCCTAGTCTTACAAATTTGGAGCGCATTAGTAGCCTTCATTTGGATTGCCCATTCTGTAGAAGGGCCACCGACGTGATTGTTTTCGCCCTTGGAGAGCGGCGACCATTTGTTAACAACTTTCTAAGTGGGTTTTTTTCCTATCTCAAAGATATTCCGGGCTTCCAGTTGGAGTGCCTAGCCCCCATCTTTGGTGGTCGTGAGGAATTAGCTTTGGAAGATCGGCTCTTTCATTCTTTAAAAGGTCAATCTTATTAATATCGAGTTGTTCGGTGTAAATTGAGATCGTGGAAATGACGATTCGGGAGTTCGGAGTGTTTAAAAGACTTAATCTTATTAATATAATACGAGAGATCCGTCCTGTGAGATCGTGTGGCGACAAGCCATTAATGAGGGATTTGTGGGGAGTCCCGTCGTTTCGGGACGATGACGATGAGTGGTGGGCCCAAACGGAGACTCCTTCGTCTTCCCCATTTACCTCGAGAAAGGCGCCATTTGGGCTCATGTGTCACGAAATTTTTGAGGAGCGGGCTCCGCTGCCCTTTCCGAGGAGGAGCCGGAGTCGATCGTAGTGGCCCCTGGGGCAGTCGGCCTTCATCCCAACGCGGTGAGGTATATTTGTTCTTTATGTACGGAAGCCGAAGTTTAGGATGTTGAGCCAGGTCATCATTTAAGATGACCCGCCGTGGTAGAGTGGATAGTCACCGGGGATCAAGTAAGCAAGGCTATCGATGAGAAGAACTGATGGGTTGTGGTGGGAGAGGAAATAGAATAGGCGAAGAATCCCCGATGAGTTTAGGAGGGGTAGAGAAAATGGGCCCACTGATCACCGGTGCGAAGCCACGCCTGCTGATTCTACAATGTCCTTTAAAGGCCCAATGACGAACGGATTTGCGGTGGTAGCAATACAAGGGTGGTCCGCTGAGAGAGGCCAACGGATGCCGGGAGGAGTTATCTTACTGCTTAGTGAAGGTGGTTGACCGCCGGATGGGATTAGTGCCGAGAGCCGGTCGCGACGCTCCCGAAGGCTCGCGGGTTTACATTGTGGAGCCGCCGTGAGGGCCAATCCTCAATCAAGGGCAAACAGAAGGCAAGTATTAGCCCGGCTTTTTCGAGGACTGACAGTCTTTTCGTATTTTGGGCCGTCGACACCTCCAAAGGTCCCAAAGATCGATCTGCAACTGCTTCCTTGTATTTTTTCCTTATGTTTATAAGCTCACTTGCAAGAAGAGTGGCCTTTTCTTCGGGAGATTCAGCCCGTTATTTTTTATTAGGAGGCAGAGAACGCTGCACTGAAGGCGGATATCCCATCAATATGCATATATCTTTTTTATTGTAAAAATTTAAAACGTTCTTTATATGTTAAGAATTTTTATATTTATAAGGGTTTAAAACCCACTATTTTAAATGGTTGAGTAACATTTTAAACATTTATTTTTAAGTAAGTTAAAATAACTTCTCATGAATTGTCATCCATTTTTCTATGAATGGATTGATGATTGCCATGTCTATATTAAGGTTTTGAAGGATTGTTTTATAATTAATTAGAATTGTGAAGCCCATAGGATGGTTAAGAAAAGTGAACAAACATCAAGTCTAATAATTTGTCATTTTCAGATCTACTTTTATTAGTTTATCCTATCCAGATTACATTTATTGAAATTGTATCATGGTTTATGCAGTTATTCTATAATCCAATCAACTAGTGATTTAATCATCTGATAACCTAGTTAACCAGCAATTCAACTTCGGTCAATTTGCTCATATGATGAAGCTCGTAGATCTGATTTTATGATCTGTTTATTAGACCCTGATATAATTTTAATCCGATTTATAGTTGTACTGCACCCATCAATATACATTTTTGTTTATCCAACCTGTCTCGAACAAAGGTACGGATGGCAAGGGAAGGAACGGTAGATTGCAGAAGGGATAGTCCAGTTGGTGGGTTCGGGGGGAGGGGGCAAGAGATAGATCGCCGATGGGAGAGGCGGAATGGGAAGTGAGAGTGAGGATTGGATATTGTAGTAACAACCTAATTGATGAACAATTAAAACGAAAATTTAACACAACATTGACCGTTGTAATCGATGAATGATGAAAAATGGGCTGTCACGATTGTTGTACAGTGATTATGGCCATGAACGAAAACGGTGCTCGTGCATTAAACCATTGTTATATGCGAGGTCCGGAAAATAGTTTTTTCTTCAGGAAAATAATGGGCGGTTGTCGTTGGTGGCAGCGGTGGCAATGGGCAGCAGTATTTCTTCAATTTTAAAACCCACCCTCTTCTCTTTGCCAATTTGACAATCCTAACTAAACACCAGTGGGATAGGGAATGCAGAGAGAGGGAGATTTGGGGGAGGAAAGAGGCGAATTCGGGGGAGGGCAGAGATTGATAGATGGTTGGTGGAAAGTGTTGCCTGAGATCGTCTGTGGAGTTCGACAGTTGTCGGTGGTGGCAAGGAGCGGCGGCGGCGAAGCTCTCCCTAGTTCCCTTTCCTCAATTTTGACAGCCTTGTTATTCTATTTCCTACCACATTCCCACCACGGTTAGACATCGTGTATTTCAAAACATGGTGTTTATGATCTTCATATGATCGATTTGGCTTCTCTAAGTACGTAATTTTCCATTATTTTACTTCAGTGTGAAGTTCGCTACTTCGATTTTCGTTGTGTAACCTGTGTTCACCATTTGGATTTCATAGGTTGATGACAGATGCCCTAATTATGGATTATCTGCCATGGATGAAGCAATTTCGCTTGTAGGAATACTTGCTCATGATGCCTGGGAGATTTCTCCACGTACTGATGATCCTACCCTTCGATTGGAAATGGGCAACGCTTAATATACTGGTTTTTGTGCAATCACTTGTCAATGCTGAATTGGGGTAACTATCTATATTATCTGCTAGCATCATTTCTGGGTTCTTCTCGGGTTTTGATTTATAAGATCATTCAATTTCATATGCTTGCTCAAATGAACAGATGTCACGACCCGGACTACACAAACCTCAATGTCTGAAATCCATTTATCTGCTTTACATGTAGCAATTTTGTGCATTCCTCAAATATGAACTCCAAAACTCAATATCAACTTTTACTAGACATCTCATACATCAAGTTTAAAAGTCCATCCATAAACTATGTGTTGGCAGGCAACAGGCGGCCAACTTACCAAATCAACGATTTTTCATACATGGCGGAATGAATGACAATTAATATAAAAGTTGTCATGAGGTAGAGAATAGAGAAGAAATGAGCACCGAATTTTCTATTAATCGGAAAAAACCTTTCAACTAAGTCACTAAAAATCACTAAATATGAGAAGGTTACAGGAGGCGAAAATAAAAACAAAGCAAAGTAATCAAGATTCTCACACTTGTTTCTTTCACAGCTCTCTTTCTTTTTCTTTCTCACATCTTTTACACTCTCACTCAATCTTGGCCGGTGTTTTCTCCTTCTTCTTCTACTTTTTTTTTGCAACTTGCTATGTGCCAAGTGTACATACATATACATACGCTCATCACCATAGCTCAGTAGTTGGTACTCAACTTCCAAGGCTCGGCTGTATGCGCATGCTTGGCCCTACAGCAAGCGGCGTGTGCCTGTTTCTGCAGGCTGATCTGCCTTTGAAGTGTCAAGAATGACTTCCATCAACTACTCAGAAAAGTAGGTCAATATCTTTTTTTGGGTTGACAATCTTTGAAATATGGACGTCAACTCGTTATCCGTCACATTCACATTAGCCATCAACCACATCATCGAGAGTCTGGCCCCGACTTCAGACGACTCACAACTTATGACGGTCAACATATTGACCGGAAGAGTTCACTTCGGTCAACTTTGTTGACCGGAATAGTTGACTCCGATCAACAAAGTTGATGAAAATTTCTTCCTCCCAACACATTCGTGCTCTGATCAAGTCCTATGGACTTCCACTTGGGAATGATCCCAACACTATGCCCATTTCAATTCATCATAAATTCTATTTACAATAACTGCAACTATCAAAAATAACAGAAGACCAACTAAAACAGATCCTCCGGGCTACCTCTAACAAGACACGGCCAGATATTGGCTAATTTGAAAAAGATAGAAAATAAATAATAAATGAGCTAATTTTCCAGCTAGTAATTCCATATTTTTGGACTAAATCTGTCAAAAAGGGTTATTTTTATCATTTATAAGTGATTGGACCACAAGAATTGATTTTTCCCAAATTTTTTCTCTAGCGTTTGAATAGTACTCATAATGCAATTCAAACGCAGCTTTTTAGAAGGCTGGCATTCAAACATTATTCAAGTGTCACTTTGAATGCCAACAATCTGACTGCGTTTCTTGACTATGTTTTCTTGAATTTGCTTAAATTTGACTTATTCACCAATTTTTGACCCCAACAAATCATCAAACTTGTTATATAAGATCATTATAAATCAATTTGAATGTATCTTATGAGCCCATAACAAATAAATTTGACTTCAATTCACGATATTTCAGTAAAACCACAAACTTGTGCAGCCTTTTTTATGGTAATTGGAACCTCCCCTCCTCTACATATCATCCTACGAGGCAGAGGAGGACCACACCTGCAAGATGTTATTTGATGCTTAGAGTTCAAAACCAGTTTCATAGGAAGTATTTGAAAGTACTTCTGTGCTTCTGATTGCATTTAAGTATTCAACCAACCAATAGGGCTTATGCCTTCAATTGTCTTCTCCCATGTAGTGGCATAGTCTTGTGAAGTTCAAATATTTATTGATTATCTTTAGTGCTTGATGCGAACCTGAACCAATTTTTATCTAGAACGGTGAAACCAAATATCTTCACCTAGATCCGGCGCACGACAAATAAAAAAGTGAAGGGGCTCAAGAGTTATTCTTGGGAAACCCTTCCGATGCCTAAGTTGGTTTATACTTGAGCCGGATAAGAAGGTTAGAAAATTACTGATTTTTGGAACTTGATGTCAAGGCTTCTGTATTATTTGGTGATGAAGAAGCCGAGCTCGTCAAAAGAACCAAGTGGGAAATATATGGCCTCTCGGAGGAATATTCCTGGAGGCCTAAGATGACGAGTGCTCTTGGTATTCAAATGGGGAGAGGGACTTTCTCAGAAAACCAGCCATTTGCCAGTGAGAACACTGGACTTCACTGATGAGATAGTTGGGTCTTACATGGGGGTTGAATGTTTCTCTCTTTTGTGATAGTTAGAAAATGGTGAAGTCTCCAGGTAATGTTTCAGTAGAGTAACTTATTTCAATCAATGAACTTCTTTCTTTCTTAATAATTTTTTTGGTCCCTTTGTCAAATGGCTGATAATGTATTTATAGGCAAAGGGCCAAAAATTGGCTGCATATCTTGGGTCAAGAGGTATGTGTACCCTTTCCATAATCCGTGCCCTCTCCATAATCTGCAGTGGGCATCCCGCTTTCTCAATTAGCCTTTTTTTTGTCAACTTTATTTTTAGGTGTCAGATGCTTTTTTTGCTATGATAGGCATTGCTAAATGTTGAGACAAACACATCGTCTATTGGTTAGAGGAACGTCCAGTGGTCATTTCTCGTAGACAAGCATTGTTGTGTCTTCTTACCGTGGTTTGTTGGTCTTAGTCCCTTATTTTGATCAGGCCTCTTTGGCTCTCATAGCCATGTTCTGGTTTGGCGACATTAATCCAACCAAATATATGATGACTGAGGAGGCTTTGCGGTATTGCCTTTGTTTTAACCAGGTCCAAGGAACATATGATTCCTACAGTTGTAATAATCTTGATCACGTTCTTAACATGAGATCTACTGGTGCTTATAATGGAGTTACCAAAGAGGGGGATGGAACCCCCCCCCCCCACCCCAAAAAATAAAAAAAGATGCTGAATGGAGTCACTTGCATTAGTGATTGATAGCTTTCTTTCTTTGTGCATCTTAATTATTTAGCCGATTGTACTCCAAAATCCTTCAGTTGTTGCAATGTTGGAGGTAACTTTTCTTCCCGGACATCCCATCGTGCTTTGTGCTCCCCTCTACCCACTGCACTGACCATATCCCCATGGTTACAAGTAATGTATTGATTGGGCATTTCAGTGTTGAATGCTTATCTGAATTCCTGAGCTTCGATTGATTATTAATTGAAGATAAAAAATTGATTAGCATGTATCATCAACTTTCTTAAAGTATGCTTCTCCAACAGGGTTAACTATGTATTTAGAAATATCTCTGTCAACTAAAAGCTATTTACAAAAAGTTTTGAAATCTGTTAAGGATTGAAGAAATGTGGACTACTCACTCGTAACCAAAATCTGTCTTCAATTTGATATTTATCATTACACGAGAAATAAATTGAAAATTACTTTGTTTGCATTATAATCCATGGTTTGATATTTGCTCAGCAGGATCCAATGTCCATGTAAAAGAAAGTTATGGGCTACTTTTTTCACAAAAGCTCATCATTTCATTCTCAAATATTTGTATAAACCTAGCACAAGAAGGTGTTATGAAATGAACCCCAGCCAGCCACGTCTCGACAGAATAAGCCGAACCTCAACATGATGAGTTGAACCTCAGAAAAACTGAGTCTTAGAATCTACCAAACCTTGGGAAGCCACATCTTTGCAACTACTAGACCTTGGAATAACTGAGAAATTCAACAGAATAAGTGGAAAAACAAATCTTAGAACAGCTGAGGTCCAAACCTCGAACAGCTGATCTTTGGCAGTTCTGTTCTTTAGTGCTACGGATGGTTAAGATTCTCTTGTTTGTTATTTGTGGTCCGGAGGTGGTTACGATCAGATGGCTAGATCATGATCGAGAGGCTGAGAGCATATTCCCTAATCGGATAACTAAGAAGCCTTAAGATAGTCTATATATACTGTCATTCAAATGATGTAAAGGTGTTTCGAAACTGAATATTTTGACCTTGCAGTCTTTTGGTGGCATTATACACTTTCCATTGATTAAATTTGATTGAATTCATTCAATCTTGTGCCACCTGCAATATCTATCCATTTTATGAAGTGGAGGGCCTAAACCTACGATCCCATTCTAGTCAAATGCACCAAGCTCTAATTTTCTTGAACACTTCGAATTGTAGGTGCCATATGGACAACTGAATAGCTACTTTTGGGAAGACAACCATTGATGGAGAGCGCACAGAATCCATGTGATGCTGTTTGGAGGCTTTCCAGTTAAACAAATGAATCCTAGGTTTTTATTTCTTGAAGACCTCATCCTCATATAGGAGATTATGCTTAACGGCTACCATTAGTATAATTAATCTGGTTTATCTTCTATTGCACGAGAGCAATACATGCTTGTTGACAAGTTGAATGATATTGTAAGTACAGAATGTCTGAACTCTGAAACGGCCAACAAATCATTGTTCCTCTTTGTTTTCTGAACTTATGGCTCTCAGGTCTCTGTCATCTTGATTTTTATTGACTTGTTACGTCAGATGGAAAAGCTTGAACCTTTTTGCTTTATTAAAGGTACTGAATATGGATTCCAGATTACTCGCTCTTCAATTCAACTTAGAATTACTTGCAAACTGCAACACTTGTTCTGTTTTCTGAATTCTCGGTGAATCACTGATGCTCTTAGTTTTTTCATTGGGCTGTGGATGGCGAAATATAGTTTATGCTGATTCTGATGAATGGCACCATGTAATTTAATGCTGTTGATTTTTGCATGAGTTTTCCTTGGAGTCTGCATTACGAGAAATCATGACAGAACCTGTTCTTCAAAAATATTCCATGCTTAAGTTTTGCGGAAGATTTCTTGTGGGAGAGGTGACCTCTGTGATCACTGTTCTTTGACCTCCCCATTTTTTAAAACATATGAAAATCAAAATGGAACATTTGCATGTATACGTATATAGGAGTCTTCATGGGTAGATTGAAAGCCTTTTCCTGGGAGGACATATTTGCCTTTGGCAAAGGCAAGCTCAAAGGATCGTTGATTGATCGAGGACCACACACATCAAATTGATCCATGGATTCAATTACCTTCACATTAGAAAGTAAGTTGATATTTACAGGGTGTCATATATTGATTGTGTGTTGCACTAAGAGCAATTGCTTGATCCTGACCCTGCCACCTGAAAATTTCAGAAGTTATAGAGTTTTCAAATATTCCTATTGGGCTCTCCTGGGCATGAAGCATCTGACATTTTGGGTTCTAGGAAGGTCATATGTACTCGTCTTTGACATTACAAAGAGGTTTCTTTGGTTTGAATTTTTGATCTCTAAATTACAATATATCAACTTTATTATTGCGTCAGGCCTCTCACTCTTAGACATGATAACCAATTAGAAGGGTAAAAAGGAAGTAAGTTTGGAAGAATGAGAAGAGAATCGAGGGAATTGAGACCGATAATGACCCAAAGGTAACCTTTGGTCTAGGGCATGTTTTGATGTTCTTACTTCAATAGAGATCTTGTTGGAAGTACAAGTGCTATACAACAACTTTTGACTCCGGATGCCAAAAAGAGTCAATTTAGGTTGATGGTGGATTAGCATTGTTTGATCAAATGTATTTGGCAACAACAGGCCATTGTACTTTTAATTTTGAAAAGCCCTTTCTTTTTTGTCAGGCTTGAGTTGTATATATTTGATCGGGAGGGATTTTTCCCCCTTTTTCTCAGCTTTCTGTCGGCTAGATGTTTCAAGATTACAAGAGAAGGATCCTTCCAGCCATCTTCCAGTTTAAGGCTGCAAAAGTGTTATAATTACTTTGGGTATGGGGGGCTCGAAAAATGGGAAGGGAAGTGAGGGGATTGGAAAATTTGAGAGAATGGGTCAAAGAAATGTGCAACGACCCTAAATCAAAATATTAAATATCAGTATCAGTCGTTGCCGCATTGGTATGTATGGGGTGATATATATCATTATCAGACTCAAAAAGCAAATATTGGATACTATATTATGACTTTATTGTGATATCGAGAGCTCAATACTGATATTTCATTCCACGGTACAGTATAAGATGTTCTGTTCTTGCAGTAGGCAGTGGAGAGCATTCTCCCATGAAGTTGGGGGTGATCTATGTCCTAGTAATCAATGGATAATGATCCTAAATGATGGGCTGAATAAGAGTGCTTCATTTTCACTTTTTCTAGAGCATCCCATCATTGCAAATCTTAGTCACAGGAAGCTTTGGCCATGCTACCTGAAACACAGGCATGTAACTCCATCATTCTTGTTCTCCAATTCAGTGTTTGCTTGAAGAAAAGAAAAACTAAGGATGTACGATTGTGATTAAGATGTCACGGGTTTAAATTACAACAGGAAATCCTTCTTGTAATGCAGAAATGATTCGGTATATATTTTATGCTGTCTAAACTTGATAAGTTGTCTGTCTTTCTCTTGCATAAGGAATGGCAAAGGAGTAGCTCAGGTCTCTTTTTTCTGTTTGTCTGCAGCTTTATTTATTTGCTTTCTGTGACCGACACTTGGGTTTTATTTGCTGTGTCTGGTGGAAATCAATGCAGAATTTAAGTCATAGACAATTAGAATTTATGGATTGAGCCCCACAAATAAATGGGTGACCGTTGAATTCTCTCTTATTCATCTTCATATTTAATTTTTAGAAACAAATCATAAAAATATGATCATAATTTTTTTATATATAAAATGGGTAAGTGGACAGTTTATCAAAATTTTTTGAAAACATTTATATATTTTTTTAAAAAATAAATCAAATGTGAACTATTAGATGTGGGATAAATAATATAATATTTATGCTTATTTTTAATAATTTTAATATAAATAAAAATATAAGTAATTATATAAATAATATTACTCATATATGAATAAATTAGCAGGAGGCGATAGTTGACTAATTGTGATTGCTACCTAATTGATACGTCCAAAATCCAAATTTCAAACAAATTTGGGTTAAGTCGATCATCTGAGTCCGGCTCCGTTAATTGAGTCTGGATTCTATACACCACAACTATGAACAAGTGGTCAGGTGACGGTGGGAAGTTATCGCATTGAAAATATTCCGACGCTTAAGTCAATAAACAGCCTTCGAAATAAGAAGACGAAAGGTAAAGAATGCAAAGGATGCCGAGAGTGTTTGAGGTGAGTGAATGCTTTCACGGAGAGAGGTTTTGTTAGCTCGTGAGGAGCGCTGGTTCTAAGCACGGCGTTCGCAGGGAACATAGTGGCAAAGAGAGATTTGTAGTCTGAAGCGTGAGAGCCTATCGTGGGTGAATGAGAGCGTAGAATCAAAACGTGTGAGCTTTTTGCTAGTGAAAGAAAAGCGTTCCTTGGAGTGTGAACTCTATGGCCTTTTATAGGTGTTGTCTTGGGCTGCCTTCCTTGTGTAGAAGGGTTTAATTCCCTCTGTTAGGATCGTTGCCTTTTTTGGTGTGGAGCATTTATGACAGTAACGGTCGCTAGATTAAGCGCTTTCCCTTTATATTCTGTAATCGTTAGGGTTTCCAACATATAGGGAAATGATTCTAACGTATTCCTCTAGGGATGCACGTTGAATCTGCTGGTGACCGTTATAGTAGAGATTACCTTCTGTGTAGAATGTAAAATCAGGGGAGAATACCGTTACTGGTTGAGGACGGCTGCATGGACCTAACTGAGCTTGGCTTGCAGACGGCCTATTGGTCACACTTTCAATTAATGGAAGCGTTGACCGTCCTGGACCTAAGTGGGCCATCCTGCTCTTTGGGCTTCTCCTGGCTCATGGGCCTTCGACCGGTCAACGGCGAGCGTTGACCATCCAAGCGCTAATAGATCGTTGTGGATTTGGACCGTTCATCATTCTTTGATCAGTCCATTACTGACGTACCCATCATTAATATTTAATAGATTATTTTTTTGGTATTATTTTATATTGATACAAAATAATTTAAATCCTAGATATATTTATAAATTATATTAAATATATATCATCTAGAGTATTGATGGGTCCAACCAAGACATAGGCTGATCTAGTCACAATGAGGGACGATCTGGTAGTCGGTTCAGTAGCCAGCGAAGCTCAACGCAAAGCAAGGCCCATAAACCATCCAACCACCTTGTTTACTGTGTATAGGCTCGGAAAACCAACGGCCCAACCTCAAGGGTTAGCCCCCATGGCTTAGCCAATCACGGTAAAATCCATCCTCCAATTTCAGCGATAGCAGTCTGGTAGCGTAGAAGGCACCGGCGCTATAAATCTCAACAAATGGTGATGGTGGTTAGCCATGGGAAATCGTCGTGCCTGCTGACCAACGACATTCAAGCCAACCCACACAAGAAGAGGCCTGACCCCTATCGGCCACCTCTAGCCACGGTCACGTCACCGCCATAAGATGACATCTGACACGGTAACTCCCGTCAACATCCCAATGGTTGGTGAATTCTGGTGGAACACCTGTCGTCCACCTTGGCGCTAAAACCTTATCCGTGAAGCATTATAAACTCCTTTACCCTTCATGGGATAAGAGATCGAGCAATTTCCAATGGAAAAACCACCCTTGAGCGAGACTCAAAAGTCAAGAAAAAACCAAACTCTCTTTCTCAACACAACTCTTATTCTTCAAAAAAGTCACTCTCCGTCGAGAATTACTTAGCGAGCAACTCACCGAGTGCCTAATATCAAAATCCAGACCTCTGCCTCTCTAATCCACTCCTCGTCGAGCGCTTTACAGGAGCTCAGGCCTCCTCTTTCAATCCCAAATAAATATACATTATTTCTTATTTTTTTATTTTATTTTATATCTTTTTATTTTGTTAGATAAAAGATCCTGCAAAACATATATTAATTTTTCTTATTCTTCTTATTTTTTTATTTTGTTAGAAAGATTTTTAAAAAGATAAATTGAAACAAAAAATAAATATATTATTGCATTCTTTCTTATTATTTCACCTTTTATTTATAGATTTTTATAATTTATAGGAAGTTATGGATTATTTGGCCTTTCATTTATAATTTATAGATATCGATAAGATATTGGATTCATTCTAATTTGATCAATAGTAAAAAAATTAATTATCTTTCTAATCTATATTATAATTTAAAAATTAGGGACGTATCAAGTATAACATTAATAATTATTTTTCTAGAAGTCAAAAAAACAAGAAAGAAGAAACCAATAATAATCAATAACCTAAAAATTTATTTAGCCTTAGTTTTTTTTGGTGGACGGAGGGGGCCATCTTTTAAAATAATAGAAAATTTTATTTTTTTCAATTTTAGTTATTTATTTTTAAATAAATAATCATTATTTAATAATTTTAAAATAATTAATTTTTACTAAATTTTTAATTTTTTAAAAAATAATTTAATTATAATTATTTATTAAAAAATCAACAGAGATTCCCGAATCCCTCCTCCTACCTTGGTCTGTCTCTCTTTTTCGTCACCTTCGCTTTTCAGCATTTTTCGTGTCAGACCTCCTCCTTCCCTCTCCTATTTCCCCTCCCTTCTTAGTAAGCAAGCCCCAAACACTCACTCTCTCTGCATGCATTTCACACCTGAGCCCAATAAGCTCAAACCCAGGCCACCAGCTCTATTCTAAACCCCAATGCCTCCCGCCGCCGCATCGCCACCGCCACCGGCGTCGCCGTCATCGGCTCAAACCATAGACCTCATAAGCCAAATTCTCTGTGTCCTTCATATCTCCTGCCTCTCCGCCAAGTCCTTCGTCGGCCGCTTCCAGGTCCTTCACTCCAGGCTTACAGCTCTTGAAGCCTCCCTCTCCGAAATTACAGATGCTCCTCACTGGTCCGACAACTCCCTCCTGCAAGCTCTCCTCCCCAACCTCTTGTCAACTCTCCAGCGCCTACTTTCCCTTGCTGACCAGTGCCATGGTACCTCCTTCACCGGCGGCAAGCTCCTCATGCAGAGCGACCTCGACAGGATTTCCATCTCTCTCTCCGACCACCTCCACGACATAGACTTGCTCCTCAGATCTGGTGTCCTCCGCCAGTCCAGCGCCATCGTTCTCTCTCACCCCGTTCCTGGATCGGCCAAAGAAGATCTCATCTACTATATTCGAGATCTATTCACTAGGTTGCAGATTGGAGGGCTTGAGTTCAAGGAGAAAGCATTAGAGTCCTTGATTCGACTTCTCTCCGATGACGAGAAATCCGCTCTTCTTGTGGCGAGAGAGGGAAATATCCCCTCCTTGATTCAATTACTTGATAACACCAAGCATCCTCTGATTAGAGAACAAGCCATTTCCGTTGTCGCGATTCTGGCTTCAGCAAACGATCAATCGAGAAAGGCGGTGTTCGATGAGGGCGGATTAGGGCCGCTTTTGCGCATTTTGGAGACCGGGACTTTGGGAATGAAGGAAAAGGCCGCCATGGGGATCGAAGCCCTAACTGCAGATCCTGAGAACGCTTGGGCGGTTGCCGCTTATGGAGGCGTTCCGATACTCATCGAAGCGTGCAAATGCGGATCCATGCTTATGCAAGTCTATTCCGTGGGCGCTATTAAGAACATTTCGATCGTAGAAGACATCAGAAGCACGTTGGTAGACGAAAGCGCTTTAACTGTTTTGATGCAATTACTAGTTTCCGGCAACAACGCGGCTCAAGAAAGAGCTGCAAATTGCTTGTCAATCCTCGCTTCTTCGAGCAATTATTTCCGCGCGCTGATTATCCAAGAGAGGGGATTTCCACGATTACTTAAATTGTTTCACGATTCGACGAGTTTTGAAACCTTAGAGCACGTGCTCACAGCAATTCTTGCTCTCTCGAGCTCAGATCCGATTGCGAGGATGCTATCTTCATCTACTAATTTCATCACCCAACTATCCGAGCTAATAATCCACGGAAACGTTATTTTGCAGAAAATTTCGGCTACTTTAATCTCTAATTTATCGTTTAGTGATGGGAATAAGAGAGCGATTGCTAGTTGTATGCCTCATCTGGTCAGGCTGATGGAGTTGCCAAAGCCGGGAGGGATACAGGAGGTGGCTTCGCAGGCGCTAGTTTCTCTGTTGACGGTGAGGTCGAACAGGAAGGAGTTGGCAAGAGACGAGAAGAGTCTGATGCGGTTGACTCATATGTTGGATGTCCAGAATGAGGCGGTGTGCAAGCAATATCCGGTGGCAGTGGTGTCGGCGCTTGCTGGGGGCGGCAGCAACGGTTGTAGGAAGAGGCTAGTGGCGGTCGGGGCTTTGACCATGGTGCAGAGGCTGGCGGAGATGGAAGTCGCCGGAGCTAAGAAGGCGGTGCTGAGACTGTCCGGCAACAGGTTAAAGAATATTCTAAGCAGGACCTGGAGGGAATAACGTTGAAAGTTGATGACCCTGGAAAAAAAGGTTCGATTTTGTTTAATTGGACAAGTCAATATTCTTTTAGTTTAACTGTCCAATGACACCACGCCAAGTGGAAGATTCAGGCTGGCAGATTGCGAGTGGCCCATCGTGGGTTTTTTCGCTTGGCGCGTGAACGTTGCCGTCTCCCTTGTGCGCGCCTTTTCTATTCTGAAGGTCGATTTTGCCCATATTTAGTCTGCAAATTTGCAAATAGAGGCGCCGGGTTCAAATTTTAATTAATTCAAAATTCAGCTGAAAAAGATGAAAACTTTATGGAAGTTTATTTTTCACAGCTAATATAAGTCAGTGCATTACATATTTGTATAAGCAACGTACTATACACTTTGTATGCAGTTAAATGGTAAAAAAAAATAATATATACTTATCTTAAGTCATAAAAAGACAATTTTTATAAAATTATATTGGTTAGACCGTATATTATATTATATTTAACCTTCTTTAAAGTGAATGATACAAAATTTAGTGAACTGGGTTATTAATTTTAGGCTGTCCTCCATAGTCATAACTGATCAGAAGATGACTTTAGGCGATGCCATAATAAAAAACAAAGTTTGCCTGTTGCAGATGCCATTTGCTGGTGGTCAGGTCACATGATGCACATCACATGGCCGCTTTATTTATTATCTCTTATTTCTTTAGTTTAACAGTTTATGTTTAATTAAATTCCTTCGTCAGCGAGTATTTACTGCCGTGATTATTGCAGGAGGTGCCTTTTGGATCTTTGTAACTGTGAAATAGAGGAGGAAACTGATGTTGCTGGTTGCTGTAGCGGACGCATGCCCACAATTCTTATACTCCCAAACAGGTCCTCTCTCTTTTTTCAGATTGACTAATATATAAAATCTAATCCCCAGGAAAAAAAAAAAAACAATTAGTGGAAAAAATTAACTGCTGCTATTTACAATCAATATGAAATGCATGATGCGGCTTTTTTGAAGGCATGTATGCAGTTTTCTTTTGGTTTCTTCTGTTTGATCTTGTTTCTGGGTATTTGTATTTGTCACACGGCTGTTTGTAAGAGAAAGGAAACTGTGTCATTATTATTTATGAGTTATTTTACTTGCCCAGTATTTGCTGGATGTAGTTGGTTGAATTTATTTGGCTTGGCCTGATATAAAGAAAGATCAGATTATGAATTATTGCCCTGATGATGCAATATGAAGAAGGTGGATCTGTCAATCAATTAAGCTGCTAAAATAACCTGTGTGCAGTGTTAGAATAAGATTGTGCAGATCAAACCTTCGCGAAATCATACCAACACGTTCTGAAAATTCTGATTGATGTACGAATTAGAAAACCGCCTTGTTACGCCTGAATGTTCGAACAATAACGGGTGCAGTCTTTGTAACTCCGAATCTAAATCCTGCGCATCATAGTAAAACAAACTAAAGATAAAGGGTCTATGAGATTTGTTATCCTGTATATCTTTTAATTCTCAAATCAGTGATCTTTTTATCTGAATTTAAAAAATTTAAGGAAATATATGCGAGAATTTAGAGATAATAGGGATGAGTTTATGTATGAAGGACAATATTTTTTTTTGTACACTCGTCTGGTGGAGTGGCTTTTATATTTGGGCACTCGTCTAATTGAGTGATTTTTTTCTTATCTTGTTATCATCTCCTTTTCTAGGGGAGAGGTTTTATTTATAGCAAGTTGTGTTGTTTGGTTGGTGGATATTTGAAATCAATGCGCGGATATGATACCGTTTTGGATGAGTGGTGACAGTTGTTACTTACATATGTAACGGTCTTCTGAATTCAATGGCAAGGTCGGTTGTGTATTATAATTTTTTAATATTTGGTTATTTAGATTGTACCTATTGGTTCATACATTTGTAGGCTATTTGCCTGATGGGCTTTGTAGCATCATTTGTTGGACTGTCAACATTTTGGCATTTTATCCACTTGTGTATTCTGTCGACCCGTGCTTGGACTTACTTATTGCATATGAGATGAGAGCCTCTTGGACCATAAAAGACAAATAGAAAGAACTTATTTTAAAATATAACTATTTGTATATAAATGGTGCCAAATTAATAAATGACAGCTTAGTATATACAATTTTACATAAAATAGGTTTAGAAGATAATTATTTATATACTGTCTTATTCTTATATAGTTGGAAGACAATTGAATTAGGTTATACTACTTCCATCAAATTTAGGCTAATTGTCTGAAAATCAAATGCTTCATAAATGAAGAGTTTGCTTGCTGCAAGAATGGGGCTTTGCATTTTTTTTGAATTTCTTTAAGAAATTCAAATCGGTATATTTATAGAATTTTATAACTACTGAATAAAATTATTTTAAATTTAAAATAAGTGTAAATTAAATTAAAACTTATAAAAAAATTAGTATTTGTAACGATTATACTGTTATCATAGCTTGCTTGAACAAATGAAGTGGGCCCGTGAAAGATTTGGTGATGATGGTGGGCCAGTGGGGCTGCCACTTGCCCTGCTGTTTGGTTCTCAAAGCCAGAAGCCACCACTTGGTCTCTGATCCCTGGTTTTTAAACGAGTCAGACAGCTATTATTTATATTCTTTTTATGAAAATTTATACATAAAAAATGATATAATATTATTAAATTAAGTTATTCTTACTGTATTATATATTAATATTATGTAATTTTATATGAGATATTATTACATTAAATAAATAAAATATTATAGAAAAAAAGAAAAAAAATTGCCCCATTAACAACACTTGTGGATCCATCTAGCTTCTTCACGTGGGCGTATGCGTTGGAGTGGCATGGTGAATAATAAACAATAACAACAATAATTATTGTTGAATCCTGCAGTGCCTCAAATTAAAACAGATGACTAGGCTGGCCAAAGCCTCCGCACCAACCTTTAGTTGTTGCAGCTTAAAAAAGCTTCGTTGACTTAGATATTGTCTTCTTCATCGCAATCGTCCCCGAGGACGAACAATAAGAACTCCTTGGACATATTAGCATGAGCTCACGATAAAGCAAATTTCTTAGCACGAGAAGCTCATGCCAACTGGAGCGACAAGACTCACTATCTAAAGGATAGGGACCGTCGCGTGTTCGTTTGGACATTAGGTGTGCTTGCCATGCTAAAAGGTAATGTCTGCACTCCAAAAAATTGGTTGCGGACGTCGGTTGATTGGACACACCTACGGTGCCCTGCATGGATTATGAGCCAACTGCACCTACTTCCTACTTCCTACTCTCGGATACCAAACCTATCAGTAATCGCCTACATGGTCCATCGACTCAAAATTCTCTCCCTATAAATATGTCTTCCCCCATATTTGGGGGTCTGAAATTTCCGAGAGCAAATACGCCCTAAGGATGAAGAGATTTCTTTGGCCACTTGAAACTGAGAGAAATTCATAATCGTCCATGGAACTGATCCACCAACCTCAAGGGTCACATAACATTTTTTCTTAAGGAGAATACTTAGCCTGAGGCTTCCATTCAGACCTATTGACATGAAATCTCTCTTCCTCAATCAAAATATGTACAAAATAAGTAGCATCGTGATACTTTCATCTTTCATTTGAACACTTTCATCTTTCATTTGAACTTGACTCAACAATTCAGCCTTTCTACCATTGCCATAATCGTTAGTCTCACATCTTATATCTAAAGAGTTAGTAGCTTTTCTCTCTTTTTTCAACTTGGGCCAATTTAACTTAAGCATCATATGAATTTTTTCGTGAATATAATCCAAGTTCCTTCAAATGTTTGTTTATTGTGTACAAAATATAAAAATTATTTATCTGAATTAGATCTTATTTTAAATTATTTTTATTCCGAGTCAAACTATAATTTAAGTAATCATCAATAATTGTAACAAAATGAAACGAATTGTTTAGACTCATATCATAATTTTTGCATGTGGTGGTATGATTAATGCTTTTGTTAAGAGTGGTGTCATAATGACAAGAGAAGGACATCTTTCTCAAATTAAAAATATAAATAATGTCCAAACTTTAATACCAAAAGAAAAAGACAGAGAAATCTGTATGCACGTGACAATGATAGGGAGAACACTATGCGTTGAGTGAAGTAAAAGATTGTTGAGTGAGAATACTGTTAGATTTTCGGTCACTCACATGTGAAGTTAATAACCTGTTTTTACTATTATTGGTGTTGACAACACTCCAATCTTTGAAATGCAATGTCGAACAATTTTTCTAACATTTTAGATACGCTATAAAAGGGAACTGATTTTTTAAGTTAGAAAGAAGAGACATTTTAAACACAATAAGAGTCGAAATGGAATGAAAGACCGAGAGAAACAAGAGAAAAGAAAATAATAAAATTTTGATCATCTATTTAAGATTCAATTTATATTTCATACTTTATCAACTTTGAGTATAGTGTTCTTGCTCTTGTGATTAATGTTTTATCGGTTGTTTTCATGTCGATTATTTACTTATTATTTATACCCTGTGTTTGTAAAACCATACTATTTCATATAACCAATGTTTTAGAGTTAGTGTAATTGAATCTCATATTTGTAGTTTATTATGAACAAGACAGCTCAAAAGAGTTATTTAAATGGATCTCATGTGGTAGAAATAATTTGAATGTAAGGTTTCATGATATTTTCTTAATCGAAAAGAATTTTTTATGTAAATTAACCTGCATAATTTATATATTTGATTGTTTATATTTGATGTTCATCATGACTTCAATCAAAAGAGAATAAACATCATTCATGTGAACGGCATTATCATATATCAAAAGACTTTTCATGCTACATGGCCACTGGGAATGAGGAAGGGCAGCTCATAAGATTTTTATTGGAATCTTGGGTCACTCCAGTGTAGAAAGTATTATTGTGTTCACTGGTTTTTTTCTTCTTATTTAGAATAGGATTTTCATATAAAATTATGTGTATTCCTAATTCTTCATCATTTCTCTGTTATGTACGTGAGCGTTTATCGTCTTTATTCTCTCGATTTCACACCGGCACCCATTCCTAGTAATTATTAGCCTACCAAACACTTGTCCGATACTCCAAATGCTAGGCCCATGTTGTCGGAGTTTCCGTAAAGAGTGTCCTGTATATTTTTTTTCACAAATTTGGACGTGTTTAGAATTGCTTATAAGTGAAGCTCAACCTAAAGTTCTAAGTTCACTTGGAAGAGAACAACTGCCATTTGATTAGCTTCGAAGACAAAGAGAGTCACAGTGGAACTACGTATGGTTGCTGTCTCCTCCAGAGGATCACGAGCCTTGTCAGCCGCAGTTCTTTATCTTTTGTTCAGACGACACAGCAGTTGAGAAATAGTGTGATGGAAGCATTGATACCTAATGAAAGCTGATGCCAAAGGATAAAAAGGCAATGGGAACTTTTTGTTCCTGCATTATTAAAGGCTGAAGATGGCCAAATATAAATAATTTATTTATATATTACATAAATGTTATTTTTTTGTAATTCAAACATTTAAATTTGAGGTCATGATAATGAAGAATTATCGTTGCTCTAACTCCTCTCACCGTCTCTGTGTATGCTTGAATAACGTTATGGATTGTTAAAATTCTAAATTAATCGATAAATGTGTAGAAATGGGCTTTATAGAATGAATGAATAGAGTCGAAATAGCTGTGGTAGAATATATAGACCCCAGTAATGCTAAATGCAAACGCCGTTATATCTGAAAAACACCACTTCGTTATTTACCACTGAATGAAAGAACTCGCTACAATAATTTGAAAAAAAACAAAAAGATCAACAGAATTTTATATTTTAATAGTTATCACATAGATCCCGCCATATGCTTTGCAAAGATTTTACTTTGATTCTGAAACCACAGCTGTTGCTGCTGCAGTAAACTCTGTTGGTCGATGGGCGCATCCACAATTGATGGGAAGGGCCCAAAGGGATCGTTTTCATCCTGCAAACTAGGTGGTTGATCCCTCTCTGCATTTGTTGCTCGGAATGTTGGTGCAGTCTGATAGGCGGGAGCGGACGAGGATGAATCCTCGAATGCAAATCCGAACGGAACGATTGCACTCGCAGCGCCAGAAATATCGAAGGCAGCATCAAAAGTTGGCTGAATGTTACCACTTCCACTGCTATGCTTATTTCCAAAATCAGCAGGCAAACTTGCCAAAGCATTGCCATTGTCATTAGGAACTGAAAAACCAGTGCCAAACTCAGCCGGAAAACCAGCCTGATAGTTGAAATTTCCATTTCCAATGCTATTTGTATAGTTATAAGGAAAACCCATCAGACAATTCGAGTTGATAACGCCGTTGCTATTGGCAAAATTAGCTGGGAAACTTGATTGACCATTAGCATTGCCAAAGTCATCTGGAAGAGCGGCATTGGCATTGGCGTTGCTATTGCCCGTGTCAGCAAAAAAATCAACTGGGCCAGCCGTATTGCCATTACCATAACTATAGTTCAAGCTAGCACAAATTGCAGGTGCGCTGCTGTTCTCAGCAAAAGCTGCAAACAGATCAACATTTGCAGGAGCAGCACCGCTGGTGTGGATTGGTTTAGTTGCTGGTTCTGCAGCATCCTGCAGGAAAGGGTTGTAATGGTGCCGAGACAACGAAGATTTGGCGCTGAAACCATCAATGAAATCAGTCTTGAACCCATTGCCGTCCTCATTCTTCATAGCTTCTGAAGATTGTGTTACAGTCTCTAATAGCACTAGCTCCCAACCATCTCTTGATTCAACTTTCAATTCTTCTAAATTCTGAGGTCTTTCTCCAGATTCTTTCACTCCCAGTTTCTCTTCTTCTGCTGTTGGCCCTTCATCGAGAGACAAAAGATCTAATCTTGAGTCATTCCTTTGATTAGTCTGGCCTGATAGAACTGACGTATCGTCATTCATGCTGAAAAAGTCGTCGTGCTGCGACCGCTTATCAGTTGCATCTGAGCATCGGTCCCCATGAAAGGATCTAGTCGGAGTAGTCTCTGCATCCGCACTTATCAGATCCTCTAACGAAGTACATTGTGACCCATATTCGGAGTTCTTATCCATCCGATCAGACTGCACTTGCTCTTGCGATTCGCCCCTTCCGGGGCTCGACCGACCACCCATTGAGCTCCGAGGGGGAGCAGCAGGGAGGAGTAGATTTGAACCTAAGGTTCGACCGTTCGCTGAGGGAAACGATGATTGATCTTTGAGGAATTCTTGCAGCGTTTCGACCAACTCATCCGATAGCCTTTGAACACTCGGGTATTCAGAGGTCCTCCCTACCTCAATTCCTTTACAGAGATCGTAAAAAGAGCGAAGCTCTTCGAACTGCTTCGAGGCCTTAACACAAGTTTGAAATGCAGTAATGCAAGAGTTATATTGCAGATGGAAGAAGCTATCCAGGAGAAGGGTAAGCCAATTGGAAATGTCTCTGTATAGATCGAAGCTTTCTTGAACAATGGCATAGAGGCATGTTTGGACCAACCTGTTGGTCCTCGCCGCGCCTGTGGGCCTCGTAGCAATTGCCCTGTCAAGGAGCGTCTGCCAATAGGAAATCCTATCCAGCAGCATTGCCGGCTTCATGTCCCTTGTGGGGTCGTCGGTTCGCTTCCTTTCGGTCTTCGTAGATGGTTCTATCAGCCCTTCCCTGTATGCCATTCGCCGCTGGAGTTTCCCAGTGACGAAGCAATCCAGCCGTTCATCCAGATACAGGGCAAATGTTCTAACGAAAGCGCTGAAATCCCAAGGGCAGGAAGTGGAGGAATCATCGCGGAAGCTGGAGAGGTTGAGGATCTTGTACCCGCGCTTCATAGCGTGGAGGACTTCCTTGGGGAAATGCGGGTCTCCGTCCTGGAAGACTCGGAGGACGAGCATAAGGGACTTGACAGCGACCACCCAGTTGCGCGTCCGGCCGATCCGCCTGCCAATGGCGCGTGCGCAGATGGCAGCGTAGGTCCTGTTGGAGGAGACGCATTGGAGGACTTCAGTGACGTAGCGCTCATCAATGGGACCTTCGTCGTGGGTCGTCGCCTTGAGGATCGCCACCTCCAGATTGGAGGACTGGCTGCTTGTCTTGACTTTTGCAAAGCTGATGCTGGTGTGATCCTTCACCGCTGCAATGGCCTTCCTAATCTTGCTGGGCATCGTTATGAAATAATGATTACGCAATAAAAATTCAATCTGAATGAAGGATCTCTCAATGCACCAGTATCCCAAAATCACAAGAACGAATATTTTTTGCGCCTACGAATTTTCTGTCTGCCTACAAAAAAATTGATGAATTGAAGTTCCTTTTGGTGGCCGTCGGTGGTGATTTCGTAACCAAATGAAGGGAGAGAAGTTTTGTCTGGAAAAAGGTGCGGTAGAGAACGACAGATACTGAAGAGATTAACTGAAAATTGAAAGGGAAATGGATTTTGGGCAAATTGGGAAGAAAAAGATGGACGATCGAGAGTAATAAGCGGACGCCATGAAGAGTCTTCTTCCCATTCCCTACAAACGTGATAAGGACTAGTAGTTGTTTTGACAAGATCCGTTCTCTAAAGGCACACGCCATTGCTGAGCGTGCCCTTCACAGCGCTTCTTCTTCTTCTTCTTCTTTTTTTTTTTAGTATTTTTCTTTTTAACGAAATGGGCAATTTTGAGATGGACTCGGGGATCCTCAAGCTTCTCTTATTTGAAAAAGTTAGACAAAAAATTTAAACTATTTAAATATAAATATTAAATAATATTATATAAATATTTATTTTTATTACTATTTATATTATCTGAATATATTTTAGATTTCTTTTTTTTTTTGACGAGTTTAAAATTTTTAAATTTAAAATATTAATAAGATGGCGTTCTACGTGCCATCCACAATGCACATTGCAGCATATTTCAAAATAATCCCAATATTATATCTTATAGCAAAATGTCAACTCATTTATAGCTATCAAATCATTAATTTAGTCATTAAATTTTCCTTTATTTTTTATGGGTATTTTTAATAAATAATATTAAATAAATATTTTTAATCATGTCATATTCTATTCATTAATTAATAATTCAGAAAATCATCTTTTATGATAATACTATTTTTAATTATTTTTCTTGTATTTATTAACATCTTTCTTGTTATTCCACTTATTTGAACCATTTTTTATCATCTATTTCGTGGTACACCGCACGTCTTCTAAATCGTCTAGTCAATTTGATATAATATTCTAGTATAGAATAAAATTAATATTAAAATAATTAATATTGAACATAAAACACAAAACTTAGTAATAAAATAGCAAGGTGAGAATATTACACCTATAAAATATGTATCTTAATTGAGTTATTGAATTAAAATATTAAATCAGTTAAATTACTTGTAACACAGCATAACTCATAATAGATAATATTAAATCGTGTATAGTAAAGTCTAATATTATAAATCATGCCAAATCACACGATAAATTACTTGTAGACCTTAATAGCTCGTAACATAATCAGGCCGTAGACATAGCCCATTTAGTATAAGGCTCAAAGGAAGGACATAAAGTAGAAGAAAGTGAGAAAGATCAAAAATAATTTTATTTTAATATATACATTATTTTTTGATAAAGGGATTATGCCATTATAGCTCGTTATACAATATATCTTATAGATATGTCTGATCCAACACATCGTGGGTCATGTATTATACTAAACTGAAACTTTAAAGTCTGGGTTATGTCAAGTACGACCTATTAATAAGTAAACAAATTAAATAAATAAGTTAGGTCGATTCGATAAGTTAAATATTATATAATTATTTTAATAATTTACGGTCAATGAATGGATTTGGGGTGGTTAAGGTATTTTACTGCGCCAATTGAAAACAGAATTATCATATTGCATTGTATAAACTCAAAATTAGTAACTTTAATTTATTCCCTTAAATATTCCAAATCTCAAAACTCCGATCTCCACATTAAACATAATGGCTTTCGATTCCATCCTACATATCAAATCATATTAATTTCTATTCAACCTTATTTTTACTTGAGATTGAAGGTTTAATTATCCAATTCAATGAATTTAAGACTTTATGAAATGCAAAATGTTAAAAAAAAAGGTATATTTTTCTATCTTAATTTAAAAAATTAAATTTAACATAAAATTTATTCACTAAAATTAACATAAAAAAATTATATTTTTATAGTTTGATATTTATAAATATTGGTCCAAATATATTAAAAAAATAAAAATAAGTTAAATTTTTAAAAAAATCAAAGTCTAACAAATGTTAGATAATTTAATTGAATAAGAAGTTATAGCCAAACACAAAGGACACTTATTTTGTAAGCATCCATCAACTTTACTCCTCTATTATAAAGACAATATTTATGTAATTTAAATTCATAAAACAAGCACAAATAAGTTCAATCTTGGGGGCAAACAGTAATACCATGAAAGACAACTAGCTTAGAAATATTGCATAAGTATCAAAAAAATGTTAAGATCTCAAACAACAGAAATCTAATCACCAAAAACTAAAACAAAAAACATCCATCCCACTGACTATAAACCATTCTTTTTAACCGGAGGCCAAGACAATCTGCGGTGGCTGCCACCATCAACCTGGTTAGTGTCACCCACTTCACTATATTCATCACTGTCCTGCGGCTCCATTTGCTGCTTCCTCATGGCCTTGACGGCCAAATCATCAAAGGTTGGTTCATTTACCCAATGGGGCGGGGTCGTGAACTCAGAATCCCCAGATATTGTTCTCTGGGATGGGTCTTTCACTGGAGATGATGACAGGGAGGTGGTTGAATGGCCAACTCTAAGTTTCTGAAGCATGGCAAAGGATTCTCTCATGGCAGACATGGCTTCAAAGAACCGAGTGCATGATGCTAAAGCAACAGGGATTGGTCGGAGCATCTCCTGCATCCACAAAACCGCATACAGAAGATTGCAGTTGGAAGAAAGAACTTCAATCATCAATGTCAAAACAATAGAATTGTCTAACAGGAGAGAAGGGCAACTAAAACAGAATGGTTCAGCTATATTTGAGTATTGATGCATTTTTCACCTCTTAAAGGGAGTAATGATATGCAAGTATATATCGGTATTACGCTCCTAATACCAACATTTCCAACTACCGCGACAAAAATCACAATACGTTTTTATATCAGTTGATACAGCCATCTCATTTCGTCTGATATATCTAATACCGATCATATTATCCAAAATATCCAATACCAATATAGCAAATAACAATATGACTGTGTTATCTCCAATAACACCATCCATCAGTCAGTTGCAGGAAACAACAAAAAAAGAAAAAGAAGAAGAAAGATAACCCACAATAAGAAAAGAAAATATGAATGAAAAGCAAGAAGCAGGAGGAAAGAAGCAGTACTGCATCCATAAGGCAGACGAGTTCGCTAGGTGGATCCCCCAGCCGTTTGTTTCTGAAAAAAATAACAATTTTATTCCTAAGTTATTTAGTGCTCTATCCTAATTTCATACACCAGAATTGTGGATTGCCAAATTGTGAAATCTAGAGAGGATGGCGCAATTTCATGTTCTAGCGTAACTAATTTGTTCTAGTTCTATTCTGTCAATCAATTAAACTCCAGCAAAACCAGCTAAATATTAACCCCAGTACCAAGTGACTCACATTAGGCCAAGAAATGCTTATTCGGAAAATTTGCAGGACACCCAATCCCACACAGCAATTCATGCACAAGTCAAGAAAACTGCACTATAAGATAAAGTTAGGATAAATTTGCTACATTTGCCCATTAGAGCATGACAATTCCCAGGTCTTGCTTATAAAATCCTGAACTGTCAAAATTTTGATAAATGCATTTTTATACATTCTTGATGCAGCAAGTAAAGAAAAACAATTTTTAATTACTGGGACAAAAATAAAGCAGTTGATTCAATAGTAATGCCTACAATAAAGGCTCGGTGTCATTATGTTCATAAAAAATGACTTGGGGAGTATGTTAACAAATTTGTCCACAACAACAACAAAAGGAGATTTCATAAGTTCATACAAAATTTGCTATGTTCAAACAAACATTTAAAATACTGAGAATCCAAAGCATCTATTCTATTTTCTAATTCTACAATCCAGATGAAAACCATGTGTTCATAGACCCTTTCCTTCAATGGTTTGTAAAATTCTTCCTGCCTATCTGATATATTTATCTACATACACAGCAAAAACACAAGAATTGCAATAAACAGAGAGATGTTTTTCATTGCATCTAGAAAAGATCTCTTATCTTCATGTAATATAGATATCTGCTTTTCCTTACTATTTGATAACCAAATCACATGTAAGTTTTGAAAGAGTAGGATCTCTACCACTTGAATTACCCCCCCACCCCTCCATTGGAGTCAAAAATTCTTATACACGTACATAGGATGTCATGAAGTTTTGGGACAATAAAATAATCAGCTTTCAAACAAATGCCCACATTTTCAGCCGACCATTACAGATGAAATAAGTTTCTAGAGACAAACCCCCCACACAGAAGGTGGCTCCTTGAAGTTCTGGCTCCACTGAAAATCTGCAACTGATGCTGTCAAAGCACCATAATCACTTGCAGCCTTCATAAGTAATTCTGAAAATTGTTTCTACAAAAAAAAAAAAAAAAAAAAAATCAATTGCAAAATGCACAAGGTGTCATGAGAATGTATCTATTAAATGCAAAGAATGAACTACAGACGCATCATTCAGAATGTTCAACAAGGTTACCATGAAACAGTTTTCAAGTATTCATCACATTTTATTGGGACCAAATGGCTAATGACAGATTGCCATTGTACATCAAGAAGTAGACCATTTAGAGGCCTCAAAAAGTGGACCAAAAAAAAATATATCAACCTTTAACATATTCAAAAAATCTTATAACTCAAATGAGGACTGAGATGAAGAAGCAATTCGTATTATTCCTCAAATGTATATGCATGCCTATGAGTCAAAAGAATTCCATTGTTCAACACCCAAATTTTCAATCCAGTTCTATACAGATGTATAAATGAATAATCATCATTATAACCCAATGTTTCCCCTTGCAGTCAGGGAAAGACCCCAAAGGCGTAATCAAATCCAACATTCTAACCACTCTCAATGCCTGTTTGCTCCAGGCCAATTAGCATGCCCGACACTCCAACGTGCCCCCCTACCTTGCAATGTCATCTTGGCTTCCAAGCAAAACCTAAATAATATGTTAAAAAATACAAAAGAGCACACATCTATGGAAGCCCACATGTTGGCTATGAAGCATGTCAAGGCTAATAGATACTTGCCACTCAGCATATTGTAGGGTACCATTCCCACAAAGGACATCAAGCATGGGGAATCACACTTCAGTGACACCAAACACAATCCAGTCAGTGGCATCAACCACCAGCTTGATGCTTCCAACCAGTGCAGCAGAAAACTTTATCAGAGAACTTCAAAACCTAATCCAATAATCATCACCCAACACTTGAAGAAGCAGCTATGATCCAATCTGAAACTGAAATGCCCCCTTGGGTGTCCACTTGAATCCATATTCCTAAATGGAGAATAATCCAGGTGTACCTTCAATTAGTAATAATGGGTCTTCTCACATATTGATGTAACTCTGCAAATTCCCACAATTGCAACCATGTATTTGAAGAATTGATAGATTAAAAAAGCTTCAATTGAAGTTCTGTAGCACAGAATATGTTGCTTTGGTCAAAGAAAGACTAGCGAATTTCAGCAAACAGAGCTAAATGGCATGGAAATCACCAGAATCCAAAACAGAGAATAAAATGATTTGGGCAGAAACGACAATATAAGGATAGAGAAAGATGTGTGAAGAGTAGACAGTTCCACCTCAATTTAAAAGCAGGAGGGATTTCTATTGTGTGTTTGTTGGGGAAAAAATCAATACATTAAAGCTCAAGAAGGCCATAAGTCTAGGGCCAAAATTTAAAATTCTAAAACTTGACTGAGACTTCTCAAACAACTAGCCATGCTCAAACTTCAGTCAGTTGAGACTCAGGCTTAGTCAAGCAAAAGTAGCTTTAGAAGTTGTCATGCATTATTTGAATCCATGACAATGCAAGGACCATCTAGGTAATCCTATGATGATGTTGACTCATGGACAAGGCTCCATGTATCTTCAATTCTAATTTCTTTGATGAAGTATGATCCTTGCATCAGCTAATATCTGATAGAAATAGAACATGCTATTATATTGCATGCAAAACATGCACGATGAGTGGGATTCACAAACTTATTCATTTAGTCATTCAAAAAAACAAAGGAAATATATAACATAACTAGTAGTTGTAAAAAAAGAAGCGAGCAAAAGAACATTACTAATAACACACCTGATACTCTGCTTCCACAGGGATACAATCCAAAGAATATGGTTGTTGAAGACGAGCAATAATGCGATCCTGATCCATCAGTGGTAAGCAGTCAAATCAACAACAAGAATAATAATAACATTTCATTTGTGCAATTGAGAGAAAAGAAGCACACTATAGTTTCGACCAATTTCAAGGATGACCACTTGCCACAAAAGTACTAGTATTCTTGTGATCAGAGGACCAATGCTTGCAGAAATGATTGCATGGCCAAAAACAACTGTATAATAAGTAAAATTGACTAACTAAAAAAGGTTACAATCTCAGAAGTTTGTGCATGATAAAAACTGTTGTTTGTGAATCTTCCAATCAACTCCCTTGCATGGGATAGGATTTACAATTTCTTTCAAATGGCAAGTATTTGATGCTGGAATACCCATGTTGAGTGGCAAGTGCCTAAGAGGGATAGTTAATGGTAAAATGAAGTAGGGGTATAAGTCCAATACGGTTTTTTATAATCTAGAAATGAAGAAACGGAGGTTTTCATTCAATGCGTGGTTTTCAACACTGAACTGATGAATGTATGCAGACAAAATTGAATATTCAGAGCTAGAAATTTCTGAAGGGAACTATCCAATAGAAAGTATATGAAACATCAGCCTACTGTAGTAACACAGCACAGTAAGGGAACAAAACAGCATATAAGTTACCTTGTTCTGAATTACATCTTTCAATATAGTAGTAATTCTTGCCAAAGTCTCACACTTCTTTTCCATTTCACTTACGTGCGTCAAATGGGCCACGTTCTTATCATCCTAAACACAGTCATATAGAAATCATTTACATATATTATTCCAAAAGCATTTGATTACAGCAGATCAAAGCAGCATGGAAAAAGAACATCAGTTTCCGTTTTGAGACAACAATCTTATTTATAAAACTTTTCAAGGAACCCAAAAGAATTAGTTTAAGGACACACAAGCAAAACATCCACAGCATCCAGTTCTTTTCAATGTGTGGATTGAAATTGTTTTTTTTAAGAATACGTGAGGTTTGATTAAAGATGTTTCATCTTCCAATTACGTGGGAAATGCTGGATTCAAAATCCTGCTGTAATAATGATCCCTCAATTTTCAATTCCAAAACAATATAAGCCTTCCTGATGCCTATTACAAAGCAAGATACTACTTCCCTCACTTTGGCATGTTCTAAAGCCATGAAATTACAACAAATAACATCGAAATAGAAATCCAACTGAAAAAAGATCAGGCAAAAGTTATGGCCAGAATAACAGATGTATAATAATGATTCCGAAGAAGTACCAAAGATGCAAATTGGCCCTCACCTTTCTACCTCGAAGTTCCACTTCCAGATCTGCAATTTTTCTTTGAACTGCAGTAAGTTCTCTCAAAACCCGTATCAAGTCATCACCGTTTTCCCCATTACCAGTAGCTGAGTTTTGGATTTCTTCCTATGGGGAAAAAATTATAATAAGATCGAACTATGGGCAATAGGTTACCTCAAAATGGATGTAGATGGAACCAAGCTTTAATCAGGACACAGAAAGAACAAAATATGACACAACATGACAACTACTTTTGGAGTAAAAGAGATATCAATAATCAGTTCAAAAAACTATGTAAACTGAACATCAGAAGTAGTTCACTCCATAGCTAAGTCAAACACCTTTTTCTTGGTGGCAAATAGTCTCCTCCCCCCCCCCCCCAAATATCACACAACATGAGATTTTTGGAGCAAATTCCTCCTGCAAGAACAATCAACCGGGAAAGACTAGGATGCACAAAACAAGAATAAAGTCGTGCCCACAAGCCCAATCATGTTGGCCCTATTCACTCTTATCAATAAGGTTGAACCCAAAGAGGTAAACCCTTCATTTCCAGAAATAAAACAGTACATAAGAAATTGATAGACATGAATAAGCGTTAGCATAAGTATATACTGTTAGAACTCACATATCGGACAACACCATAACTCATTCCTCTCACCCTCTAGCATGACAACAATATATAACCCTCTAGCATGATGACAACATATATCACAATGGGTATATACATGGATACGTGGTCATGATATACATGGGTGTCCTAGGTATATATCCCACTTCTCCTTTCCATCAATCTTCATAAATTCCACCAACAGGAGAAAAGAAAATTATAAGAGTAAACTACATCACTGCCATCAACAGGTAATTCCTGGAAGATGCTCATCACACTCAAAATGGATATCCTAATGTTCCAAAAATACAGATATAGCACAGGAAGAGAAACATGTTCAAAATGATCTGAATAGATCAAACGTAAAACACATCTACTAACACTCTTCAGAGGAGAAAGTTGGTAGTAGAGTAGTAATACAAGCACAGAATGGATATATACAACCAGGATCTTTTGTGTGTCCACAATGTCGTATGAGGCTAGAATAGGAGTTGGAACTTGGAACTGTTTCTCTAAGAAACACCTCCAAGCTTTCATCTGCACCACCAAGTACTTCGAAACATAGAACTCAAAAATCCAGCAGCCCTAATCGAAGTAGTAGTTTGAGTCCATTTAAACTTGTTAGCATGCTTTGCACAAACATGGGTAAAAACATTGGTGATAACACCATTACAATGTTGTATGCAGCACTGCACTGTTTGTTAGATAGCAGAACCACCAACTTAAATATAAAATTTTGTTACATTGGCTCATTTTAACTGAAAACTAGGAAACAATGGAGGGTCTCAATTAGATAAGAACAGTTAAAATTTGCTTTCCTGTGAAGAATCCTTTCAAAATCCAAAAGAACAGTGAAAGCACATGCTTTGAGCAGGTTAAATGGATCTTTACAGACTCGGGAGAAATGAGATCTGATACAAGTCAAACAACATTAAATAAATGATAATATTTTTTCAAGCCATCATTTCAGCACTGCGACAGTAGTATAATTATAGATGAATGAAAGCACAACAATGCATCCTTCACATTCTCATGAGCCCCGGACAAAAAGGGTCCGTTTAATGTCACATTGTTACATTTTAAAGGCATCATAACTCTCTATTCTCCGTTATGCATGGGTGATTGTCTTAGGTCTCAATGCCAGACAGTATTAATACATACACTGATATGCATACAGGCTAGAAAAGCCACCAATTCTTCCAAATTGCTTCCCACTTATCCTGCAAGTTTCTCATTTAGTAAAGTTCCTCCAACTATGCCCCATTAGAAACCTCAACCATAAGTCAAATACACTCAAGTATAACTCTAGAAAAATATCACTTGAGACTCACTCTTAACGTTAACAGATTAGTCTTACCCGTAAACAGGAGATAATACGGGATTGAACCTTCAATAGCACACACTTATAATCAAAAGACACTTCGATCAATATTTTTTAAACCCACAACATTTAATAAATTTCTAACCCGGTAATCAAGTTCCATAAAAATATCTGGCGTAAGTAGGTGAACGTAAAGGGGGATCCATTTCAATTCACTGCAAAGGTAACGTATGAAAAAGAAAATCTCTAAATCCGAACAATGTACGCGAGATCATGCCGAGTAAACCACTGATATTCGAGTTTGATTCCCGTAAAATTAAAGGTTGCGGCAAAACTCGAATTGAAAGAACACTTTGTCAGACTACAGTGAATGTGGGCGTGCAGCAAGAAGAAACAGAGCTCCAGAGAGAGAGAGAGAGGGGGGGACTAACCTGAGAAGGAGGAGGGGAGACTTGAAATCCAAGATCAGATGCGATTGAGAGAGCATCGGACATGCCTCCGACGCGCCTCAATGGCTTCTTCCCCACCCACGAGGTGTCGCTTCCCGTCGACATTGCTGTAGCTTTGTTGTTTGGATTTTGGATGAATACTTTCTTCAATACATTCACGGATCACTGACGATTAGGCCGTATATCGTCTCGTCCATTGGAGATTCAACCCTTTTGAAGTCGTTCTTGAGGAGCTTTCTTCATTGGAAATTTGGAAAATCGAAAGTCGTTCTGTTTCAAACTCGATACTACAAACTCCACACCACCACAAGCGAACAATTGAGGAAATATGCAACTTAATTCGAAATTTAAATCAAAAAAATGAAAAACCCCTGAAATGCAATTTTCAAATTTATAAATATATTTTTTATTAAAGTCTAAAAATATAAAAAATAATTAAATTTCTTTTTCGAAATATAATTTTTGCTCCTTCATAAAGCTCTTAAAGTATAGTTTAAAGTAAAATATACATGATAATTTTTGACCAATTAAAATATCTAATACTTGAATGCTAAAATTGACAATAAAAAATCTACACATATAATTTTACCTCAAATTTATTAAAAAAAAAGTCTCCTATAAACTAATTTTATGAAAATTACATGATACTAAGTTGGGTTTTTTCAGATTCAATGAAACCCCACTTTATAAACTCATTTCATTCTTTACAATATTGCTATTCCAAATTAATTATCAAAAAATTAATTAACTTTTATTTTTGATTTGAGCTTTATTATATATTGTCATTTAACCTTAATCTATACATCTTAATAGTTCTAAAAATATCAGTTCGATTATTATTTAGGTTTTCTGTACCTCTAATTCACTTATAATATAAACTATTTAATTTTTATAATTTAATTTAATTTATAATTTTTGAAATATCTGTGTTTTCTGAATTGTATTGAAGTGGGTAAGCAATCCCTTTATTCACAAGAGAAAAAATCTGAAAACATCCAAAACATTTTGTGCAAAAAATAAAATTATTAAAAGATAAAGATACACCTCAACTATTTCCAACATAAGAACATTCTACACACATGGTAATTTACTATTTTGCCCTCCTGAGTTGTGTGCCATTTTTACTGTACAGATCAAGCCTAATTTCTTTATTTTGTGACACCCCATTTGCAAGATTGAGAATAGATGCTTTACTATTTGTATATTAAATAAATGTGTTGAAATAAATGATGGGGCAATGCTTCAGTGAAGATATTAGCCAATTGCTGCTAAGTAACAATATATGTTGTTTTGAGCTTTTTAATCTTGAATTTTATTAATGATTAGGTGGTAATCTAACTTAATATATTTTAACTCACCCATAAAAAGTAAAATTTAGGTAGCGTTTGATTGAAGGGAATAAAAATTTTATTCCCTTGATTGTCAGTAATAAATATTTTTAGTTTTGCATTGAAAATAAATAGCTTTTATTAGGTAAAGTTATTTACATAAGTAAAAATAAATATTTTAATACTATTATTATTATTATCATGACTTTATAACATTTAGTTTCAAATAAGACTAAAACGATAAAATGATTGATTATTTTTCAAAATTCTATTCTTTGAATTAATTATAAATTATTCATTTCAACAATCAAAGAATTATTATAATATAAATGGTAGTTTGATTATCACATAAAAGCACTGTTGCATGGAGATAGTCAATATAAAAGTTTACGTAACCAAGTTAGTTTGCAGTAAATATATTACTATAACATGATATTCAGTTTCAGATAAAAAAAAAATTAATTATTTCTTAAAAATTTATAAAAAAATCTATAAAAAAAAATAATAACCGGTCATAAATTACGAGTATTTAAATAGAAAACCTAACCAAAATTATAAAAAGCTTTAAGAGTCTTCGACGAATGACTAAAAAACAAGAGCCCCTGCCCCAGAGCTTTTTTTAAATATCTCCAAACCCAATGAACAGCAACCAAATGTGTTATAGTATATTTATCCATAAACTGGTTTAAGTTGTGGCAGCAAAACTTCTATCAAATTGGGTGTTAGTTAAGTGTAAGAGTCAACCAACTAGTCTTTAAAGTATGCTAGCATATGTCAATAGAGGTCCTTCTTCATTACTCAATTTAAGATTTTGATTCATAAGGAATTTAAGGGACTTAGCGTTAAGAGGACTTGAATTTACCAATATATCATGTAAATATTTTTGTTGACAAATATAATTACCCTTTGAGGACCTTACTGTCTTTATTATCAGAAAACATTTTAGGGAACCCGGATTTTTAATTTTAAATTTGTCTTTAAAAAAGTACTTAAAAAACTTTATTAATTATTTGATAAATGTATTATAATCGATTTGAGATTGATTGCACTCAAAGGCATGACAGCAGTAAAAAATTTCAAAAATCACTGTCTAAAGACTTATTTAAGCCCCTAACTACTCTTTGAGAAATTTCCATACCTGATATGATTTGCCTTTGTTGTATCCTGTTGGCCTTTTCGTATAAATTTTATTGTCTAGGGTTCCATGAAAAAATATTGCTGATATCAAATTGATACAAATGACAATTCTTGACTATTGCAATAGTCAATCAACACTAAATAGTAACAAGTTTAACAATAGGAAAAAACATTTTATAGTATTATATGTTGGGGTTCAACATAATTATTAGTCATATCAATAACAACTATTCTAGAACCCCTAAATTGACAATCATCAATTTAAGCACAGGAATAAAAAAATTTGATTTAATAAACTCTTCACAAGTCGAAGGGAAAAACCACGGGACAAACTCCAAACAAACTTCCGCTATGTAAAATTGGTTATAAGAACCCTGAGACAAAGTATCTGTCACACACTCGAGATAAAACAAGGAAAACAATTTCAAAGTATGGAGACTCTCCTCCGCTCTTATCTATCTGTTTTTCTTCTATCATTTCTCTCGCTGGTGGTGCACTCCACTCTGTTTAATTTTACAAGTGTGGCGGCAAGCAGTGGATGCTAAGAACTTCGTTCCATTCTCCGTTACACTGCTGCTATTTCGCCGCTCTTTTCCTTGTGTATCTTTTATTTTGCCTGAAGTGATTGGTGTGCTTTTATAAAAATTTAGACTCCAAATCCCCATTTCCATACCTGATGATTTATCATGCCACTTTTATCTTTTTTGTTCAAACACGTATACTCTGTAGACAACCATCCGGTTGTCAACTTTTTGTAAAACTTATTCATTGTAAAAAGTCAATGACAAAAATATTGTTCTACAAATTTTACCAACTCTGACCCTTGGCATCATTCCTACATAAGCACTTTGAAAATCCACTCATTTTCATCACCAAATGCCACTCCGGCATTTGCATTCGGAAAGTTTAACAATGCCCTCTCGAAAATCCAAATTTTCACTCATTTATTTGCATTTGGAAAATCCCTCGGAAAATGCACTCCGCATTTTCCATTCTAAAATTTCATCTTTGTAACATTCGAAATTTGCCTTCTTCAACAAACGGTCATCTCCGAGATTTGACCACCTTGGCAAATGGTCTTCTGGTCATTTGTTGTAGCCAATTTGCAGCACTCCGAATTCGATGATGTGTCTGTTTGTTGGACCTTACACCTTCCAATGCTCCCATCATTTCATTGGCTAATTTTGTAAGCATACACACAGCCGATAGCTTCTTTCACAGGTGGAAGATCAGTGATGATCGAAGTATCATTGCATTCCAGAGCATTTAACTCAGCTTCCATGGCCTTCCACCAATTTGGATTTTTCACATCTTGTGAGCAATTTTTCGGTTCATTCATAGTAGAAATGAATGATGAGAAAGTTAGAAAATTTGGTAATAATCCATCATATGATAAATGGAAAAGGCTTACCTAAAGAAGGATTAACATTTTTGTACAGACTGATTAATGTTTGAAGTGAGGTGACAATAAAAACCTTGCAAATATTGAGGGACTTTTCTTACCCTTGTGGGTCTCTCTGGCAGAACACCCATTTTAGGTGAAGTTGGAGAAGGAGTAAGCATGTCATCCTGCTCATCAAATTGAGCGTCTTTCAGTGGCAATTCTGATTTTGTGTACAAATTGCTCTAAGGGTTGTAAGGCTCCTGTTCTTATGGAGGAAAATAACTTTCGGTTGGAGACTTTCTGCAGGTATTTTGAAGTTTTTAAGGCGATTCAGTGATATTTGTAGGATCAATTTTAAAGAAAAAAATATTTTCATGAAAAACCATATTTCTAAAGTGAAAAATGGCATTATTTTAAAGATAAAATAGTTTGCATCCTTTAATTCTAAAGGGATAATTAAGAAAAATACATTTCCTCCCTCTTGGTTCAAATTTCTTTCTCCATTGAGATAGGGTAGAAGCAAAACACAAAATATTTAAAAAATTTTTAAGTGAATATAGTTAGGTTTTACATTCAAAAGGGTCTCATAGGAAGCTTTATTTTCTAAATAAACATGGGTGTCCTATTTATAATGTGAACAATAACAAAATGCAATCACTCTTAAAATTTAAAGGGATTCCAATTTTAATTCTCATAGCTCTAGCTACATATTGATATTTTTGTTCAACAATTTCATTTTATTGTAGAGTTTTCACACAATTTTTTAGTAAATTATTCCTTTTTATGAAAGAATTATGTCATTTAAAATTGAGTTCCATTATCTTTTCTTAAGACCTTCATTTTGATTATAAATTTAGTGTCAACCAAATTATAAGAGGACTCCAAGCAAGATTTGATGCCAGATTTGTTTTTGAAAAGAAAATTTCAAATACTTTAGATAAAACATTAACAATGGTTCAAAAAATATTTTGATTTGTTGTAGGCCTTTGCTGAATATGGCTCCCAAATATCACCATGTATAATATCAGAAATGGCAACAGTTTTATGATGACCAAAGGAAAAGGGTAGTTTATGTAATTTTTCCATAGACAAATGGAACACAAATTTCTATTAACATGACAAATTTATTCATAACATAAGGATCATCTATTAATGTAATTGGGAATCAGAAATATGTCTTAAACGAGAGTGCTAAATACTTGAAATAGGAGAACTGGGGGTAATGAGGGAATTATTGCAAAATTCGAAAATAAAAAAGTCAAAAAGGACCATACGAGAGAACAATATCCTGTAGATGATATAGCCCATTTCCCATTTCACCCATCTCAATCATTGTTCAAGATAAAAGGTCATGGATAAAGCAAGAATCAGGAAAAAAAAAGCAAAGGATAACAACAGAGGGTTTTATTTGAGAGTTTGATTGTCCAAATGCTAGTCACTGAAGCTTTATTTCCATTTGGGAATTATCCAAATGGTCATTTTTTTTGAGAATTTGTATTTATGAGTGAGAGACAAGTGAAAATGCCTGTCATTTTAGGAAATGTAGTTTTTATGAATTTAAAAATGGATTGAATTTAGTTGATGAAGTACAAAGGAGCAAGAGCATCCTTTGGATAGAACAGACTCATTAGTTGTTTAAATTAAGCTGTGGTCAATGCCACTTTGTCATCCCTTTCTTGTTTTTGGTTCATTCTTGGTGGAGAGTAGATTGAATTACAGAGGTATCAAAATTTTCTTCTTTATTCTAAAATTGATATTTTAAAGATATAATTTGAGTTTATAATCCCCTTTTCATTAAGTGTCCTGATTTGTTGCAATGGGTGCGAAAGAAAACTTCATCTGTTACTGTCCTAAAGTAAATTTTAAGATTATGTCCTAAAATTTGATGATGAGTGCAGAAAAGTCTTTCTTCTCTTGTTAGTGTCTCTTCTCTTATTAATGATGATTCTGGGATACTTAACATCTCTTCTGGTTGTCTAGGCTATAGTCCCAACATAGGGAGTGGAAGACAACATTTGATGTTACTTTTTCTTTTGTGAAATTATAGCGAAAACTCTATTGACAGAAGCAAGGAGATCCAACAACATAATTTAATTCCTTATATTAGTATGGAATTTATATAGCCCCATTAAAAATTACATAATACTGTTCTGCTGAAACCCGTCTAATAAAGTCTTCAATTTTTCACATCCATAGCTAGGAATAGGAGTGTAAATTAAAAGTTTATCCTACAAGGTTTTGAACTTATAATAATATTTGCTCACAAAACATTATTTTTGAAAGCTAGGGAATTTTATGTTAGGTCTGATCACTCCCTCTGAAAGCCAGGGAATTTTTTGTTGAGTCTGATTATTCTCTCTGCAAGCCAGGAAATTTTTTGTTAGGTCTGATCACTCCCTTGTGGGTAACCCAACAAACTGAAGACGTCTTCGGAGGCCACACAGGACTTGTGCGGAGTGCTGCGGACTGGCTGCAGCGAAAAGGGCCGAAGACTTTATGCGGCGAAGGCCTGAGAACTTGAGGAGGAAATTCGGAGTGAATTTCCAGAGGAGAAAATGCTCGGACAGCCAAGGAGCGCGAACGGACAAAGTGCGCGTACGGCCAAGGAGCATAATAGGGGCGCGATTCTGTTAATGCTTGGACGGCCAAGGAGCACGAACGGTCAAGGTGCGCGGACGGCCAACGAGCATAATAGGCGCCCGGTTCTATTAATGCTCGGACGGCCAAGGAGCGCGGACGGCCAAGAATGCATATTGGCAGGTGCGGACTTGTCTTGAGGCAAAATGGACGCGGACGGTTGAAGGTGCGCGGACAGCCTAAGGAGCAAAAGGGAGTGCGCAGAATTTACCAATTAGTGACATCGGTATGGAGTCGCCCACGGACACGGCCGAGTGCACAGTATCATTTGAAGACATGGGCTGTGTACAATGAAGACCAAAGACATGGGATAACGAGTTGTTATTACTGGAGATATTTTTGATAGTCCGCGAACTTGAGGGCGGTAGAGACCAAGGATAAGGCGGCGATTAGCTGCGAGGCTTTATAAAAGGACTAATGATATAAAATGCATGCTGAAGTGGCGGATTGTAGAGTTAGTAGGCAAAGTTGACGGTATTTGGTAGCAGTGATTGTCCACAAGCAACCTGGCTATTGGTAGATAGTCTCCAGGCAGGATCTTTATAAATATGCATGTTAGGCATGCTGTGAAAGTGTGACACACAAGAGACACAAGAAGCTGTGAGAGAAGGGAGGCGGTCAAGTCTCTAGAGGAAGCTCATGGCGGTGAAATCCAGGGGGTGAAAGGAAAGGAGAGGAGTGTTGGCGGGCAACGGGCGGCCTACTTGGACTGTTTTCTGTTGGTGAATGACCAACTAATCAAATAAAGATTTGTGAAGTAGAGAGTATAGAAGAGAAATAAACATCAAATTTTACGTGAAAAACCCTTATGAATCAAGGAAAAAACCACGGGACACTAAGTCCACTAAGAATCACTAAATATGAGAAGGTTACAGGAGGCGAAAATAAGCAGAGCAAAGTAATCAAGATTCTCACACTGTTTATCACACTCTCTTTTTTTTCTTTCTATACACACACTCTCTCGATCTTGGCGGTGTCTTCTCCTCTTATTAGTCTGCTTTTGCCGCACTTGCTATATGTGCAGTGTACATACATATACACATGCCCATCACCATAGCTCGGTGGTTGGTGCTTTTCCAAGGCCCGCTGCATGCGCATGCTGTTCTGCAGCGGGCGGCGCGTGCGTGCGATTCTCGTAAGTTGATCGGCATTTGAGTCTCGAGAATGACTTAGGTTAAACACCTTTTGGGTTTTCTTTCTTAACTCCCAAATATGGCATGTCAACTCTGTTGTCCCCGCTTCATATTAGCAAAGTCAACCACAACGTTGACCCGGTTGAAGTAGCCCGCCCCACTCCCGGATGATGCACGACTGACGGTTAACATATATTTGGAGGAGTTGAAAGAAGAAAGAATTGAATTCGGTCGACTTTGTTGACCGGAATCTCTTCCTCCCAGCACATTCGTGCTTTGATCAAATCCTACGAACTTCCACACGGGAGTGATCCCAACAAGGAGTACACCACCAGTGAAGAAGGATAGAAGAAAAACAGAGAGTGAAAACAAAGGAGAGTTTCCTTATTTATTTTGGAGAGGTTTTTCTTTATCTAGCTGGGTGTGTAGCAGATACTTAATCTCATGGATTTGTTGTAGCTAATTTTCATATAGTGGACTTATTGTGAACTTTATATCTCGTGGTTTTTTTCTTCGGTTTGAAAGAAGAGTTTTCCATATAAAGCTTGTGTGCACTTCTTTTCTCCCTGTGTGTGTGCATTCTTGTCCAACCAGCCACTTGTGCTAACAAGTCGGTGCATTCGTGCTCGACCGACCGTGCTGGCCCCACCCCAACATTTTTTAGTTGAAAAGCCATGGCCCATTTTTTTGGGTGAAGCAATCCCTTTGTACACAAAAGAAAGAATTTCAATAACAAACTTTACAAACCTTAACATATAAAGGGACACCTTATTTTGTTACAACAGAAGAATATTTTATACATGATGAATTAGAAGCTTGGAAATGCTTCTGGGTTGTAGGCCATTTTCACCGTACTGTTCAGATTCAATTTCTTCGTTTTGTAACTCATTTCTTCCTCATCAACCTATCTAATACCCATTCTGCTGATTAGTTTCCTCACCAGAATCAATCTCCATCGTACTGTTCAGATTGGGTTGTAGGCCAATTTCATGGTACTGTTCAGATTCAATTTCTTCGTTTTGTAACTCATTTCTTCCTTATCAACCTATCTAATACCCGTTCTGCTGATTAGTTTCCTCACCAAAATCAATCTCTTTTGGTCTATTCGATTGGTCGGGATCTCGTGGTTCCTCTGGCATTCCTCCACTCCTTGTGTGATTTGAAGCGGGTCTCTAAAGGTTTCCTCTGAGGTTAGGTTGCACTGAATTTATGTCCGATGCCGCATCACCGGTTGCCGTGACTATGACCAGTGATACTGTGATCGGACTAATATCAACTCAATTTTTCGAATCTTTGATGGGAATCGGTGAAAACCTTTCCTGTAAACATTTGCCAGGCCGATTTCCACAATTAAACAGCTTTTGTGGTGAGTTGTGGTTTGATTTTTTGTGTTACATTTTGAATCTTGAGGATGAATAATTTAAAATTTATACTTTTAAACTATTATTGTTATTCGTTTAATAGATAGGTGAAGAATAATAACTACTGAATTTTATATTGTGTGTTGACAGTCTCCTTTCCTTTCTTCCCTATAGATTTCTATATCACTGTTTATTTTATTTATGTATTTATCAAAGCTTTGTCTTTTTTCCTTTTTTCTGATGGAGACAGCATAATATTTTACTCTTATTATTGGCCTTTAAACCTACAAAACACCATGATCATATATATACCCTGGACCCAGCTACAAATGGGTCCACAAAAAGAAGTGGGGTCCTAAGGGATTGGGGCAGAAAGATTAAGGCAATTGACATCATATATGCAACATGATGTTTTTTAATGGCAACTGATGTACAATGTTTTTCCCTATGTAGGAGGAAAGAATCTGTTGAGATTGAAGGGTAAAGTGTAGAACTCTTCACTCCTGCTGTCCCCTTTGAATGTTCTAAACTTTACCCACCATGGCATTCCTCTGTCTTTCTTTGATTTCTCCACTTCTAACGTGTTGTCCAAAATGACTGCAACGATCAACCCTACTGTTGCCGACGATGCGAATATGGTATTCATGAATGCATTGAACTGAAAAAAGAAGGGACATCATATGTATCATATCAAAAAGAAAATACATGTTAATATATTCATTATAATTAAAAAAAAACCCCTTATAGAGGGAAAAAGATAAGAAGCTGACTAGAAAAAGGTTCGAAGTTTGTGTGTAAAGTGCTATCTGAGTTGAGCTTCTATTCTAAGCAATGTATGAGAAAGCTCTTTTCATATACTTTGAAATTCTTCAATAAGCTAATTTTGCTCTAGAGACTCTTAAAGCTTCTATTTGAAGACTCTTAAAGCTTAATTATGCTTGGAAACCAAAAGCTGTCATAGTTTGAACTTCTTTCACAAGCTGTTCAGAGACACTGAAAAGCTTAGTTTTGCTTGGAAGCCGAAAGCTATGTCTAGCAAAATACATTGTGAGGCATAGCTCGAACTTGGGGGAAAAATAACTTGTTCTAAAAGACAAACCAAAGAAGTCACTAAGGAAACAAAGGTAAGTGTTATGGGCTTAATTGATTCGATTGCTACACCACCGACAATCACACCATTCGTCTGATGCAATGGCCGCTCTACCTAACCACCTATTAAATTTTAAGATTATTATTAGTTTATTTTACTTATAATTTATTATAATTTCTTATTTTTTTATATATTTTTTTCTCGCATGTGCCATCTGTTGAGACTACTGGGGCTATATTCAGTTACACCTTATTTGCGTTAGAGCTATATATATTCTGATTGTCTGCTACAGTGGGAGATAGAGAAATATAATTTCGTTCTTTCCTCTCTCCTCTTATTCCCATTCTTCCCCTCTCTATTATTTTCCCTCTACCTCCCCTCTGCCTTCTGTCAGAGCTTCCCCGTCCCCATCTACTTTCCCAAATTCTCTCTTCCCTTTTCCTGAGTCCTATGTCCATTACAGACCGACGCCTACTGCATGCATCAATTTGGTACTTTCATTGAGGTATGGCAGAAGGCAAGAACACTCAATTCAAGGCCCTTGAAGGATTTATCGTTGGATTGTCGCAGGAAGTGAAAGAGATCGCGGCGTCAGTACAACACCATGCCGCTTGCCTTGTTGTAAATACCACAACCACCGAATAGCTTCAACAATCTCTTACCGAAATCCGCCTCTCCTTAAACCGTCTCGAGCGCCAGTCTTCACCATCAGCGTACCCACCATTGCTTCCCATGTTTTTGACATTCGTGTCTTCTTCCACTGTTCATACCCACACTTCGCCTCCAAACCTTCCGATTTCGCCTGATGTACCAATTTCAGCTCATCCTCGTCTACCTAAACTAGAAATTCCATTCTTCGCCAAATAAGACGTGATCAGGTGGCTGTTTCAAATCGAACTTTTTTTCCTGTACCACAGTACTCCACCTGAACAGAAGCTCACCATTGCAGCCTTCTACATGACAGGTGCTGCTCTTCAGTAGTACCAGCGGATGCATGCTACAAGACAAATCTCCACCTGGGAGGTATTCGCCCGAGACTTGGAACTTCGATTTGGCCCCATCTTCCTACCTTAACTATGAAGTAGCTCTGTATAAGTTATGCCAAATCACCACTGTGGCCAACTATATGAACGACTTTGAGGCTTTGTCTACCCACACTCTAGGACGGACTACAGGTAACCTCCTTAACTACTTCATTTCTGGGTTACGCAATGATATTCGCCGAGAACTGTTATTGCTCAAACCTGCCTCACTACCGGATGCTATTGGCATGGCCAAGCTAGTGGAGAAGATTGAAGCGGAATGAACAGTCACCCAGCGTCCCTCTGCCACCAAGCCTGTATTACAACCCACAATGACCTTACCCAAACCATCTCCACCTCAAACGCTTCCAACCAAACTACCCATAAAAAATATTGACCGTTGCTAAGATGGCCTCACGCCGTGAGCATGGGTTATGCTTTAATTGTGATGAGCGCTTTACACCAAATCACAGGTGTAAGCCTCCCCAATTTGTGTATGTTAACGGATGATGATTGTTCTGCTCAGCTGCCGAACCATCACCTTACAAACCCTGATTCAGGACCATCAATTGAAATTGTCCAAGATGAAGACTCCTCTGCACCCCCTCTTACTAATTCTCCTCCCACTATTTCCTCCATGCGTTGGAAGGCCATTGTGCCCCTGCTACTCTCAGGCTACAGGGCTTATTATCAAGACACCTGGTAGTGGTATTGATTGATAGTGGTTCTATCCATAATTTTCTGCAGACACGATTGGCTGGCCAAACATTTGGGCCTTCCCATAGAACCTTCCCAACACCTTAAGGTTACGGTCGGCAATGGGGATGCATCATTGCAAAGGGTTGTGCACTAATGTTACGGTTGTGATGAGCTCTTCTAAATTTCATGTGGATCTTTATTTATTGCCCATCTATGGAGCTGATATGTTTCTCGGAGTTTAATGGCTAGCCACTATTGGACCGGTGCTATTTGATTACAAAGCTCTATGGATGAGTTTCTCTCACAAGGGTTCACAACTCACACTCCACGGTTTGCAAAAGGCTTCTCTGTCCACTATGTCCTTGAGCCAACTACGGAGGAGTGAGTTAACTAGTGCCAAATCCATGTATTTTCAGTTGACCATACAGCCTGTCATTGAACTTCTTTTGGATGAAGACCCTGTAGCTACTCTCAATCCACACCACTCACCAAAGGATGTTGATCCAGCAACTGCAAAGATCCTGAATGATGTTTTAGCTTCCTTTGCCGATGTTTTCACCACCCCTCATGGGTTGCCTCCTTAGCGTGCAACGGACCACTAAATACCTCTCAAACTCCATGCCCAACTGGTAAATGTCGAACCCTATCGTTACAGATACTTCTAAAAGTCAGAAGTGGATAAATTGGTCCAGGAAATGTTGGCCGAATGAATCATCCGTCCAAGTACCAGCCTGTTCTCCTCACCAGTCCTGCTGGTTACAAAGAAGGATGGCAGTTGGCGGTTTCATGTTGATTATCGCGCCCTTAATGCAATCACTATTAAGGATCGATTCCCTCTACCCATGGTGGATGAATTATTTGACGAATTATATGGTGCACAAATTTTTTCTAAGCTGGACCGTCGCGCTGGCTATTTTCAACTTCGGGTCCATGCAGCTGATGTAGACAAAACAGCCTTTCGGATTCACGATGGGCACTACGAATTTCTGTTGATGCCTTTCGGGTTGTCTAACGCCCCATCTTCCTTCCAGTCCGAGATGAATGCACCCTTTTGACCGGTGTTGCGTAAGTTTGTTTTTATATTTTTTGACTATATAATAGTATACAGCTCTTACTGGGAACAACATTTCCAGCATATCACCAACGTCCTCCAAATTCTGCACGACAATCTCTTCTATGCTAAGCAAACGAAGTGTGCATTCGAATGCACGTCCATATCCTACTTGGGCCATATAGTTTCAGGACAGGGCGTAGCTGTCGATCCCTCCAAAATTGAAGTCGTGCAGCAATGGCTAGTACCTACCAATATTAAACAGTTAATCGGATTTCTTGGATTAGCTAGATACAACCAGCGATTCGTGGCTCACTATGCATAGTTCTCTATGCCTCTTACACAATTATTGAGAAAAAATGCTTATGTCTGGAACTGAGAGGCTGAATCCGCCTTCAATGCTCTCAAGGACGCCCTTCTACTCCTGTCCTGGCACTCCCTGATTTTTCTCAGCCCTTTGTAATTCAAGCTGACACCTTCGGTAATGGCGTAGGCGCTGTCCTCCTACAGTCCAGGCACCCAGTCGCATTTTTTAGCCGGCAGCTCAGCCCACGGCTACAAGCTTCGTCCACTTACTTTCGGGAACTTATTGCAATCACTGAAACTGTGAAAAAATGGCGCCAATATCTCTTGGGCGCCAAATTTACTATCCAGACCAATCACCAGCCCCTTAAAGAATTGCTGAATCAACCTATCCATACCTTGGAACAACAACGATGGGGTTCAACTTTGACATTATATACAAGCCCGGGAGGGAGAACACCCCTACTGATGCTCTATCGCAACTATCGGAGGGAAGTTGTTCTGCATACCACGCGGTGTCCAAACCGGTGATGGCCTTGTTGGAGGCTCTCCGCAATTTCCACATCCGAAATCCAGTTTCAGCAGCTTTTGTTGCTGCCCTTCAAGACCGTCCAGGGGATTATGAACATTATTCCTTGCGCAATGGGTTAATTTTCTACAAGAATCGCATTGTGGTGCCTACTGAATCAGCTTTACAAGATCTAATACTGTAGGAGTTCCATAACTCTCCTCTGGGTGGTCATGCTGGATCCCAACGCACTCTTGCAAAAATCGCTGCCACCTTCTACTAGCCGAACTTGAGACAGGATGTGCGTGATTTTGTTGCCAAATGTCCCACGCGCTAGCAAGTGAAACCTCTCACTTCTGCCCCTCCAGGTTTGCTCCAACCCCTTCCCATTCCGGGAAAAATTTGGACCTCTCTTTCAATGGATTTTATCACTCATTTACCGCCTTTGAAAGGGAAAATGGTGATTTTTGTAGTGGTAGACCGACTATCCAAATATGCCCATTTCTCCCCATTGAGTACCCATTTCATGGCTGCAAGGCTTGCGAAAGTTTTTGTTTAAGATATTTGTCACTTACATGGACCTCTAGCGGATATCATTTCAGATCGAGATCCTGTCTTTATGAGTACATTTTGGCGCGAGCTCTTTAAATTCCAAGGAACTAAATTGTCCACAAGCAACTCGTATCACCCACAAACAAACGGATAGACAGAGGTACTTAACCACTGTTTAAAGGATTATTTGAGGCGTTTTGCTGCCGACAATCCATCTAAATGGGTCCAATATCTACCATTGGCGGAATGGAGCTATAACACAGCTTGGCACTCTTCCATTAAAATGACTCCCTACGAAGCTGTATATGGTGGCCTACCACCCTCCTTAACTGATTATGTCCAAGGTTCCTCTGCTATAGCATCGGTTGATGAGCTACTCACTGATCGCTCTACTGTTCTTGCCACTCTAAGGACCAACCTGTAGCGTGCTCAACTGCGCATGAAGAATCAGGCGGATGCTCATTGTTCGGACAAAGAATTTCAGATCGGAGATTGGGTTTACGTCAAGCTACAGCTGTATCAATAAACTGCCGTGGCCCATCGGCGATCCAACAAATTAGCTAAGCGCTACTATGGCCCTTTCTGCATTTTGGACCACATCGGAGCTGTTGCTCACCGTCTTCGCCTGCCAGATTATTCTTAAATTCACAATGTCTTTCATGTTTCTTTGCTTAAAATGTATGGGTGATCCTACACTTCAGCCACATCATGATCTGCCACCAGAGGCTACCGGTTCCCACCCTTTAATGACTCCAGAGCAGCTTCTTGGCTGCCGGAAGGTGTTCCAACATAGAACACCTGTTTCCTAGTTCTTGGTTCAGTGGAAAAATTACACTTTCGCGAGGCCACTTGGGAATCCGTCACAGATTTTGCCCGTGATTTTCCTACCTTTAATCTTGAGGATAAGATTTTTTTGATGAGGATGACAATGTTATTGATTCGATTGCTACACCACCGACAACCACACCGTTCGTTCGACGCAGTGGCCACTCTACCCAACCACCTATTAAATTTCAAGATTAAGTTTATTTTACTTATAGTTTATTATAGTTTTTTATTTTCTTTATATTTTATTCTCTTTTTCTCGCTTGTGCCATCTGTTGGGACTATTGAGGATATATTTAGTTACACCTTCTAATTGTCTGCTACAGTGGGAGATAGAGAAATATAATTTCGTTCTTTCCTCTCTCCTCTTATTTCCGTTCTTCCCTTCTCTACTATTTTCCCTCTACCTCCCCTCTGCCTTCTATAAGAGCTCCCTGTCCCCATCTACTTTCCCAAATTCCCTCTCCCCTTTTCCTGAGTCCTACATCCATTATAGACCGACGCCAGCTGCATGCATGCATCAGTAAGACACTATCAAGACTCAAAAATGCTTGAGTTTCAAATCATCGAAACATCCTTTCAACAGGTATTGGGTGAAGACTGTGTATTTGACTCAAATTCAACCTTCCAAAAAAGGTGAACCTCGATAAGTTACTTAATTGTGATATAGGATTTACTGGTTCAACAATCAGAAATAACCTCTATATAATATAGAGGTAATGCTATGTATGTTCGACCCTACTAAATAATGTCAGATTCAGTCAAAAGAGTTCAACCGAATCTTTTAATACAACTCATAGAGAACCTCAGATGTAAAGAAAAGTGCAAGGCTTGTCATTTATTTGACAAGCATTTTTAGCCACACGAGATTCTGTTTGTTGTTCTTGGAAGACATGGAAATAAAGGTAACTTTTCAAACATTTTACAGATAAGCCTCCATCTATCCATTTATAAGCCATAGCTCACTTTGATGTTTCTAATTTTGCATAGAATATCAAGGGCCTCCCGTCACTATAGTTTTGTTCTTTTATCTTCTTAGCCTCCGATGGCCTCCTCAACATTAGATAGAAAAATGAGATGCCCATTACCAAACTGCATCTTGTCTGTGTTCTTTAAGGACACCACAGTCTTTAGGGATTCTACAAATTATTAACAATAGTATAGCCAGGAAAACACAACCAAAGCAATAATAGAAAGGCTAACCAATCTGCCAAAGCTACAACTTCACACCTATATTCAAAAAAGATCAGCACAGAAGCCTAACTTAAAATTTAGATACAGAGCAAAAAAAAAAATATATATATACATACTTACCCATCCTGCGTTGGTGCGAACAAGGCCATTCTGATAGTCATCGAAAAATTGAGGGATAGATATCCCAAGGAAGAGTGATAGACCAGTGATAAAAAGATTCCGCATGGAGTTCATATTAGTGAACTGAAGAAATGACAAACCAACTGAAGCTGCAGCCACAAAAAAGAGCCAATTCCATCACACAGTGCCCCAATAATGGGAGGTGATATTGGGGGCCTTAACATGGAAAAAAGCATATCCGTACCCACAAGACCAAAAAGAACACAATACAATGCAGCAAATATTGGGAACGGTATCGATGCAAAGACAGCTCCGAATTTTCCTGCAAGAAATCAGATGTCCTTAGCCACTTTTTTGCTCGATTGCATCCAAAGAACATGGAAATATTATTACTAGGAACACGGAATACCAACCTAAAATTGAGAAGAATATCATGAAGCCGGCAGAGATTTGAACTACTCTCCGACTGCCAACACGAGTCAGTCCCAGGAGTCCAACATTTTCACTGAAAATGTAGATGCAAAGTCTTTTAGGCTAATTCATATAATTGGAAAGCAATGATAATGACACAATTGATAAGGAGACAGCATCTCAACTGTCTTCTTACACAGATACAGTAGAACCAGTGCCTGTACCGAAGAGACCATCAAGCATGACTCCAATCCCCTGCAATGAAGCAAACAAAACATGTAAAAATGACACAATTGGGCAGAAAGATTAAAATGCAGATGTTGGAGGAGGGGGGAATGAGATATGGGCACGTTTTGGGGTAAAGTAGTCATTGTATCAGCCGAGGATATAGATTTGGGTGAAATTTTTAATCAAGGTCATCTTCGAATGGCAACAAACATGCATATCCCACATTAAATGTGTGAGGGATCATCTATGACTACATTTACTTAAAACAGGCCTAAGCCGATTGCTTTTCTTAATTACAGACCTCAAAATCTGATTCCAGGGTGTCAAGAACTTTGGATAGATAAATGGCATCTAGTTTTGCTTTAATATTAGGACTTTGAGATGTTTTTACTCAGTCCCAAAATTTTTATGGTACTTTGATTGCGGCAAAGTCTGAAAACTCATAATCCCCAGTGTAAATTTTGAAAACATAAGGGACTACGATGTATATTCTCCTCAAAACTCAGAAAGCAGGATATTTGTCTAACACCAAGCACCCTTAAGATCTTTTTTCCTGAATTAGGCATAAAAACAAAGAGTGATTGATATTTTTATTGAATTAGGCATAAAAATGAAGAGCTCTTGGTCTAGGGCTCGATCTTGGTACCAGCATATAACGATCAAAGTCAAATTGTGATCCTATTACTAAAGCAAATCCAATAGGGCAATAACCAATGCCACAGAAAAGGAGCCATAAACTAGAAAGTCTTTGACCAATTTAAAAGATAGATAAAAAAGCTGAATTTTGTGTTATTCAATTAAGTAGCAGAAACTCAATGGAATTCAATACTCTTTCAATCTTCTTTTTTCATTTTTTTCTGTTATCGGAATATTGAAGAACTAATAACATTCCAATGCTCCCTTTAAGCATGCATAGACTAACTTATTCCAAAAATTAGGGTAGCCTCATGCCAAACCTGAATAAACACCCCCAAAAGCCATGAGCATAACATGAAGAATGGAAACCCACGATTAAGTCAATAAATTCTCCAACTTCCTGTTTCAATATAATTATCATGTAACAAATCAACAAATTTGGCATGAATAGACTAACAAAACCAACAATTAGGGTAGCCCCATGCCAAATATGAATAACCCCCCCTCCCCAAAGGCAACAAGTATAACATTATAGAAACCCACAATTTAGTTAATAAATTCCACAACTTCGGTCAATATAATCATCATGTAATGAATCAACAAAAACTAGTAATCTCTTTTCCCTTCAAGTTTGCCCAGGACAGTGCCAGAATAAATATGATCTCCAAAATGTAACACTTTAGCTACATTGCCCTTAATATGCTTTAAATGTCAAAGAGAAGCAACTCAGTTGAGATGTTTCTACCAAAAATTAGTTATTCCAACCAAATATATCAGGTAAAAAACATAACAGTGCATCCATAGAAACAGTAAAAAGCAGGCTGCAAATACTGATTCTAAGGCATGAGAATTCACCTGCCATCCAATGCCCCGGCTCAAAACATAAGCAGGAGGAGGAGTGGCAATTGCTAGCCTGGATGCTGCCTTGTATGCACCAGTGGACTGCAGCATAAATGCAAAGTCAATTCTGTTCTGGCAGCTCAAAAAGATTTAATTAGTACCTCCGTACTTTTCCTGCTGTTGCAGGTGCAATTGCTGCATCATGAAGACATGCAGAAGACATCTTTTACAAATTGATGAAAATATTGGCCAATACGGCCTTTTCAGCCTCAACTTTTTAGTTTTTTTCTTCCAATATATTTGATATCAACATATATTGTCTGATATATTTGGTCCTGATATGATTATGACCGATAGTGACATTTTCATCCATAATGAAACACCCAGATGTCGATTACTAGTGCTTGATCGTGGTTAATGAAGCTTCAGGGGGAAGTCCCCACAAACTCTAAAGCTTGGCTATAAATGCAGTACTTTTCTATAGGTCGGATATTCTAGTTCTCATTAAAAAATTAGCTATGTTGTGTTCTCTAAAAGCCGTGAACCACTACAGCTATAACATGGGACAATTTTTTACATGCTAATTCCCAAAGTAATCGCAGAACTTGGAGTGATCCATATGCCATGATATCTCATGTGCCAAGTCCGAAGTGGTACTCCAAAGTCCTTGTAATGTTTTTATGAATACAAAGGGATAGCTGACGGGTTACAAATGTTATTTAACCAAATTATTGTATTTAACAGTGTCAAAAAATCAAACTTTTGGGGAGAGGAGGGTTCATAAATTGAAGGCATGTCATTGAAGAGGTACAGATGAACCAATTTAAGGACTAAATCAATCCGCAATATGAAGGGAACAAGAACTCAGATGTGATTTTAAAATACTGGGCTAATACCTCAATCATTGACACAAGAACTGCTGACATCATTGCAACTGAATGACCAGCTGAAAAAGTAGGAGGACCCCATTGGAGAGGATATGGGAATTTGAACCTTCGAAAACAGAAAAATGAAATGCAAAAGCTTAGTTTATAAGGATAAAAGAGAAAAACTGGATGATAACCAAGGGATTACCATGGGGCGGTGGATATGAGGTTTGCTTTATCAGTACGGCAACTAATTTGGGTAATTGAAGGTCTGTTTCGATAAGCCCCAGCTGCTGTCAAGATAACAGCATAGACCCATATAAGGGTGGCACAAATAATAACGGGAAACCGCTCAAAAATGGGGACCTCCCTCAGAGGTCTGATGTGCTTCAGAAACTGCAATACACAAGAAATCATTACAAGGAGAGAAATAATAGGGATCCCATGATAAAGAGCATATCACCCAAAATTACATACCTGTGATGATCCTATAACCAGTAATAACATCGGAATCCCAATTTCTACACAATTCCCCAGCTGAAGCAAAAGAAGACTTGCAATAGTGAACATGAGAATATCATTCAAGAGAATTTGTGGAAAGAAACATTAAGATTCAACAGCAATCCACCCATTTGTACTCATTAATGAATTATAAATGTGCCAAGAAAACAAAACAAAAAAAAAATAATACAGCAGATATTTTTCAGAAGTAACGCGGGTTGCAGAATGCAGAGTTCAAAACTTCAATACCAGAATAGTTAAATATCAACAGCTCGAATGCCATCGTGTTCAAAGTGGGTAAATGATTTCATATTGGAGAACTTATGAGAAGAAAATAGCACTTTGCCATAGTGAGTTAACAGTTTAGCTATGATAAAAATATCCCTCTAACAGGCTGCAGGATAATTCTGTAGAATAGTAGCACCTACCACTGGAAATCCTCGATGAAACAATCCTAGACCAATTAATCCCACCACAGGTGCCATGCTAAGGGGACTAAAGAACCTGAAGAATTGCCAAATGTATCTAATAATACAAATAAATAATAAGATGTAATTTCCAATGACAAATTCCCAAGATCATACCGTGAAAAGAGGCCCCAAACCTGACTGTATCCTAAGATGATCTGTATACTTGAGGCAACAATTAAAGCTCCTTGGATAGCTCGCATAGTTTGTATAAATCTCTGCCAATAAAAGAACACATGAGCTTTCTGTGAAAGGCAAAACTCATGTGATATACATATACATGCCCCGTGTAGGAATTTGAAGGAAACTAAGTGAAGAGAGGCAATCTTTACAAAAGTCCATTATAATTATAAATGAGGAAGAACATGGCTCTTAGATACATTTGCTCACATGAAATAGCAAACTTATCCCACACACGTTTTCTAGCCAAAAACATGCGTTCAATCTTATTTTCTTTTCAAACAATTTTACCACCACTGCTACTTACAAACCCCAGATCAGAAAACCTTCCTTTTAACTTGGGTACGTGGCCTAGTGTTACTCCTACAACAACCAACTTATCCCTTTCACATAGAAATCTCATAATCTTGAGGCAGCAATTATCCAAAACAAGGAATGGTGGAACTTACATCATGATTGTCAGGGATATACTGTAGTGATGAATCGTGTATAATGTAAGCTATGGGAATAATGTAGGCAAAGGAACCACCCACAACAGCTGGCAGCCTAGTTCCAAACAAAGCTTGGAGAAGTGTGTTAATGCCAGCCACAAATAGTAGAGTCTGTATCACTTGTGCCTTATCACCCTGGTCATGCAAGCAAGAGCATAGTATGCATAAGAGAATATACCATCAAAATGCCCAGTTGACTGAATCTGATTCAAACATGTGTGTGTGTGTAAAGAGAGGGAGCTCAACAATTTTCTCTGGTAGATGTTGTTCGCCCAACAAGTTCATAAGTCCCACACAGGGGGTCTTATAGGGTAAAATACCACGGTGAAAGGATGCATCCTTGTGTACAATAACCTTTAATCAGTACATGGTGAAGGGCACTGAATGACGCGGTGAACTAAAAGGGAATCTCAGAATTAGAAAGAAATGATTACCATGCATAAGCTATAATGTGGGCGAGTACCATCATCATATCACCCAAAGTATGCTATTTTTCAGCTGACACTTAGAAATATTGTCTGAAGGTGACATATGAAAGAGTATGATTGGTGATTTATGGAAGATGGCTTACATCACTCCCACCCATTGCAGGAACAAGTATCGAAGGGATCATCACACTTGAACCCAGCATCAGGATGTAGTTCTGAAATGCTAGTATGATGGTTTCAGCTGCAAGATGTAGCTTCTAGTAATCAACACCCAAAAGAAGATACAGAGAGGGCACCAGATATGCAAACTGATGAACTAACATTCTCCAATTTGATATTTAGTGTCAGGCCACATCCAACCAAAACTGCCAGATAGTTCAATTGCTTGCAATAATATAAATCCACAGATAGAACATCTATTTTTAACAATCAACGAAAATTTTTCTTAATGCTCAACAACAACAGAATAAGTTGATCTTCTGAATCTAATTTTTGAAGGTATGCAGCATGGTCATCATCACAAGATTAAGATCTTTTATCGCACATAAAATCGATACATCTTCTATCAAATTATACTATATGAGAGAATAAAACATCACATATTTCCGGAGCTCTGACCCAACAACTTAAGCTTTTGGAGTGCCTTCTAGACCAAACATTCTGGAGTTCAAGATTTCTCCATTTCTTGAAAATTATATTTGAGCATATTGAGCCAACAATTCATTGGAACTCTAAACTCCTAGGACAATCACATGAAGGAGTGTCTTATGAGTATAATATATTTTATACTCTCACTTAAAAACTTTAGCCTTTGAAGTGAGTGATTTACTTGACATTTACTCAATTACGTGCATTGTTTTTTTTCTTGACATTGACGCTTAAGAACAACATATTGAATAGTCCATTCACCACCCAACACAAAGAAACTGCAACAAAACTTTTATGTCTTGTGCCCAAATGTTTAACTCACAACCTTAGACCTTCTAAATCAAGTGCATTATATACAACTAAAATATACAACTAAACCTTCCTCAGTAAGGCATAGGATCTCAGGCCATATATCTCAGCTAACATTTTGTTTATTATCTTGACAAATTTTGATTAGTGGGAAGGAACTTGTTCGGTGCCAACATATCACTTTCACAGCAATTAGTGTCTCGTCTGAGGCAATCTAACAGTATGGAGGAAAATGCGCAGCGGCGAGTAACATGGATATGATCCTTAAGTACACTCTTCTCATGCAAAGAACTACTCTGTTTTTTTTTTTTTCCCATTTCTGGACTGACGGTGGATATAAAGGGCAACCAACTCTGCAATCACAAAACCTATATTTCAATAATTAGAATTCAAACAATTTGCCTTGGTAGCCAAAGACACACTTAAGGAAATTCCGTTGATTCACTTATTATCCATGACATTGATACTGATATTTACTTCCTATTGATGATATTGATAAATATATACTGCAATTAACTACAGCAATTATCTGACATTATTTGCATTTTTCGATCACACGCAGACCCAAGAACATTGAAAACATGGGCAGTTGGACTCCAATACAAAAGAAGGGGGGGGGGGGGTCAAACTGCCTGCAAATAGGAAAAATTAATGAGTTACAAGCCAAATGAAACTCAGATTGTTCATGAAATAGCAGAGTAGGCTCAATCTATTTTCATGACTCAGTAACCATATCAAGTTCCAACAGTACAGCCGTGCAATGAGCATTTTCAAATTGCTAACCAATTGCAGCCAGTCCTCGATTAGAACTTTTCAAGTACAAAAACATACCGCAATCCACTGAAAATGTGTTATTATGTAGCTATAATAAGGCATTGATTATAGTTTATCGCAGCAAACATGAAGTTTTCGCATTGAAATGCACCATTCAGAAGAGAAGAGAAAGACCCACCTGGCCCAAATCTTACAATTTCCAAAAAATATATGAAGTTATTAGATGATATAAAGACACTTTTAGTCTATCACAAGAAAAAAGGGAAGCTTTAAATTGTGGTGGGGCAGCAATACTAAATGTGGAGTTAATGAGTGTTTTTTCTCATAGCAAAGTGCAATAATGCCTAAAGGCAGACACCCACCAAATACCCAACAAGGAAAAAAGAATAAAAAGAAGAAATTCCAATTGCTCAGAAAACGAAACATTTTCACTTGAGACATACAAAATTCCCAATTTGGATTCATAATGCCATCAATTAACCTAAGGTTTGGCTTATAGATAAAGAGAAAGTGAGAATGAGAGACTACCCCAAGAAGGGTTAGAGTCTATGCAGTACTCAAGGTCTTGCAGCTGATCCATGGGGGGATGGCTTATGTCCGCCATTGTTAGATCTCCAAACCTTAACAGGAGAGAGAGCGGGGTGGGAAAGAAAGAAACAGAGAATATTGGAAGGAGGACCAAAGAACAAAACAAAGTAAAGGGGAGATAGAAAGTAAGAAGGAAAGAAAAAGGGAGGGAAATAAAGGCAGTGAGACAACACAAAAGGTCCAACGTATAGATTATCTTCCCTTCTCTCTCTCTCCCTCTCTCTCTCTCTCTCTCCAATTTGTGAGCTTTGCTGCGAAGATATACTGAGGTTCCCTTTCCATTAGGAAAATAAATTTCTTTATTCTTTAAATTATAATCATTTTTTTCTTAATAATTAAAATTACATTTACCAATAAAATTTTTAATTTTGAATAATAATTATCGATTACAGTTAATAGATATAATTTATTGAGAATAATATAAAAAAGATACCCTGTAAACTCTCTTTAAATATATTTTTTAAAAATAATTTTTATATTATTTAAAAGTATTCTAATAATAATTTAAAAAATATTTTAAAAATTTACAGAAGAAAAAAAAATGTCCTTTTTCCGTAGTCAATGAGCAACCCAGCTCCCACGATTTACAAGGCTTCAATGTCTGAATGGGACTTCAGATTACCGAATTAACCCAGGAGACAAGGTTTAATTACGAAAACGACACAAACGGTCAAAAACTCAATCAGATGTATCAGATTGATACAAACGTGCATAATCTTTGTGCAGTCTGATTTTAAAGATTCGTTATTGCACATCATCGTACGGTTCCTTTGTAATTCAAGTATAATTATTTTTGACATTGTATAATTTATTTTTAATTTTAAAAATAAAATATACAAAAATATATATAGTATGAGAAATTAATACAAAATTCAAAAACTTGAAAAAATTATTAACAAAAATATCAAAAAATTTCATTAATCGTAGAAAAAAATATTACTATAATTTACTAAATCTAACTTTAATGCTTTCTTAAATTTAGATTGTTTAATGGATTAGAGAGTTATTCAATTTTTCTTTATAGGTCATATTGGAGCCGATCTAGTTCCCATTACTGCTAATTTGGACCTTATACAATACAATAAATGCATATGAGGTTAGAGGAGGACGAAAACTCGCTCCCTAATATATTTTCTAATACTCAAGTCAATAATCTTTTTACAATGAGAGAAAGACTGAGGAATAAAGTTGATATGCGAAAATGCATGTATTGGGAGGATTGAATTTAGTTTTAAAGATTGGGTTCCGATGGATGTGAACGACGAATGTGCGGTTAACAAAGGAACAAACACTCATAGACAAAGTGGCTCGTGAAGGGATGCACTCGATAAAAATGACTAACTGCAACGCTCTTTTTTATGAAGCGGCTGGGCATATAGCTAGGTGTTTTCAATATGCAGTGTCGTTAGGAGTTCTCTTTTTCGACTCGTCCCATTCTCTACTGGAACGAGGGGATATATATAGAGTTGGAGTTGGTGTGCTCTCACCAGAACTCCATGGCTGATGTCAATAGTTTCAGGCTAGGGTACTCATTTGTCTCGTCGAGATTGCGTGTGGCGATCCCAGTAATCATGACTTCCATGGAGGTAGCGAAGGGCCAAGCTTACCTTCACGAGACGGTGCACTGTTTTGGCCGAACTATTACTGATATTTCTCACATCATTAGGACAGCTGCCATGATCGTATTGGGCAGATATCTGCTCGCGTCATATGGGTCTGGATCACCGTGTTTTTGCACAGAAAGGATCATCATGGCCCTACGTTGTTGCTGCCTAATTGCCTAATCTCGACGGAACAGTTCTGGGTTGACCTGTGTGTTCCACTCGCGCAACCGTTTGGACCTTTGGATTGACTGGTTGCATAATAGGCCGCTACTGATTGGGCCTGTATTTTATTGTCACTGTGCTTCTTAGACCATGTCTCGAGTGCTTGACAACAGAGCCACGAGTTGGACTAGCCCTGGACATGCTAGACCAATCAAACTTATATACCAATATTATGAGGATTTTTGAGTTTTTAAACTTAAATATATGCTAAATATAAAATAATATTTTTTAATTAACAATAAAATTTTCATATAATTTCATAATTAATTTTACTTGTAGCCATAGTATTTTTTATTAGATTATTAAAAAACTTGGTAGAAATTATTAAATTAATATAAATAATATTTTCATATTAGCTATATAGTTATATATCACTTAATATGAAAAGCAAGTTATATTGTCATTTTGTAAAAATTAAGGTTATTATTTTCTCTAACTTAAAAATTAATCATTGAAGTTAAAAAGATAAAAAATTTTATTTTTTTAAATTTGAATCGTTTATTTTTAAATATATAATTATAATTTAACAACTAATGTTAATAAATTTTTTAATATTTTTAAAAATAACTAAATTATTATCATCAATTTAAAAATAATTAGATACATATAACAACCTCTTCCATCTCTTTAAAAGATGGAGCCTCATGATCCTGATTATTCAAAAGCGATACAAACAAATACAACTATTTAAAATAGACGTATCAATAAAAGATCTACGTGGCGCATTCGTAGTATTTAAAAATTAGTTTGCAAGCTTAATTTTGTTAGTGTATAATACACTCAAACAAGCATTTATTATATAATCAAAATAATTCACACAGAATCCTTTATATTTATAGGAGACAAATAATATCATAAGAAAAATAACGTTCGAACACGGTTAAAATCTTACCTTGTGACGTCTTTCAATTTATGCAATGCGCTTGTGGAAGGCCCCTTTTCCCATTAACACACTAGCAACGCTGCTCTAACATGATGCATAACGGCGTTCAATCTCCGGCCCTACAGCCACCAATTTGGCCAAATTGGAAGGCATGACGGTAACAAGTTCCAATTCCTTATATATGAAATGGAAAGCATACTGAACCATACGAGTTCGATCCACTGAAGTTGAGGCTAGTATAGCAATGGATCCTCCATAACCAGCCACGACGATGGTGGCACGCCGGGTATGTCGGAGAAACTGTGTTCATACAGATGTCTCGGTTCCGGTCGTCCAATGCCATCAAATATCGTAATTTGAAATTAGAGCAAACGTCAGACGCACAGCTCCACCGAAAATGGAAATGGAAACATCAGTCAAACAAAGTTCACAAAACTCGATCAGAGAACAATATTAGGCGTTGAAAAGTACATGAACAGCGACTGAACTCGAACGCATGGATCCTCTGATGCCAAGATCAATAGCGAATCCTCATCAGATAATACCAAGCAGGGATGGCCTTATAATGTGCGTGGCAATTCTGAAGTAATCTACCAGTCGGCAACTGATTCACAGAGTCATTGCAAGCTTTCATCTCGTATTGCATATCTACTTTGATTTTGAGTCTATATGTAACCGAAAGCACCTCCTCCGATAACATAACTACTTGCATTGTTTGAGACTACTGGATTTATGGGCACCGCCGGGAAATCTTAGCTTCTTCATCCGTCTGTACAATTTTAAGAGACCAAAGAGTAAGTACTTAAATTTTCGAAGAGATATGTATTTAGAATATGAATTATGATTCGAATAAGTTTGAATCAAATTATCAAATTTTTTATTTGGATCATATATATCATAATAATAAATAAGAGTTCAAATGATACGAAATTTACTCCCTGATATATCCTCTCCAATGCTCTAGACAGCAAATTTTTTTAAAAAACTAGAATATGGAAGAAATTTAAAGATAAGAGAGAGAGACAAAGCGCTTGGATATATATTTTGCAAAAAAAAAAAAAACAAGTGTGATAAAAAGCTTATTTATAATCATGCTGTCAATAAATGATAGTTTTTTGAAAAGTTATAATTGACCACGATCTAAGTAATTAGGTTATTAGAGATCGAGTAATTTAACCACCATTGTGTACGTTCTGATTGTAGAATTTTATAGGGACGATTTGACAATAGATAATAAATAGTTAATGTTGGTCTGTTTAGAAACTCTTACATGGCTAACCATAGGGTATATAAATCACTTGGTTTAACCACTCAATTAGAACTGTTCAATTGGATCAATGACTCAGTTAGACATCCCGATATCCAATCATCTAAGCCTACGAATGAATCTGGACAACAATCATTCAACCGTTGGACTACACGATCATCTGTCTAATCTTAATTCATTTTAATTAAAATTGAATTAAGACTGAACTCTATATTCTTCGAGTATAAGCCTACTGTGTCGGTTAATGATTTTATTTTTTTTAGGCTTATTTTTGGGCTCGCTATCCTAATAAACAGGGCCACTCTAATAAATGTAATAGCCAACATGAAGAAACGAAGACTTTTGGAGGGTTGGAATTGAGAGAGAGAAAGAAAATGGAACCTTGTGCCGCGACAAGTAGAGGATGGAACCGAAGGTGGAGGAGTCGCAGATCTGAGAGGATGCGAGGGAGCGGTGGCCGACGGAGACGAGGCCATGAGGAAGAAAGGCGCAGAATATGTAAAGGAGTTGCTCGTTCCCCGTCGGAATGTCCAGCACTCTATGCCGGCGTCAATGGAAGACAACTCGACGACTATCTCAATTTTTACTTTTTTTTTTGTCATTTTAGGGTTCTCGAACAAGAATTGGCAGGAATTCCCCAATTTTTCGCCAAATTCATCAAGATAGAGAGCTCCCTCGATAAAGCACTGTTCATAATTTTTTTAAAGAACATTATCATAAATATATCTTAGTTTTTATTTTCTTAATTCTATCTTTGATATTTATAGTAAAATAAGTTATATTTTATGCAAAAAAATTCTGAAATTATGATCTAAAAGCTCTAAAATCAACTTTTTATTTTATTTTTTGACACTTAAAATATTTCTTTATAATGTATACATGAAATCTAAATTCGACGCGAAAATTTTCATATTGGATTATTGAACCTTTTTTAACATTGATCATGTATACCACAAATCGGAATGAGAATCTTAAAAGAAATAGAACTAACTTTTTTGAATTATATTTCGACATTGTAGTCAATTATCTTATCTAACCAACAAATTAATAATAGAAAGAGTGTAGATAACTGAAGGACTAATTTTTGAGGAATATTTTGTAAAAATCAGATATTTTGAAGAATAAGTTCTGAATCTCCCTATATAAAATAAGTGTTACGATGATTAAGATTATTACATGGATCAACCGACAATTAAAATGCTCTTCTATACCTATTTTCCTTGAAATCAATATTACTTTTCATTGGCAGGAGAATGTTATTTATAGTATTATTTATCTTAGAAATGGTTTCCTCCTAAAGCAATTTCTACTTAGCCATATAGTGAGTTGGGTGTTGACCATTTCTGATCAACAATCACAACACACGTCCTACATTATAAAGAGATGTCGACTATATCAAGTAATATTAATCGTACACCTCAAAGTTGTGATTGTAGGTTGCAAGTAAAATTGTACTTAGCAATCGCTTGACCCTGACAAGTCCTTTTAGCCTATTATCGTCTACTTCTTGCATGGCCTGATTTTAGGTTCGTATTGCCCCATCAGTTGAGTATGGTACGGCCTGGCTTTGAGCTGTAATGAATCATTGTGGGCCTCCCTTTTGACTTTTGGCATGTATGTTAGGTTAACTTTATTTTGAATTTTTTCTGGACCCAAAACTAGCTCCTAGTCTTAAATATCGAAGTCCAACTTCAAGGATGTATGGTCTATCCTAGGTTCACTCATGAGTGCTCCTTCAGTTGACGTTCCTTCTCAACAAAGTTGAGTGTTGTTAGATTGTTATGTCACTTCGGGTGAGTCATTCAATTATAATGAATATTGATACTTACGGTAGAGATTCTCTGCATTGATTTTACTTGGTTGTGTCTAAGTCCGCTGCCTATAAGAGGCTTGGTTCACCTATCATTCATTCATTGGCCTTTTAAATTTCTTTGCTAATGGAGCAAGCAAAGCTTTTCAAATCTTTCTCTATCTTGAGGATCATCGGACCTGAACCAAAAAGGTGCAAGGATTGCACGGTGGAAGTACCTTGTTTGTTACTGACGATAAAGACTGTATTGATTTCTTTCTTTTAAATGTGAGGCTATTTTAGTTCTCTTATTTTATGTAATACCATATAGCCTTCAAAGATTCGTGTAACTGTTTCAGGATAATAGTCATTGTCTTGAGTCTTTCCATGAGAGAGGCCACAATTATAGATAGTCACCTTTTTCTTGCAACTTGTCTCGACCCTTGGGTCATTCTATGTCGTTGATTGTAGGTGAATGATCATTTTGTTCCATATCCTAATTCATATACAAGAAGTCGAATAAGTTGCACATGACGATCTGCTAATAGTTGATGATAAGAATTTTTTTGGTATCATTCCTGTTTCAGTTTAAACGAAATTATCATTTTAAAATGTAATTTGAATAAATTTTTAAGCAAAATTGAATAAAACATCAGGTTGTTTTGGCCCTTTACTTATATATTGAATTGTTAATTTATTCTCTCCTCCCTTAGAATTTTGACTGCTCCCTTCGTCATTTGGTCTTAATTAATTAGTAAATTCGATTATTGTTTTTCTAGGATTAATCCATAGACCTGGCAAGTCGTTAGATTTTTAACATTATAGAAACTTTTTAGATTAATTATTTTTTAAAATATGAGTTATGTAATAAATATTGTGTTATTTTTTATTGGAATCGAATTAAAATAATAATAATAATAATAAATCATCGCTCCCATTCCCTCAATGCCTATCGATTCTTCCTTCCACGGTTTCGTTTCTCTTCGCTCTCTCTCCCAAATCCAACTGCAACTCTCTCTCTTCCCCGCTTCCTTCAATTTCTCTTGAACATTCCAATCTTCACTCCTCCTTCCTCCAAACAATCTTCTCTCAGTTACCTAAATCAGATTCTCCCAGCCAATCTCCCAAATCCACTCCCTCGCATGCCTTTCGATTTTTCTCTTGCCAAACACCTTCCATTCACCATTCCCATAAATGATGCGTTTCCTCCCTGTTTATGGATCGAAGGGCGGAAGACAGTACAGACAGGGAGGAAGAGAGCAGTGAAAGTAGGGGTCGAAGGAGAAGAGGGAGATGTATATCAAAGTCGCTTACTCTGTTACCACCAGCGGTCCACCGTCGCTACCGTCGTCGTCGGCATAACCGTCGACTGTTGAAGCTGCTGCTAGAAGCCATTGTGCTACAATGTTGCTGCTGCCGTTTTGCTACTACTCTGCTGAGGGGATGGAGAACATCAGGCAGTTAATTTTCGTGACCTTCCATTTCTAGCAAGTATATTCCTTCCTTTCTGCTTATTGATGTTAATCTGTAGGCTAAGTTTGAGAATCGGGTTTTTTTTTTTTTTTCTTGTAAAAGTGAAGATTTGGGGAAACAGCGCCTCGGCTCTGTGGGGAAAAAAATCCAAAATTTTTGGGATTTCACGATGATTTGGGGTGCGAAATTTTGTGGTTAATAATATTTAATCCTCATTATTTTACGTGGGAAGAGAAAAGTTGGGGATTTTCTGATTCTCGGTGGAAATCCCGAGGAAACCGACAAACAGAGCAATTCGCTCAGTTTATTGCCGTTCGAACACCGTGGTATAATGCAAAGAACAGTGATTAGTATAAGTGTATAAGTGTATGGGTATATGGGCTCCAATATAAATTGAGATATGGATCATAGGTTATATGAGTATTTTATAGGTAGGGGTAGTGAGTTTATCATAGATGTCTAATAATCTCATAGTACTTGCCTAATTATTGAGGATGTAAATATATGGCTTTTAATCGTGAGGGTATAATAAGATTCACATAATGTTTAATATCTCATATAATTATGACCTTGTGTTGAGTTCAAATTCTTAGAAATCCAAAAAAGAATCTTAATATCAAGGATATTTTGAGAATTTAGTACTTCGATTGGATTCATGAAATCTTGTGAATGTCCTTGAGAATATTATGGTTCAGTTGTCTTTTTATTTATTAATTAATTATTTATTTACATTGCTACTAAGTTAATTAAGTGATGGTGTTATTTATTGATTATCCAGAGATAATTATTTGTTTTATACATCATATGTTATTGGAGCTTGTTGTTTAACAAATGAGTTTCCTAAAAAGTTTGATATTTTTGCTATTTTTATATTAATTAAAATTATTTATTAAACATTTAGCTCACTCTTACTATTTTTTTTTCAAAATAGTACGGTTAGAGAAAAATAGTCACATAGTTGAGTTGAGAACAATAGAGATTATGAAGTTTAACTAATGAAAGTGTTTATTTTTATTTTAAACTATAGGGATATATTTTAATATTTTAATTTATTTTGTTAGGATTTTAGGACTATATTTTTTCTAAACTTTGATATATCCTTATATTCAATCTATGGTATTTATTTTATTATTATGGACATGCTATTATATTAGTTTAAGACAATTTTTTTTACATGGTCAGATTCAGGTGATGGTCATAAATTAGATCCTAATCGTCATAAGATTAACCTTTAATACCAATATCTGCATCTTAAAAATCTTAAAAACTTAAATTTTTGATATTTCAATATCCGCTCTAAACATTATTTTAGTATTGAAATTTTTAGATAGGACTTGAAAATTTTTACCGCTCCCAAGATCATTTTGTCAAAAGGGATCCCAATTCAATGGGTACCATCCGCCGGCCATTGTAAATTAATAAGGTTTCCTACACTCCCGTTAGGGTTAGATGGTACATTTGTCGGCAACTGGATGACATCAACGTCACAATGGCTTTCTGCGCCGAGATGATTAGGTAACAACGTGTTAAATGTGCCTCCTTCCCTTTGGAAGGAGTCCCTTTCCCCTCAATGACATGTTGCCTACTTAGTGGATTCCTATTGTGCTTCATTAAAGAACGAGTTTTGCATTCTCATCGTAAGAAAATTTATAAATGTAATGAATGCCCATTGAATTCCCCTAACACAATCTCATCCGAATGCCATACGAAATCTAGTGGCTATGTGCGTCTTTCTTTGAAGGTATTAAACAAGACTGGTTGTCCAGTTTATTTAATTTATTTTATATTTAAACAAAAAAATGACTGAATTTTAATCACCCCATAACAACTTATAATATTAATAAGAAAAATTGCTATGACGCATTAAAAATACAGGTTTTTCTTTATTCAGGTTACTAATGGTTAGCCTCTTTCAAATAAATTAGGTAATAAGAACTCAATTTTTTTAGGGTTAGTGAGTTAAGGTAAAGATTTTTGCTCCAAACCCATGCTAATTACCATTAATAAGCACTATGATGAGCTGTATAAATTGGGTGGCTTTTCAATGCCCGACTTCCTATCCTTTTTAATTGGTATTCCATCATTGGGGGTGATAGTATGATTGATATCCCTTCACACCCCCTAAAGAGGTATAAAAGACTAATCTTGAGTCTACTCAAAGGACAAATTTGAGGATAACCCGCCGGAGTAACCCCTTGCTAGGGTCTCAGTGACTCGCATCACCACTCCACCTACTCAGATTGTGGAGCCAGTGAACACTGATGCCGCCATTGATGAGTATGTGGCAAATATTTGGGCCGATGTAGTGGCTCAATCTTAGGGTCCTCCTCCGTAGGCTTTTCAAGAGGTTCTATCACACGATGTATTTACACTAGTTTTTCTTTTACAAACTCCCATCCAGATTATTTGACGGCTATACTTTACTATTGCCTATTTCTACCAATGAACTAGACAATTTTGATGTTAACTGTAATTCATACAAATTATACATTGTATACAAATTATTATGGACATGTGCCATCATTTTTTCTATATTATCAGCTATCCTTATATAAGTGTAAAATTTTTTTTAATAGATAAATATTTATATAAATTTACGCAGGAGTCTACAATTATAAATAGATAGACTAATATTTAAGGATTATCCAATGTTTTAAAAAATAGTATAAAAATATATTTAAATATAAAACCAATAAATATGATATTTTTAATATATTTAGATGCTCATTTAAATTTATTTCTTTAAATTTCATATTCACCTTCATTATAAGTATGATACAATAAAAATTATAATTATGCCAATAAATTATAAAATTATCAATCAGTGACAATATCTAACTCCAAAGTAGATTTGATGTTATACATTGAGTACTTATAAATTTGTTAATAATAAAATAAAATATTTTTAAAAATATTTAATCAATTCAATAATCTTCCAATTAATATTTATAATCAATTCAATTGATGAGATATTTTCATTGTGAAAAATAGTTAAAATAGAATAAAAATAATATACAATTCCTAACATCATGTAGCTAAAGTTCAACCAAACTACATTGTCGATCTATATTTTTTTAGCTGAAGTTGTTTTGTTTATATAGCATCCTAAATTGTTAATTCTGAAAATAATATATTCTAACAAATAGAATTATAATCTTTAATCCTCTATATAGAAATAAATAAATTACAAAATATATTTAACATAAATATTAATTGTATAACATATACGTTTTGTATAAAATAATTTATCATTTAAATTAAAAAATTGATTTGAACGAAATAATAACAATATTATTATTTAAATTATCGTAAAAAAATAATAGAAAATATTTATTAAAAATCTATTGTAATTTATAATAGTATTTGCTGTTTTAATTACAAAAGTAGCGTATGGGTATTCAAAATTTTTAAAAATTATATATATATATATATATTGCAAATTTTGATTTTTAGAAATCCAGTATGTTTAAGGACAAATATAATTTATATTATCATTTGATGATCGTATATCAATAATTAAAAAAATATATAATATTTTAGTTGTATTAATTGTTATTTAAATTATAAAAAATAATAGATAATATCACATTTGATATTATGTCAAAGTATTTTTATATATATGAATTGTAAATATTTTTACATATATCTTTTAAATTTCTAATATTTTACTATAAGAAAAAGGATTCACTATATAAATAATATATTTTGTAAATTTTTTTCAATTTAGTATTTGATAGTATTAAAAAGCTAATAATGTTACACTATCTGAAAATATTAGTTTAGTTTAAATTAATAGTGATCATCATTTTTTATTTTTTACGTATCGCTTTAAATATTCGGTACCTTTAGAACTTATATAACTATAATATTTTATATTTTTTATAATTTTAAATTATTAATTAATTTAATTTTAAAGATTTATTATACAGTACTAAAATGCTTCCTATGAAAACGGCTAAAATTAGAAAAATAACGATATATTTGGTGAGTTATAATTTTCATATATCAGAACAACTATTAACATAGATTGAAATAATTTTTTTAAAAATTATTTTAGTATTAAAATTTTAAAAAATTTTGTTACATAATCAATAATTAAATTATAAAGTAATAATATTAATATTAAAATTATAAACAATAAATAATAATATTATTATTATTATTAGACATTATTACTTGTACTCTTGTAGAGCAGAGAAAGAGAGTAGGAATTGAAAATTATGAGAAAATAACAAGAAAAATGTTTAGATATTTATAGAAAACAATTAAAAACACATTTCAATGGTCCTCTAACACCCTTTAATTCAAATATATATATATATATATTAATGAATATAAATCCAACAGAAATTGAATTAAAAAAGTGAAAAAATGTTTAGATAATTATTTTTTTTGTTAACTATATTTAGATTTTTAATTATACCTTGAAACCCGATTTCTATAGACCCGAATAGCAACTCGGGTGGATCTTTGTTCTGCTTTTTTTTTTAATATATTGTTCCCATTTCTTTATTCTAATATTCTTCAGGATGGTAGAAATAATTAACATTCCTTCTTTTGCAATATCCAAAAATATATATATATTTTATTTGTCTTCCCATGAATTTAAAGTCAAGGAGGCTGCATCTCATTAAAAAAGAAAAATATTATCTTATATAATTTAATTTATTTTATTTATTAGATAAAAAATTAGATGGATAAAATTTAATCTCAAAAAATCATCTGAATATATATATAATATTTTAATTTTTAAATATCAGGTTAAGTATTTAATAAAAATAATATTTTCAAAAATTATAAAAATTATATATAATTTTTTTATTTTAAAATATTTACCATTAAATGTTAACAATAAAAATATGTAAAGATGCATTCCCCCAAACACAAATGGAGAATGTTCTTCACCTGTCCATCGAGACACGTGGTGCACGTGGAGTGCTTTTGCACCTATAGTTCACTGTCCACAAAAAAAAAAAAAAAAAGTGAATATTTATTTTCATAATTTTATTGCATTAAAATTAATTTATAAATAAAAATTTTAAGAATTAAAATTTTGTAAAAATATTAGCCATTGAATAATATGATTTTTTTATTATTTTGTAAAAATATATATTTTATTTATTTTAGATGATATATATGCAATATCAACAGCCACCCACGTATCTAGAACATATGCATACAAATAATATTTAAATAAAAATATCGTTTAGCTTATCATTTTATATTAATAAATTTATAAAAAAGACAAAAACAAATAAATATAATATTATATAAATAATATTTTCAAAACATTTTAAAAATAATTCTCTTGCAATAATTGAGGAAGGCATGACAAGAAAGGAGTGGTGACGTGTCAATTTCAGATGGACTCGTACTCAAAGGAATGATAGGTTTCGGAGACGGTTTATTTTTTTTAAAGATTGAAAATTTTATTTTTTATATATTATTTATTGATTTTAAAATAAATAATTATGATGTAATAATTTTTAAAAAAATTTAATTAAAATTAATTATTTTTAAATAATTAAATTATATTTAATTTTTAAAAATAAATAAAATTATATTGTCAGAATAATTAGCGGCCACATATGAAGTTTTGTGGACACGAAGCACAGACCAGTACGGCTTTCCCCCACCCGCAATTACTTTTGTCGCCTTTCAATCATTCTCGCTTCTGCAGCTTTCGCACCGCCCATCAATCATTCATCGAAGGACATACGCCCTAAACCCAACTGCCGACCTTAGACCGTTCGCTGACAATAATTTAATACCTTTTATTATATATATATTTTTAAAATAATACAAAATAATTCTTAATAATTTTTTTATGAAAATAGAGTATTAATATATCCATTTCATAGAAATATATGATTAAAAATATAACTTTCTTTTTTTAAAATAATATCTAAGTAATAATAATAGTTGAATAATTGTCTTTTGGTAAGGCATTTTAATGGTTACTTTTAACTCTCTTATCTCATCATTTAGGAACACTGCTTTATAATTTATTCATCGTAAAAGGTTGCAGAGGATATCTAATATTGGTTTATAATCACATTTACAATTATATTAGTTGGTGGGTGATATTTTTGTAACATTCAATGAACAACAGTGTTGTGATTTTATCAAACTGATCGACGACAATCATTGTAGAATGTCAATACAGTTGATTATATGGACATGATTACAAAAAGAAGCAAATGATGATAGGAGAGTTCTGTTTAATAGGCTAGTAAGATACGATTGGGTATTAATAAATACATTGTGGATATCTCTCTTAGAGTAAAGTGTTTCCCTACAAATCCACCGTCGTTAACTATTAATGACTAGCTGTGGCGTTATTCAGCATTTAATAGTTTTTAAAAAGTGTGCCAGATACCTATAGAGCTACTTATTAAGAAATGTCTCATAAGTCGTGTTTTAATCGGACGACTCCATCTCTCTCTTCATGTCTTGAATCCCCAGAATTTGTGTCGATGATCATTATCTCTCTTTGGAATCTTAACCAGCGTCTCGGCTTCTCCTCCAATCCATGTTGCAGTGTAGGGTAACCCTAGGCGGATCTCTACTTCATCATTGTGTGCTTGGCAAGTGGGCTTCTCGGAGCACATTAGAGCATGTAAAAGCAGGCATAAATCTTGGTGAAGTTTCTCCCTTTATAGAAGGAAAAAAAAAAGACGAAAAACTTTTGACGTAATTATTAAGATAGGATTTTTCTATAACAATTGCAAACTTTCTACAATGATAGAGGTTTTTCTGGCGGCTTAAATAGTATGCCGACCTCTTGTTTTCAAAACTCATCACATTAGTTAGGTCAATTGCTGGAGATGACCAAGCAAGTGCTCGGTCTAAATCGACTTGGTGAACCAAAGAGGGGGCCCACTTACGAGCCACATAATTTGGCTTAGTTCCATATGCTTAATTCAAATCAAATTGTCAAACCGATGAGTATGGCTTTATCATATGAGCCAAGTAACTTAAGTGCTCTAAACAGGGCCAATTCATTGCGTATGTGGGTCTACATGTTATGGACTTATTCGAATCCACTTACACATAATGATAAAAACATATTAATATTAATATTATTACTTAAGGTGCGAAAATTATGTAAGGCCTAACTTCCAATCCTTTTATAAGCACTTGAGTCTTTGATACAGTTTGTATTCATTCTTTGGCTCCCTCTGTCTCTCTCACATTTCCCTAAGTTCCTACCTCAATCAATCCCTTCAATTACTTTTAAGTCTCTCAAGCAGAAGCTACAGCATCAAGCATCTCTCAAGAACAACAATGGTAATCAATTTCTTTGAAAATAATTCAGCATTTTCACACGTTCATCACCGTTTCATTCTCAGTCTAACCATGTATTTTGGGCAGGTTCTGGTGAGCAGCAGTGCTGAGAAAAATGCAGCAGATGATGAGGGAGTGATTGTAAATTACCGTGGGAATCCAGTGGACAAATCACGGACCGGTGGCTGGCTGGCTGCAGGGCTCATCTTAGGTGAATGAAATGCTTCTTGCCTTTCCTCTGCAACAAGCCTTCATTAGTTTTCAGAAGATGTCAGATATATATAGTATTATCTTACTATTTTTGTGGCTTAAATCTGTAATCTCTGTCACGATGAAACAATCTCACCACAGAACCAAGGCAAAACTAGTTGGAGTGCAACATGTACCATATAGTGGAATTTAAGAGAAATAAATGTATGCATCTTTATATTATTATCTTTATGATTTGAACTCATAACTTTTAGATTATAATAAAATAAGCTCGCCATATAAGACTACAACTCTAGTCTTTTTTTTTTCCCTGCAAGATTGAAACCACATTTTTTTTCCTTTTTTTCAGGATGTGAACTAGCAGAGAGGATATGTGTGATGGGAATTGCAATGAATTTAGTGACGTACCTGACAGGTGATATGCATATTTCTGCATCAAAATCAGCAAATATTGTCACCAACTTCTTGGGAACTCTCAATCTCCTTGCCCTGCTGGGGGGTTTCTTGGCCGACGCTAAGCTTGGACGATACTTGACAGTTGCAACCTTTGCCTCCATTACAGCTTTGGTAAGCTTCCGAATTTCCAAAAGATAACATGTAACAGCAGAATACAGAAATCAAAATTGATGGGTCAAACTCAGAAACTAAATCTTTCTTAGTCTGCCATGGAAAGGAAGAAAATGACGAAATTTCAAACAACAACAATAAAACAACAATTAACACCATAAGATAATTACCACCTTCTACAATGCTACAAAATTCTGTTTTTTTGAAAAAATATTAAAATCATTACTCTGATTGCATCAGGGGTGACGCTGTTGACATTGGCGACATCATTTCCCAGCATGAGGCCCCTTCATGTGACAACCCCAGGCGACGACACGGCGAGTGCATTGAAGCCAGTGGCCGCCAGCTAGCCATGCCGTTTGCGGCTCTCTACACGACAGCTCTCGGTGCCGGTGGGATCAAGGCCAACGTCTCAGGCTTTGGGTCTGATCAGTTTGATAATGCAGATCCGAAAGAGGAAAAAGCTATGATCTTCTTCTTCAATAGGTTTTACTTCTGCATTAGCCTAGGCTCCTTATTTGCTGTGACAGTGCTTATTTATCTTCAAGACTATGTGGGAAGAGGGTGGGGATACGGAATATCAGCTGGGGCTATGGTGGTTGCCGTGGGGGTTCTACTATCAGGAACACGGTTTTATAGGTTCAGGAAGCCTGAAGGAAGCCCCTTGACAGTCATATGGAGGGTGGTGTTCTTGGCTTGGACAAAAAGAAGTCTTCCTCAACCTTCCCATCCCAGCTTCCTGAATGAGTACCACAATGCAAGGGTCTCCCACACAGACAAGTTCAAGTGAGTAGTACCTAAAGCCTTTTTCACATTATTGTGATATGGTGAGCCACTATAGTAGAGTTCATATATCGGCTGAAAAATTCGGACATTCATAAACTGCATGAGAAGGAATTCATAGATTTTGTATTTCCTCTGCTAGGAATATATGAGAAATTAAGGAAAATGTGTACATAACCTCATTTAAAGGTGATCAGCCTTCACGTAACATGAATGTTGCTCTATTGTGGGCTTGAAGTCATGGTCTAAATCACAAAAATAGTCTTTCTGCATCGCAAATATAAAACATCAGACATTTAATCATCCTTAAATCATATAATATAAGAAGCATCATGCACTGAGTTGTAGCTGTGATTAGCATAAAACTTACATCATCTAATTAAGGTTACAATTGCTTAAAAAGAGCGTGCAATTTAGGAACAATTGGAGGGGTTTAACAGTCATTCCAACCTGGGGTGTGATGGCAGATCCTAAGTCAAAAACTTCATAGGATGACACAGTTCATGATTATTTTCCTAGATACCAGCAGCAAACATTAACTCCTGGAAAATAATTGTTTTCTGTTCATTATTTTCCCATGAAAATAACTGATTTGCAAAGATCTCCTAGTGTAAAGAAGATAAGAACTCCATCCTTTGGCCTTATATGCACTTATTTGTGCATAGTTTCTCCATTTATCTAACAAAACTCTTTCTCCCAACAGTGAAAGTTTCCAAGCAAATTATGAAATTAACTCAATTTGTACAGCTAATCTTCTGAAGCAACTATTCACTCTCATCTCTAGGTCTCCTTCAAACCTAATTCTCTATATAGACTATCTTCCAAATTAACTTTGTAGAGAACTATTTCTCAAGCAAAAAAAAAAAAAAAAACTCATAAAAGATTTCAGACACTTCTCAATTGAATTAGAATGACGTCAATTCAAAATTTTAGAAAACGTTACCACTAATTTGAAATAGAATCAGGCAACCAGCACGCTCCAAACATTTTCAACACCAGCACTTCTTACAAATACTAAATAGGACTTATCAATTTCAGCACTAATTATTTATCAGCAATAAATTAAGCACTTTTCAGCAATACTAAACGAGGAACCTCTTACTGTGTGTACCAAAATCAGTCTTAATGGTAGACTCAACAATTGCAATGTTTCTGAATCAAATGTGAACTGAAAGTTATCTTTGCATCTGCCAGGTGTCTTGACAAGGCCGCAATCCTTGATGACTATGCTGCCAAAGATGAAAACAGAAACAATCCTTGGATAGTTTCCACAGTGACTCATGTTGAAGAGGTCAAAATGGTGCTAAAGCTCATCCCCATTTGGTCCACCTGCATTCTCTTCTGGACAGTGTACTCTCAGATGACTACTTTCACAGTTGAGCAAGCCACATACATGAACCGAAACCTTGGCTCCTTCACTGTACCTGCAGGGTCCCTCACCGTCTTCCTCTTCCTTTCCATTCTTCTCTTTACATCCTTAAATGAAAGGGTCTTCTGTCCCATCGCTCGAAAGCTGACCCACAACGTGCAAGGAATCACGAGCCTTCAGAGGATTGGCATCGGCCTTCTATTTTCCGTGGCAGCCATGGTGGCAGCAGCTGTTATGGAGAAGCAGAGGAGGGAAATGGAGGTTAAAAAGAATACCTTCATCAGTGCTTTCTGGCTTGTCCCTCAGTTCATACTAGTGGGTGCAGGAGAAGCTTTTGCTTACGTTGGACAGCTTGAGTTTTTTATCAGGGAGGCACCAGAGAGGATGAAATCAATGAGCACAGGGCTCTTTCTGAGCACACTATCAATGGGGTTTTTTGTTAGCAGCGTTTTGGTGTCGTTAGTGGGTGATGTAACTAAGGGAAGCTGGCTTAAGAGCAACTTGAATGAAGGGAAATTGGAGAACTTCTACTGGATGCTTGCAGTGCTAGGAGTTTTGAATTTCTTTATTTTTCTTGCTCTAGCAATGAAACATGAGTACAAGGTTCATCAGTATGCCTCCCAGTGTAAGAATGTGGGGGAGCTTGAGAGTTGGAAGGAGTGTGCCTAGGGAGAAAAACAAGCGCAGAAATCAGGAGACTTCTCATGTTAGCACATTATTGGGAGTGAAAGATGTATTCCTAATAGTTGAGTAACTGACTTGCGATTTCACAATCACAATTTTACACGCTGCATGAATGGATAGAAAATTAAAAATCATATGTTGCACTAATTGTTCGTTTTTAATACATTCCAGCTAAGATCAATGCGCTGAATCTATGATGCCACATTACCAAATCAGTCTTTGTGCTTTAGGAAGATGACCAAAAAGAACATATCAGAACTACCCGACTGTCTACAACTATGCATGTGGCAGGACAGGTGCTCATTGATACTAAGCACCCAAGGAAGTTCGTAACTGCATATAAAATAGTATGGGCAACAAGTGCTTTCCAACCTGCGTATGATGAGAGCAATAAAAAACCATGGGACATAAAGATTACCAACAAGTTCTGATACTGGACAGATTAGAAACCAAATTAAGGAAAGAAAATCAGAAAGTAAGAACTGCCTTACGATATCCCCTCCCACATCCGATACCCAACTAATTTGAAGTTAATTCACAAAGCCTCAAGGCTCATTCCTTGGCATTTTTCATTCATGAGATGGCCAAAGAGATCAAGAAGGTTTCACTTTTGGCCAACTCAAGCAGTTTGTTTGACAGGTGGCTGGGGTTGGGTCATGAAAGATTTTCACGGCTGTAGCATGTCATTTACAGTGAGAAATGAAAACAACGCTGCTCAGAAAGAAAAATTAGAGCTGATACTGCACTATATCATAAATATTAAGCAGCATTCACAGGTTGATTTTGAAGGCAGATAAAGCTTCAATATATGTGTACAGGGACTTTAGTATTCAGAATGAATGCCATATGGGTTTTCTCATTCGGAGTTAATAGAAGCTAGCAATTGATCCTGATTTTACACACCTGATTTTGCACACTATAATATTAGGATAGAATCTGAAAGGTAGTGTGCCAAATTGTTAGCTATTTTTCATCATATGCTGTGGCTAGTTTTGAGAGAAATTGCAAGGTCATTTACAGTGTGTTATTTGTTCTGTCGGATTTGAAATAAAAAAGGGAGGGCTTTCTATCATGAGGAGACTGGCTTAGGAAAGATAAAAAGGGCATGCCTCATCAGGGTATACCTGAGTCAATTTTCTTCCAAGGTTACTTTGCCCCTGCAGAAGGAAATTCTTACTAAATCAATGACAACAGAAGGCAGATAAAAAGTTAGACATATTAGTTTAGTGTGCTTTTTTAGTGACATCCAATACTGTTGCTTACTTGCTTCACTTTTCTCAATATTTTAAGAAACAATTTGGCAGACTTCCATATAATTACCTCAAAAAAAAGAAAGAAAAAAATACACAAATAAAACAAACTGACCTTAAGACAATCCAGCAAGATGAGTAATAAGGAGGTCAATGACCAAATAAGGGCCTAGTGCTTGATAGTTTGCCAAATTTTGTTTGCGGCCTTGAAAGTCTGTTCAGTTTCAATCAAACACAGCCGATTTGTTTAACCTAAATTAGAGAGAGAGAGAGAAACAACTTGCAGAAACACATAGCTAATTCAATAAACAGGAGTTATTGGCAGACGTGTTGCCAGCATTCTTCTTATGGTTGGTGTTTTCCATCTCATGATGTTTTGATCACACTTGTGAGGTTGCAATGCTTCTAAGGAAAGCCTGTGAAGTCTTCTGGTTCCTGGTATACGCTTCACCAATTTTTTTTTTTAAGTACCACTCACAAATGTTAAATTGAGATTCTGCACTGCTCAAAAGTATCAATGGAATACTTTTATATCCATCGAAAGAGTACCTTCATGCATTGGAAAGTTTTCAAACAGTCCAGGAAAAAGCATAATGAGATCACGATAGAATTGCAGTATTTGCTATATCCTATAAAATTCTGAACAGCACTCGTGCTCTCCCTTTCATGGCAAGAAAAGGCAGCAAAATTAACTGTAGATATTATTAGTGACAGTTTTCCAGCCACTCAATTGTAAAATCTATTCCTTGGATAATTCTTGTACCCTTCTTCTTTTCGGCAGCCAATATGCAAGTTGACTGATCTCAAAAAGTCATTTAACTGCTAAAAATACATATTAGAGCACCAAGGAACTATGATCATCAAGTGATTCAATGTTTTTCAGTTTTCAGCTGCCCTGTCATGCAATAGCAACTGGATGTAAATTGGATAGTGCATGTGGAAGATGAATATGATCAAAATTGATTTCATCCATTTTACCTTCTTTACAAAGTACATAACAACCAGAGAAGCATTCACACGGAACAACCTGAGAGGCATTCACCCAAACACCCTTAAAGGCATGTTCATATGAACTGCTTCAAGCAAGATGTAACTAGTGGAAAAATATCAGATTTATATTCACCAACAGCAAATAGCTCCATCAATACAGCAAACTCAATGCACGTGAAAGACACATGGAGCCCATGGTATAAGCTGTGAATTCTATTTAGAAGATTGTAACACAGAAACCTCAAAACTTCAGGAGTTTTAAATTTCCTATGCTAAGGAATGTCACATGTTCAAAAAAGGCTTCTGCAATATGGTGGACCAATGTGCACCAACTCCAAGGCAATAATCTCACATTTAATTGCGTTAAGTACACATTTCTATTAATTTAAACCCTACTACCATGACACATTACGTTTAAACATTACGAATGTAAATAATATGTTATTACAATGCCTCTTGAAAGTTGAGTTTGTCCTAGATATGTATCCATAAGCACAAATACCATATATACTAACACTAACATATCTCAGTACAATTGAAATGGGACAACTCAGAATTCTGTTTCCCATAATTTTGGTTCAAACTAAGATGCCATGGACTTGCAGTTTTGCTTCAGCTTGAAACTCTAACAATTCACTTGATGGAAGAGAACCAAAGGATAAAGGAGGGAGGCCAGCAGAAAGATTAAAATCCACCCTGTTTTGGAAATTCTTGAATTCAAGAGGGGAAGAAGAATTGAAGAGTGGAGAACAATTTCTTTGCTCCCTGTGGACAGGTAGCCTTTTTTTGGTTTCCTGAGGAGTATTGTTCTCAATAATTTTCTTCTCATTCTCATTTGTACCTTTCGTATATAAATAAGATCCATTGGATTTTTTTTTCCCTTACAAAAATGGAGGAAAGCATTACCAAACACCCCCCCTGACTTTCTTCCCAAACAACACATACCCTTCTTCCCTGTGACTCATCCAAATGCGCAGAATTCCTTCTCTTTCTTTCAATTCACTTCCATTTTACCTTATCATCTCCTTGCACTCTAAACTCTACAAAATGAAGATATTTTACATAGCCTTTTCCATTTCGTTGCATAGCGTTATTCTCCATTTCTGTCCCACCGAAGGTTGGTTGGAACATGTAGCACACGCACTTTTGGCTGGTTGATTTGAAGTTTAATGCAGCAGAATCAAAAGACAAACACGCCATGAAATTATCATATTTCATATTGCATTTTCCAATGTACTAAACTGCAATATTCTTTGCTCTATTCAACCAAATATATGGTAAATACCTAAACCATATTCCACTACCACCTGTCCCCTATCCGAATCTCCATGCCTACGACCTCCTAGAATTACTCCATGCCAACGAGATGTTGGCCGGATGGGCGGACAACATAACGTTGACCGGAAGGGCGGTCGACTAAATATTGACCGGCTCATTAAAGGCAATTCAGAGCACCTGCCTTGATTAAAGGGGAGTTGGTTGGCCTACCTATTTAGGTATCCTTGGAAACCCAAGACTGTAGGCATGCGCCGTCTACTGCTAGGCTGATAAATGCCTCTTGGGAACCGTGCACCTACCACAAGGAAGTTCGTGCTGGCACAGCGGTTGAGATTGTTTGTATATCCTTATATATGTATGTGTGTATGTATTAGGTTGGATATGTAAGATATACAGAAGAACAGAGTGTGTGAGGAAGAAAGAAAAACAAAGGAGAGGAAGAAGGCCCGACTGAGTGTGTGTGCATTTCCGCCTTACTGTTTTTGTAATCTTCATCACAAACATAGTGCAATCTTTCGGACTCAACGTCCCCGTGGTTTTTCCTTAATTCATAAGGGTTTTCCACGTAAATATCGTTTGTCATTATTCTTTATTTTCCTCTCTTCGATCCTATTGTGCTTGTGTAAGTGAGCTGCCTCATTTCCGGCCAACAAGTGGTATCAGAGCCAGGTTAAGAACTTTGTTCTGATGGCGTCGACATCATCGAAGAACTTGCCATTTAGCGTTGAGTTTGATTTAACGGTAGGGTAACTTCATTCTGGCAAGAAAGGGTGAAAGAACATTCTCACTGAGAGAAGGAACGATAAAGGCGCTAAAGAAGATGGATGAAAAGCCTGAAAGAATGACCGATGATGAATGGCAAGACAAAAGAGATCTTGCAAATTGCACCATTAAGCTCTGTCTGGTTGACAACACTCTCCAGGAGGTGCTTGGCTTGACTGACCCGGCGGAGGTCTGGGAGAAGTTGGAGAGCCGATATAAGTTGAAGTCCTTGACAACCAGGCTCCATATAAAGAAGCAATTCTATGGCTTGCGGTTGTCGGAAGGAGGAAGCTTCGAGAAGCATCCGGATGAGTTCATTAGGATATTAACGCAGATGGCTCTTCAAGAAGATATCAAGGAGGAGGACAAGGCGTTGGTTCCTGCTGGCCTCCCGCCGCCTCTTATGATCATATAGTCACAACTCGCTGTTTGCAAGGACACTTTGGAGTTGGATGCCGTTATTGCTTCCTTACTCATGAATGAGTCAAGGAGGTCAGCAAGGGCCTCGACGCCCCGAGGTACTTGTGGATCGAATCTAGAGAAGGAGCAGAGGCCGTGGGTCGGAAACAAGGCGTGAAAGCCCGCACAAATCAAGATCAATGTATCAAAACCTCGAGTGTCACCACCGTGGCAAGAAATGCCATATTAAAAGCATCGCCTCAAATGGAAGCGGAAAATGCGGAAAAGGAGAAAGGTGACAGGTGGACGGGAAGATTAAAGGTCCTCCGTCTCAAGTAAGAATAAAGCAGCGGACTCCTGGCGACGAGTGAAGGAGACGTGGCAAGTCCGACGGACGAGGAGTCCGGTTGGGTGATCGACTTCGTGCCACCAGACGCCACGCGTCCGTCCGGAAGGCACTGTTTACATCTTATACTTGTGAGATTTTGGAGTGATAAGAATGGGGAATGAAGGAACATCTCTAATAGTAGGCAGAGGAGATGTTGCTCTGGTCACTAATAATGGAACAAAGTCGATCTTTGAAAGACGACGTCATGTTCTCGACATCCTAGGCAATGTCATCTCACCGACGCTTAGATGATGAAGGTTATCGCAATACCTTTCGTGATGGCGAGTGGAAGGCGACAAGGGGATCTCTTGTTGTAGCAAGAGGAATGAAGGCCTTCGGCCTGTATCAGATGAAAGCCTGTGGAGTGGCAGGAGATGTAAATGCCACAACCAGCTCTGAGACGATGGACTTGTGGCATAGAAGGCTAAGTCACATGAGTCTTGAAGGGTCGGCCCCGCTAGCCAAGAAAGGCTTGATCACTGGAGCAAAGGAGGAAGGACAAAAGGCGTGTCCTCACTGCTTGGCAGGAAAGCAAAGAAGAGTTTCATTCCATGGGGAGTCGTCCGGTCCAAAGGCGGAGCTCCTAGAACTAGTTCACACTGATGTGTGTGGGCCTTTTAGAGAAAAGTCTTTTGGTGGAGCCCAATATTTTGTTTCTTTCATTGACGACTGTTCAAGAAGACTGTGGGTCTACCCACTCAAGACCAAGGATCAAGTTCCTTGTATTTTCGAGCAGTTTCATGCTCTTGTGGAGCGTCAGATGGGAAAGAAACTGAAGACAGTCCGAAGTGACAATGGTGGTGAATATTTGGGACCTTTTGATGCCTACTGCCGGTCACATGGTATTAGGCATCAAAAAATACCACCAAAGACACCTCAACTGAACGGGGTAGCAGAACGGATGAATCGTACGCTCTTGGAGAGAGTACGTTGTATGCTTTCCGAAGCAAAGCTTCATGCTTCGTTCTGGGCAGAAGCACTCCGGACGGCGGCCTACATCATCAACAGGTCGCCCAGCAAGCCTCTGATGGGTGAAGTGGCAGAAAAGATATGGACGGGCAAGGAGCCGTCCTATGATCATTTGCGAATATTTGGATGCAAAGCATTCGTACATGTCCCTAGAGATGAAAGAACAAAGTTGGAGCCAAAGACGACTCAGTGCGTCTTTCTGGGCTACGGGGAAGATGAACTGGGCTACCGGTTTTATGATCCAGCCACCAGAAAACTCGTCCGGTCTAGAGACGTAACTTTCGTTGAAGGCGAAACGATTGAAAACATTGACAAAAATGCCAAGTGTAATGACGTGCAAACGAACCAAGTGGGCGCTGGAGTTGTCCGTCCGGCATCAACAGAAGGAGAAGATCCTGATCAGGAGGCGGTTGAAGAAAATGAAAGGGAGGTTACGGCTCCTGATGACTCCATTGATGGAGTCATACCTTAACCAGCAGGGAATGTCCCTGTTAGACGGTCCTCACGAGAAAGATGACCATCCGTCCGTCTATCACCAAATGAATATGTAATGCTCACTGATGCTGGAGAGCCCGAGGATTATGAGGAGGCAATGAAGGACGACTGTAAAAAGGAATGGCTGGAAGCCATGAAGGGAAGCCATGAAGGAGGAGATGAGCTCCCTTCATGATAACCACACCTTTGACTTGGTAAAACTTCCTAAGGGGAAGAAGGCCCTCAAGAACAAATGGGTCTATCGCCTGAAGCAGGACGAGAATACCAAGAAGCCTAAGTACAAGGCACGGTTGGTTGTGAAGGGCTTCAGTCAACAAAAAGGGATTGATTTTGATGAAATCTTTGCCCCGGTTGTCAAAATATCCTCCGTACGGATAGTGCTTGGCCTGGCCGCCGCCCAAGATTTGGAGGTTGAACAAATGGATGTCCGGACGGCATTCCTCCATGGTGAGCTTGAGGAGGAGATCTATATGGAGCAACCTGAGGGGTTCAAAGTCAAGGGGAAGGAGAAACTTGTCTGCCGCCTTAGGAAAAGCCTGTACGGTTTAAAGCAAGTTCCCAGGCAGTGGTACAAGAAATTCGAGTCCGTTATGACGTGGGTAGTGCCGTGGACGACTCGTGACTATTGCGTATTTATACAAAAATTCTCGGATGATGATTTTGTTGTTCTTCTCCTTTATGTAGATGATATGCTGATCGTCGGACGCAATGGAGATCGGATAAAGAAGCTGAAGGAGCAGCTTGGTCAATCTTTTGCCACGAAGGACCTTGGATCTGCTAAATAGATTCTGGGAGTCAGAATTCTGCGTGATCGAAAGGCAAGGAAGCTGTGGATGTCACAAGAGAATTATCTTGAGAAGGTGCTCCAACGATTTAATATGGAGAAATCAAAACCCGTGAATACACCATTGGCAAATCACTATAGGCTGAGCACTCGTCAATGTCCGGCTACGGATGACGAGAAGAAACACATGAAAGGTGTTCCCTACTCATCAGCTGTGGGAAGTTTGATGTATGCTCTGGTTTGCACCAGACCAGACATAGCTCATGCCGTTGGGACAGTTAGCCGGTTTCTATCTAATTCGGGAAAGAAGCACTGGTCCACTGTGAAGTGGATCATGAGATATATTCGAGGTACTTCCAAGAGGTGCCTGTGTCTTTGAGGTAACAAACCGCAGTTGGTGGGATACTCAGATGCGGATATGGCCGGAGATGTTGACACACGCAAATTCACATCAGGTTACTTGATTAAATTTGCGGGCGGTGCAGTTTCTTGGCAATCCAAGCTACAAAAGTGCATTGCTCTATCCACAACCGGTGAATACATTGCGATTCTGAGAAGCTGCAAGGAGATCTTTGTGGATAAAGGAGTTCGTCCAAGAGTTAGGCATTCTACAGGAGAAATATGTGGTACTTTGTGAGTCAAAGTGCCATTCATTTATGTAAGAATTCTTCATTCTATTCCAGATCCAAGCACATTGATGTTCGATATCATTGGGTGCGAGAGGTGCTGGAGGAATGTCTTCTGTCTTTGGATAAAATTAGCACGGAAGAGAACGTGGCAGACATGATGACGAAGATTCTACCAAAAGGGAATAATGAAGCATGCTGCAAGATGGCCGGGCTAACAGAGTTAACTTCCTCATGGTCGAGAGGGGAAGTTTGTTGGAATTCTCTCCCATGAAGAAATTCCGGTCAACAAGATGTTGACCGGATGGGCGGCCAACGAGATGTTGGCAGGATGGGCGGACAACATAACGTTGACCGGAAGGGCGGTCGACTAAATATTGACCGGCTCATTAAAGGCAATTGAGCACTCGCCTTGATTAAAGGGAGTTGGTTGGCCTACCTATTTTTGTATCCTTGAAAACCCAAGACCGCAGAGGCATGCGCCGTCTATCGCTAGGTGATAAATGCCTCTTGGGAACCGTGCACCTACCACAAGGGAAGTTCTTTGTGCACAAATTTGAGATTGTTTGTATATCCTTATATATGTATGTGTGTATGTATTAGGTTGGATATGTAAGATATACGCTAAGAAGAGCAGTGTGTGAGGAAGAAAGAAAACAAAGGAGAGGAAGAAGGCCCGACTGAGTGTGTGTGCATTTTCGCCTTACTATTTTTGTAATCTTCATCACAAACATAGTGCAATCTTTCGGACTCAACGTCCCGTGGTTTTTTCCTTGATTCATAAGAGTTTTCCACGTAAATATCGTTTGTCATTATTCTTTCTTTTCCTCTCTTCGATCCTATTGTGTTTGTGTAAGTGAGCCGCCTCATTTCCGGCCAACATGACAAACGAAGAAAAAGGTACCCAGCAAATAAATCTTATTCCCTCGCATCCTCGTATTTATGCAAAAAAAAAAAAGGGATGGTTAAAAAGTTATTGCACAAAAATTGGTAAATTTGATCAGTGGCATCAAAATAACAAAAGATAAAATCACAAGAACCAAGACGATGGCATCAGATCAGTCACAGAAGAGAAAGAACATACAACTTAAAGAGAATGGGGACCTGCATGATCCGCAGCCGTGGCGAAGTGGAGATGGATCGAGGGTGGGAAACTGTTGGCGAACTAGCAAAGTGGGAAGGAGCTCATTTCTCTGGATTCTCAGTAGCCGTTGGTTTCGTGAAAGGCCCACATGTCCCACTGTGCTTGTCTTGTACCCCAACCATATGAAAAGCCATATGGATCCGCTTCAATGGGCATAGATAAAAAGTAAGTGCATCAGAGTATCCGTGAAAGTCAAATTCAACAAGAAAAAAAGTTCTCTTTTTATGAATTTTTAGACATGGTGCCAATTGATAAGAAAGACATTGACAAAAAAAATATATGAAGGTACACTTTATATTTATAATATTAAAAAAAATTATATTAATTTTATATTTTTATTTATTAGAAATAATTAATGACAAAAACTTATCAAATTCATGATTTGAACTCATAATAATTAAAAAAACTCAATCTACATTATTTATTGGCTCCTTAATTGTATAATATTTAAAATTCTCATTCAATATTATGTTCTTTCTTAATCTATTTTAATGTGACAAATACTTATAAAATATTTTTATATACTTTTAAATGATGAAATATTTAATTTATTATTTATATTAATTAATCTATATTGATGGCAGACACGAATGGTGGCGAAAAAGAAATTTTCAACGTGTTCTCAAATCAACGTTTCTAACTACTGGTAAGAAGATGGGCCCGTGATTCAAAAGGCAAGGACGGTCAACGGCGTTGGCCGCAGCGGCTAACTTCTTTCACAAACGGCCAACTCGGCGCACACTGGGCCACGGGCCTTTAGATTTTTTGCAATGATGATGGCCTGTTCCATTTCGCCTGACCCATCGATTGGCCGCCTCACGCCCTCCCTTCGTTTCTCCACGGCGCTAACAAGCCGACGGCCAACTCGTCGACGGCGTTGGCCCTGCTCCTACATACCGGGCCCAAGTAAGGCCTTCTACAAGAATGGCCCGACTCACTCGTGCCCATGGCCCAAATGGAGGCGCCGATGGACGCCTTTCATAAGGGCGGCCAACACACACGCAGACGGTCAACCCAGGCGTTGACCGTCCACGCTTTGCACAATGGGCCCCGAAAAGCCTTCCAACAGTAACGGGCCTGACCCGTTTAGGCCCATCAGTTATAACAAGGCCAGCCACAATCTTTCAAAGATATTCCACGATCTCAAAGGGAATATCAGCAAGATTGGCGCCCTTCAAAAAAGGAAGGCGCCAGATCCTTCCAACTCCTTGCCAGCCAAGGAACCTCAACGGTAAGGAAGGAGGCTAAATTGGAAAGTGGTTAACCGCCTCAGAAGGAAACAATCCTCCATAATTGGGCAACAAGCATCAGCCTCCAGAAGGAAGGCCGGCCGCAGATCCCAAGGACGATCCTCCCTTCCAAAGAAGGAAGATCGCCACCTTTACCATAAAAGAAGCCCTGGATCCACCATCCAGAGCACGCCTTCTTGAACGCTTTCAGACACGCTTTCTGAGATACTTTCATTGACGCTTTTTTGAGTACTCTGATACATGCTTTCTTGCCGCCGCACTACTAGCATTCTCTCTTTCAAGCTTAGACCGGCGAGTAAAACCCTAAGTGCTCTAAGAAACAAGCTCTGGTTCCCAGCAGCCAAACTCTAAAACACAATCAAACTCTAAGGCAACGAACGAGTCTTTACACACGTTCTCTGCCTTCCCACCATCCAGATACGAGAAAGGACTTGCGCCTTTCTGACATCTGGAGCAAGACACTCCTTTTTCTCTCTCCTATTGCTTTCTCTCACTTTTCAGTTCCTTCCATTGAAGGCTGATTTACTGACTTGAGCGTCGGAGTGTTTTCGGTGGGATTACATCCCGCCGTTAACGCTGACCTCTCGTTTGTTTTAGTGGTGTGCAGGGATCAAAGGAACTGAGTCTGTTCAAACCATCCGAAGAATCCGAATCTGCTCAAGCTCGGATCCAGCACGCATCATTGGCGCCGTCTGTGGGAAACGCTTACGAAAAAGCTTATCATTGGCGCAAAAACTCTCTGTCACCCTCCGCTTCAACAATGGTGAACACGAGAAAGATGCCGCTAACCCCGGCCCAGGACCATCTGCCGATGTCGGCGGGGCCACAGGCGGAGTTCCATCGCCTTACATTCAACAATCGGGGTGGAGCGATGCGGGCTAACAATCGCCGCTTCCAACCGCTTGTGAGAGCGAAGGAACCCAGCAAAAGCGGCTCCTAGTCGTTATTCCCGCCTCCGCTCAACAAGGGTGACAAGAGGAGAAGATTGGCCAAGACGGAAATGTCGCCAGAGAGGCCAATGGAACGCTCCAGAGTACATCCCGACAGAGAGCCGAGAATGGAGAAACCCTCGATAAGAAACGCCATGATTCGGGAGCGAGTCTCCAGACTACCCGATCCAGGAAACTGGCCCACCAGGCTGCTGAAAACAGCACGAGTCGAGGAAATTCCTCAACTCAAGAGGAAGCAAATGCCACTTTACGATCCAAGAGGACCAAATCTGGAACCATGTGTTCGGAACGATAAACGCGCCATCGACTTGGACGAGTCACCTTTGCGAAATCCAACTGCCCCACTGCCGTCCAAGTTTAAGATGTCCCTTGACTTATACGATGGGATAGTGATCCGGTTGACCACGGATCACTTTCGCACCAATCCGAGTCTACAAGGGCTAGAAGACTCGGCGATGTGCCGCTCCACTTCCCACTTTGCTGAAGGGAGACGCCCGAATCCGGTTTCACCGTCTCCTTCGTGGCAGCCGGCCGTGAACTCACGGACCTCTTCCCTGGCTCGGAATCGAGCTAGGGGAAGAAAAGCGGCCGTGGCACCTCTCCCACATAAAGCGAAATCGGGAGAAAACCCACGGCGCTTCTGGATCGCCGTGGTCGAGGCAAGTATTGTTGATTGCGAGGAGATGAAAGCTTTCAACTCGGGCCGACTTATGGAGATTTCTTCAAGCATCGCCCAAGGACATTCGGCGAGGCGGAATCCATTACTAGGGCTGCTGCCGAAGAGGCCAACGAGGCAAAACGTCAAACGGGTGGATCGGCCTCGCCGATTCTGAAGGAAAGAGAAAGTTTGTGGCGGAGAACATGCCAGAAACAGTGTCGGACTAGACCCTCGTAACGCAGAGACTACGGGCCCACCACCTTCACACCCTCGACGGACATGCGCTCCAATGTCCCGATCTTGGGAAAAAGTTAAAGTGGCCGAAACACTGAAAAAGGACTGCGGAAATCTAAGATCTGACTTCCACCGCTTGCCGCCACTCAAACAAGATGCAGGGGAAATCAAGACCCGATTCGCGAGAGGGCATCTCCTCGATTGCCAAGGGCAGAGGTAACCAGAGAGCCGATGAAGAAAGGACCGGATCGCGGCGGGAGTAGTCAACATGATCACCGGTAGGCACTCGCCGGAGGACCAAGAGAACGGGAGGAAGAAAACATAGTGACAACATCATTAGCCGTGATTGAACCATGTAAGCTACTGACGGAAGACTGCACTGGATGGTGATTAAACCAGTGTTTATTGAGCAAATGGTAGCTCAAGAGACTTGCTTTATTTGGACACGTTCTTTAGATTAGGCCTAAAAAGAACCAACTAAAACCTCTTTGAAGGACCTTATACGCCTTGACAAGGGACCCGTTCAAGGGACAATCAACTGAAGTCACCACAGGCACCTACCCAAAACAATGCAAGTCGTCGCTAACCTTTCTAGTGGTTAACCCGCCCTCTGTGTACAACGCGATACTAGGCAGCGGTGCCTAACGGCGTTTTTGGGGATCGTCAATTCCACATCTAAAAATAAAAGATGCCCTACGGCGTTGGAGAAAGGGGAGATCGACGGGCGGACCTATTACATGGCCTGTGATTGCCCCTAGTGGCGGGCGCGCAGTGGGAGAACTCGATCACAGAGACGACCACCGCAAAGGCGTGCTGGGTGAAGCCACGGATCTAGTCCCACTGGACCCGGGAACTGGATAAGTGTGTCAGTTAGCGGCTCACTCACCGGGCGGCTGCGTGATTAGCCGATCGCGTTCTACGAAGGAACGCGACCTTTTTGCTGGACTCCGCGGACATGGATTTCGAAATTTCAAGTGATGGTCTGGGTGGGTTTTCGATCCAGGACTCATTCTGGGCGAAACGGAGGAATCACTCCGAAAAAACTAATCGCCATCCGAGAGGAGGTGAAGAAGCTAAGAGGCTTCATGAGAAGTCCAAGACCGACCGCGGTTCTCAAACGTCGTCCGGGTTAAGAAGAGCGGGAGAAATGGCGAATGTGGTCGATTTTACCGTCGCCAACAACCGCCCAAAGGACGGCTTTCCCTTGCCCATTGACCTCTTGGTTGACTCCATGGCCGAGCTAAAGCTTCATGGATGCTTATTCGGCTACAAACAGATCGAATGAGTCCAAGACGAGGAGCATACCTCGCTCATGAGCGGACAGGCACCTATCCCCCCTTCGGGTTAAAGAACGCTAGAGCCACCTACCGGCTAGTGAACAAGATGTTCGAAAATCGGTCATGACATGGAGGTCTACGTCGACGACATGCTAAAGGCTTGAGTCACGGCAACCACAATACGTGACTGAAGAGTCATTTGGGGTGCTCCGCCGACCAAATGAAATTAAATCCGCCAAGTGTGTCTTGGGGTACTCGGGGAAGTTCTTGGGTTTCATCCTCTCTCGAGGGATCGAGGAAAAGATCAAGGCCCGGGGCCGATACGGCTCCCAAGAAACGTAAAAGACGCCCCAATGATTAATCGGAGCTGGGTCGCTCCGTCTCGCTTCCTCGCGAAGTTCTGGGACAAGTACAGCCCTTCTTTAAAGCCTTAAGAGGGACTCTGACTACGACCGCCTTCGATGAGTCAAGCAAGATCGCCAGCCCACCGTTATTGGCATCACCCAAAGACGGAGAGGAGTGTACCTTTACTCGCAAGATCGGAGGCATCCTCGCCTCCGTCTCAGGCGCCAAGAGTCGACATCCAAAGAACCGGTCTATTATGTGAGCAAGACATTGGCCGGCCCAAAACTCGCTAACTAAAAACGGTAATGCACTTATCTTCGCAGCATGAAAGTTAAGGCCATACTTTCAGGCGCACCGCGTAGTGGTCCTTACGGACCAGCCACTGAAAGGCATACGCGAAAAGCCCGACGTTTCGGGGCGATTGGTAAAGTGAGCCATCGAATTGGGTGAGTTTGACATCGAGTTCAGGCCCAGACCTGCCATAAAGGCGCAGGCTCTGGCCGACTTCATCGTTGATACCACAACACCCATTCAAGAGGAAACAAAGACGCGAAAAACGAAGAGCAGCCCGGTCTGAATGGACACTCCACGTGGACGGATCGTCCCACGGACAGTGGGCCATGGAGCGGGGTGATCTTAACAACCCTCGACGGATTTGAGATCAAGTATTCCCCGAAACTTGATTTCCCAAATGCAACAACGTCGGCCAAGACGGGGTCCTCTTGGGGGGCTTGCGATTGGCAAAGGAGTGCTCTCCAAGAGGTTGGACCCACGCGACTCAATTAATCGTCAACCAGTCGTCAACGGGGGCTTCGGCGAACAACCCTTCCTTGGCCAGCACTGCAAAGGCAAGGAGACTATCCGGGGCTTTGACAAGTCGACTCGGTTCACGTTCCTCGGCGAGAAAATTGGAAGGCGAGACCGGCTGGCTAGAGCACTGCCGAGAACTCGTAATGCAGTATTCGAGGGACATGCGGGAGGTCCTGAGCGCTCCTAGCATAGAGAAACAGGAGGCCATGCAGATTTTCGAGACGGAAAATTGGATGACTCCTTACCTTAGATACTTGGCCGACGGATCACTCCCGGAAGACACTGAAAAGGCCAAGCAAATTAAAAAGACAGCTGGTTGGTACACGGTAGTTGATGGGCGGCTGTATCACCGCGAATACTCAACTCCGTATTTCCGTTGTCTATCTCTCGAGGAGGCAGACTACGCGCTGGGCGAAGTTCACCTCGGGATTTGTGGATCACACGTAGGCGGGAAGAACCTAGCCTTCAAAATCATGCGGCAGGGCTACTACTGGCCCTCAATGAAAAAGGACGCGCTAGAGTTTGTTAAGAAATATGAGAGTTGCCAGCTTCATGGCAACCTCCATCACCAGCCGTCCGCCGACTTAAAGTCCCTTCAGGCCCCGTGGCCCTTCGCGCAATGGGGGCTCGACATTCTCGGCCCATTTCCCATTGCCACGGGACAAAGGAAATTCATCATAGCGGGCATCCACTACTTCACTAAGTGGGTCGAGGCAGCCCCACTTGCAAAGATCACAGAACACAATGCTCTAGAGTTTCTCCGCAGCATTATGCATCAGATTCAAGGCGTCCCGAGGTCGTGGTGATGCATAACGGATCCATTTTTGGGAAACGCTTCACCAAGTATTGCACTGACCTTGGAATCAAGCTGGTCCACACTGGGTGGCATACCCCGTGCCAACGGACAGGTGGAGGTCACAAACTGTACGCTACTCCACGGGTTAAAGACTAAGTTGGAGGACGCTGGGGCCTCTTGGGCTGACGAGCTCCCATCCGTCCTCTGGTCATATCGCACAACCCCGAAGGAACCAACGCGCGAGACGCCCTTCAGCCTATGTTACGGGACTGAAGCGGTAATTTCGGTTGAAATTGGGCTCTCAAGTCTCAGGGTGGAGTCCTTCGACCCACAGACCAACTCCCAGAAAATCAGGGAGCATTTGGACTTACTGGAGGAAGCCCGCAACGCCGCCAGAGTACGAACAGCAACATACCAACACCGAGTTGCCCGATACTACAATAAAAAGGTAAAAGCCCGGCAATTCGATGTTGGAGACTTAGTCCTACGTGGCATCGAGGCCCAGCAAGCCGTCTACGAAACAAGCTCTCCCAATCAAGTGACCTTTCTCGTCTCCGCCGTCCTGCGCAACGGAGCATACAAACTCCGGAACCAGGACGGAAAGTTGGTCCCGCGAACGTGGAACGCAACCCACCTGAAACGCTACTTCCAATAGGGAACCCAGGTACGCCCTTACTCGATCCTGTGCATTCATTCGTGTGCTTGTTTTCACTTTGAAAAAATGAGAGTTTACTTAGCATGTAGAATTCTAGGGCCTATGAACTGTGTTTGCCTTGCAGGTATCCATCCAACCTAGACTGCCCCTAAGTCGGGAGGGTCTTCACCGTCTCGTTAAACCCTAGTCATCTAGGTGGCCCAAAAAGCGGGCTGAAACCCTGGTCATCCAGGTGGCCCATAAGCGGTCTTAAACCCTAGTCATCTAGGTGGCCCATGAGCGGTCTTAAACCCTAGTCATCTAGGTGGCCCATGAGCGGTCTGAAACCCTGGTCATCCAGGTGGCCCATGAGCGATCTTAAACCTTGGTCATCCAAATGGCCCATGAGCGGTCTGAAACCTCGGTCATCCGAGCGGCCCAATAGCGGTCGTACTAAACCTTGGTCATCCAAGTGGCCCATAGCGGTCTAAAAACCTTAGGGGGCAAGAATGGCACACGCGACCTCTTTTCTGGGAGCAAGAACGAACGTCGGTCAACGACGGTCGAAGGGAGAAGCATTTCTTCTCCAGCATTGGCAGCCCAAGTCTCCACTTGAACGGCGCCACCAGGCTGGTTCTTACAACCGCCTGCCTGACTTAAGGATCTCACTCCTTAGGCAGCCAGCCAACCAAGTTGGTAACCCCACGCACCAACCTTCTCTATGAAAGGATAGCGTGGTTAAACAATAACGAGAAGTGCTCCTTCTCTAACATTGACTGCCCAAGTTTTCGCTTAGACAGTACCGCAAGGTTGGTTAATGCAACCACCTGCCAAGCCTGGGGGCTCAACTCCTTAGGCAACCAAGTAACGGTCGCCGGCCAACCAGGTTGGCCGCCCGATGCAATAAGACAAACGAACACTAAGCAATAAAAGGCAAGCGACACTGAGCTGAAAAAGAATTTCCATTTCATTAAGTATGTTACAATTTACATACAGTAAAAAAAAAAGAGTACAAAAAGCTACAAGGCTGGCGGACCACCCTAGCTGTCACGAGGCTCTCTCTGCAGGTCGTCCTTACGCAGCGCCGTGCGGTTTATTTGATTAATAAACTCCACCGGGAAGTCAGGAACGACCAACCGCGCGACATGGCGTCCAATGTTGAGCCCGTCTAACAGCCGGGCGTGTAGTGCACCGCTAACCTCGTGGAGGGTCATCCGAGTACCCAGCTCACTTTCTGCGGTAGCGGCTCGATCTGCGAGGCGTTTGATGTTCGTTTTATTTCGATCATCCTCCTCCTTTAAACGAGTAACCTCCGCTTTCAACTCAGCCACCTCCGCCTTCAGCCGGTCGTTCTCCGTTTCCACCCCCGCCATAACAGTCTCGAGAGCTGCCGTCTGCTCACAGAGCTCTCCTCCTGAGGCGGCCAGCTTGGCGTCTAGCCAGGCTATCTCAGCCTCCCGATTCGCAATGATGCGTTCACGCTGCTCCATTTCCCGGGAGACAGCTGCAGCTAATCTTCTTGGCTGCACAGGACCAAAACGAAACGTGAGTCTATAAACATAAGGGAGAGAGAGTTACAAGAAAACCGTTGCAGAGGTCGTACCTCATAAGTCTTCCTGTGAGGCCTCCCAGGCCTAGACTCCAAGCCTGGCCCAGCCGGAGGTGGAACTGGAGGTGCTGAGCTAGGAGCGCCCTCTTGCACCGAATACGCCGCTGCCTCCTCTAGAATTCTCTCCAAGAGCTCGTCATCCTCAACGGCAGCAGCAGGCTCCTCCCTAGCAGACTCTGGAACGGCAGCGGCAGACTCCTCCCTAGCAGCCTCTAGAATGGCTGCGGAAGGCTCCTCTCTTGCAGCCACTGGAGCAGCTGCGGCTAGTTTCCTCCTCCTGGCTGCCCTTAGGGCAGTAGCGGGCAAAGCAACTCGTGACGACGGCTCTATAATGTAAACACGTGAACCCTCGAGCACGTCGTGAGCTGGCTCCTCTGCGGACCCCATCCAAACAAAGTGCGAGTCGGAGTCGCCGCCACACAGCGCGCGAGAATGACTCCTCCGGCATCCGTCGGCCTGCCCTCAACGGACCTCTCCGCTCCGAAAGTGCTACCGGGACCGCCGCAAATCCCGACAGTCACAAGGTCAATCTGTGAGGAGGAAGATGAGGGCGTGGCAATCGCCCTCTCAGCAGCCTCCTCCAAAGACATCAGGCGGATGAGCAACTTCTTGAATCGTCGAGACTTCAACATTTTAATGGAGGGTGCGGCACGGACTGGGACGGCGGTCCCCATCCAACCTTTTCCGGTTTCCTCACCAAACAGAAAATCTCTCCCGAACTCATCGGGGCCACCGATCGCCTTGGTCACCTAAAAAGCGTGAGGCTGCGTTCTCCGCCGCAGACGGCGTACCCAGATGTACCTCCGGGACTTTACCCCAGTCCCGTGCGATAGGCCACTTGTCTCCCACCTTTACAAAGAAGAACCGATTTTTCCAGTTCTTCAGGGAGTCGTGGATGTCCTTGTTTATTTTCATCCCCGTACGGGGGCTGAGTGAGATCCACTCCGCCCCCTGGGTTATCTTAAAAACGACCTTAAGGCCGGACATTCTGAACTTCTGGCCAATCTTCCGGAAAAAAATACACAGGGTACAGATATACCTCAATGCATTGGCGTGAAGCTGAGCAATGGGAACTTGGAGGGCCGCTATGATTGATTCAAGCTCCTCCGGCATCGGCAGCGAAGTAGCTCTCTCGAGTGAGCCTCGTAAACGGTGAAGTAGCCTTCCGGTGGGTAAGAGGCTCTATCGTCCGCGCCCGGAACCCTCCAGGCCATCTCTTTCGGAATGTTGAATTCAACGCACAAGGCCTTAATATCATTCTCCCTCAAGTCAGATGAGAAGTCCGCTACGGAAGCCATAATCGAAAAGAATTTTAGGGCGTTTTCGAAGGGTTGTCTGAGAAATGGGAATGAGGAAGACGAAGGAGGCGTAACCGATTTCAAAAAACGGAAGGAAAACTTAAGCGCCAAGCTTGCAAGGGACGCCGTCAGTCCTGCCACGTGTCACCTCCTCATTCGACTCAGCCAAATGACGGGACTCCCGCACAAAACCCCTCATTAATGGCACCGTCAGAATTGTCACGTGTTGCCACTCCACTTGACCCCGCCAAAGGACGGATCTCTGGCGTATTAATGACCCGGATCTCCTTCCAACCAAAGGAGGACACGTGTCGCGTTCTCGCCTTGCGCAACCGGCAAAAGTCGGCAGTAAATCATTCCCTGAGTGGCCAAGGATGGTCAACAATTTCGGAACTCCAAATCGGACCCAGACGGTCAACACCTGAACTCCGGAATTGGCGGAGAGCCGTCAACAATTTCGAACTCCGGAATTGACCAGACGATCCAACAATTCTAGAACTCCGAATTGGCAGACGGCCAACACCGGAACTCCGACCGCTAACGGCCAACAATTACGGAACTCCGAATTGGCCGCCAGACGGCCAACAACCAGTACTCCGAATTGGCCAAAACGGTCAACGATTCCGGTCAAGCCTTCCTTCACGCTTTTATAAGTTTCCACAGGATTCTCAAAGCAAGGAAAAACGTTCCATCATGAACATACTCGAGGCCAAAAATCACCACCAAGAGGGGGGTTAGTGATGGTACACCAATAATTGGCTAGCCCAAAGTCAATGTGAAGCCACCAACGCGTTCTAACGACCAGGTAAGAAGACGGGCCCGGATTCAAAAAGGCCCAAGGACGGTCAACGTTGGCGTTGACTGATCCAGCGGTTAACTTGCTCCACAAACTATCAACCTCGGCGTTGACCGTTTTCGGGCCTTTAGAACTTTTTTGCAAATGATGATGGGTCTATTCCATTCTGCCCCGACCCATCATCGGGCCGCCCGCCGCCCTCCCTTCGTTCTCCACGAAAGCGGCCAACAAGCTGACGGTCAACTCGAGGCGTTGGCGGAAATCCGCTCCCTACATACTGGGCCCAAGCAAGGCCCTTCTACAAGAATGGGGCGACTCACTCAGGCCCATGGCCCAAATGGAGGCCGCCGACGGGACGCTTTCATAAGGGCGGCCAACACACACGCACCGGCCAACCTCAACGGGCGTTGACCGTCCACGCTTTGCACAACGGGCCCCGAAAAGCCTTCCAACAAGAAGGGGCCCGACCCGTTAGGCCCATCGCTATAATAAAGGCCCGACCACAATCTTTCAAAGATATTCCACGATCTCAAAGGAATATCAGCAAGATTGGTGCCCTTCAAAAGGAAGGCGCAGATCCTTCCAACTCTTACCCGTTTAAAGGAAAATCAATGAGAAGGAAGGAGGCTAACTTGGAAAGTGGTTAACCGCCTCAGAAGGAAACAATCCTCCACAATTAGGCAACAAGCATCAGCCTCCCGGCCGCAGATCCCAGGGACGATCCTCCCTTCCAAAGAAGGAAGATCGCCACCTTTGCCATAAAAGAAGCCCTGGATCCACCATCCAGAGCACGCCTTCTTGAACGCTTTCAGACACGCTTTCTGAGATACTTTCATTGACGCTTTCTTGAGTACTCTGATACATGCTTTCTTGGTATTTGGCAGGACTAATGCATTCTCTCTTTCTTTCAGACTTTAGACAGAAAACCCTAAGTCTTTCGGAAAAAAGTTTCAGTTCACAGCCAAACTCTAAAACACAATCAAACTAAAGGCAACGAACGGCCTTTACACACGTTCTCTGCATTCCCACCATCCAGATACGAGAAAGGACTTGCGCCTTTCTGACATCTGGAGCAAGACACTCCTTTTCCTCTCTCCTATTGCTTTCTCTCACTTTTCAGTTCCTTTCATTGAAGGCTGATTTACTAACTTGAGCGTCGGAGTGTTTTCGGTGGGATTACATCCCGCCATTAACGCTGACCTCTCGTTTATTTTAGTGGTGTGCAGGATTCGTACTCAGTAAACGGAGTCGGTTCAAACCATCCAGAAGAATCCGAATCTGTTCGAAATCGGATCCAGGTACGCATCATATATAAAAATAAATAATTAGGTATTTAATTATAATAATAAATAAATACATAGATATATTTATTAATAATGAAAAGAAATAATAAAATAACCCAATAACAAGCCATTGTAGTAACAAAATTTGAAGCAAAATTGATTTTTTTATGAAATTAAGCATGTCTAAAAACACACGAGGAGGCTAAGTACATATTTTTTCCAAGACATAGGTATAGATTAAAAATATATTATAATAGTAAGAAATTCATCATTAAACATACGAGAAATTAATAAAAACCTAAAAAAATTGATTTATGTGAAAAATTAGCATGTGTAGAATTATAATTCACCATTGAAATAATCCGGTGCCATATAACATCCGGAATTAATCGCAAAAATTAAAATATTCCATCTGATCTTCTGTTAGCATTGGGCAATGAAGAGCAGTCTAATGTTCCTTGCGAGAGGTGCTGTAGCTTCAGCTCAAAGTCGAGGCCCCACGTTCCGATTCTGTTGTTTACCGCCATCATCTGCTTCTCCTCCTCCCAGCAAGAAGCTCTTTGTCGCTGGTCTCTCTCTCTCCACCTGCAGTTTTATTATTCTTCTGTTGAAATTATGACTAAATTCTTGACGTGGGTTTGGTAGGATTATCATGGTCAGTTGACGAGAAAACGTTGCTTGATGCTTTCTCTAGTTTTGGAGATGTCACTGAAGGTACAGTGAGCAAAATGGGTACATTTCATTATGCGGTTCTTGTCTACTAGTCGTTCGTCGATGACCTGTTTGATAAAATGTCTGACTGGAGAACGATAATAATAAGAATTCAAACTAATTCATCATATAAAGTCGATATTATGCTAAGAATTAGTATCAGGCGAATCACCTATAGAAGGGCATAAGAGGGTGTAGTACGAATTTGATGTATTTCATTTTGTGTTGAAATTGAAAAAGAACAACATTGTATTTTGTGGGATGTTTTTTTTTTAAATTAGAATCCTGACTGTATCATCCCAAATAACTGAGGATCCATATTTCACAAGCAACTCAAATTCCATAACTTCCATTAGGTTAGTTTTTTTATGTTTTTATTTTTTTATTTTTTTTGGGGTAGGGGAAGAGGGTGTTGGTGCCAGGGGATAGCCAATTATGGTAACACTGGTTTGAGCACATTCCTTTATATCTGATGTTGCTAAGTGCTAAGATGAAAAAGTCAAGTAAGGGTTGTGTGATATTCACATGAGAGTCGGCCAAGGATCATTCAAGCGATAAAGGATGCTACAAGATCTTGCAAGGTCGGCTAAGTGTTGGATGAGGGTCAGCTAAGCAACGATAGAGTTCAATGGAGGTTCGTACGAGGTGTGGTCTAGCAAAATGCTTTTTTATTGAGCGAGTGATATCTACGCCTGATGAGTATTTATCCGCAAAAGGAGCAGAATGGGCATGCTTGAAGGGTGTTCATGTGCCGTTTGTCCAGTGAGTTCGCACCGCATAGGTACTCATGCGCCGATGCTGCTATAAAGTTATGCTTGATACAATTTTAGGGTATCTAAAATTATTTTGCAATACAATGAGCACCCCATGAAGAGAAAGAGATAGGAAGAAGAGGTTCGACATTCGGTTGATGTCTGATTCGAATTCTATTATTCGCTAAGGTTGGGTATATTACTCTAATATTGTTTTTAAGGACGTATTATCACTTCATTGCTCATTTTTTCAGTGTATTTTTCTCTTATGAGTTGTTAGGTGTGTTGAAAATTGTATTCAACCAACCATTTACACGAATTGTAGCAAAGGAATTTCGGAGGAAATTATTTTTATAAATGGTATTTTATGGTAGATCTATTTGGAATTTGTCTCGTAATTTTTTCATTGATTTGAAAGGATTTTTTACGTAAAAAATCGTAAAGTAATGTTCTGTTTTTGTGCTCAAATGTTTTGTGATTGATGTTTGATGAGGAGGTTTGAGTTTGTCCTGTTATGCTGGTTTTGTTTGAGCTAAATTTCAACAAGTAGTATCAGAGTGTAGGTTCTTCCAAATTGTGAAAGCTACGATTTGATGGCATTGACGTCGAGGAACTTGCTATTTTGCATTAAGCAATTTAATGGGTAAAATAGTTTAATTCTTTGGCCAAAAAGAGTTTGGAATATTTTGATCCAAAAAGGAATGGTAAAAACACAATGAACTAAGGAAGTCAAGTTAGAGAAAAGGAAGGATGAGAAGTGGCAAAATTTGAGAGATCTTGTTAATTGTATGATCAAGTTATATCTCACAAACAATACTCTTCAAAAAAATTATTAGCTTGTCGGATTCAATGAAGATTTAAATGAAATTTGAGGGCTAAGACAAATTCTAGTTTTTGACAATAAGGTTACATGTGAAGAAGTTTTATGGCCTTCGGTTATCGGAAGGAAGAAGCTTTGAAAAATAAATGGACGTAGTGAATCAGATTTTAACGTTTATGTCGGCATTTGATAAGAAGATCAAAGATGAAGATAAGGTATTGATGCTATTGGCTTCTTTGCCTACCTCATATAATTATATTATCACAATGCTACTATCTAAGAAAGACATACTTAATCTTGATGAAGTCATCACTTCTCTGCTTATGAATGAGTTTAGGCAGAAGGAAAGTGATGAGGTTTCGAGGGAACCGAGCTTATGGTATTTACAATTGGGTCGAGGCACAGGAGATCGAGAGATTGAGACAGCAAGTCAGAAAAGAGAAATAGCTGGTTTATGCTTCAATATATCAAATGCTTCCACTGTGGCAAGAAAAGTCATGTGAAATAGGAATACTTTAAAAGAAAGTATGAGAAAGAGGGAGGTAGTGAGCAACAAGAGAAGAGGGATCATGGCAGAAATGATCGGACTTTTATCATTGTTTGTGGAGATTTTTTGGACATCCACATGATGAAGATATCAAGTTTTATGAGCAACGAGATGAGTTGGATAATAGATATTGGCTTCTTACACCATACGACATCGAAAAAGTTCTTCTTTACCTCCTGTACATTCAGAGAATACAAAATATTGAAAATTGGTAAAGATGGCTCATCGATGGTAGTTGGAATCGGGGAAGTTAGCTTGCGGATAATTAACAAAACGAAGCTTGTGTTGAAGGGCATGCGATATGCCTCAAATAAACAGTTGAATGTGATTTCAACTGGAAAATTTGACGAGGAGGGCTTTGCACGACGTTTGGAAAATGCCAATATAAACTCATTAAAGTTGCATTAGCTATGACAACGGGAAGCAAATTTTTGTGCCGATACTTGATGGAAGTTTTGATTGCCAAAGGCAACGCTTATGTGACCTACATGCAGATTGGTTAAAATGACGAGATGAGGCTAAGGAGGAGTGTGAGAGGGAGCAACTCTACTGTGGAAAAGAAGCCGAAAAGAAGTGAGAAAGTACAGGTTCGGTGGAATGGAAGAGAGTATAATTCAAGCTTGTGGAAGTTGACACCGGAAACCCATGAAGGAAAAGTTGCCAAAAGCCTAGAAATGACGATGGCCAGTAAAGGTAAAGGGTCTTTCACAAGGTTGTGGGGGATAGTTTGTTGGATTTTGGGTTACTCCATTGATAGTACTACAACAAATAGATAGGTTATTAGGAGGATGCGTAATGTTTGCACGTGGAATGTTTGGGCGAAAAAGTCAAGCAAGGATTAGCTGAGGGTCAGTCGAGAGTTATCCGAGTGAAAAATAATGCTGAAGAGTCGCACGATATTCATGCGAAGGTTGGCAAAGTGTTGGCAGAGGGTCTATTGAGTGATGATAGAGTTCACTAGAGGCTCATGCAAAGTTCATGTCAGGTGCGGTCAAGGGTAAGATATTTCTAGTTAATAAGTGGTGTCTGCGCCAAATGAGCACAGGATAGATGCTTGTCCGCAAAAGGGGTGGAATGGGCATGCCATGTGTGCACCTGAAGGACGCTTATCAATCGTTTGTCCAATGAGGTTGTGTTTGATGCAGGTTTTATGAGTGCTTGTACACCAGCATTGATATAAAGTTGCGTCTAATACAATTTTAGGATATTTGAAATTAACACAGAGTGCCACATAAAAGAGAGAAAAAAGAGATAAGAGAAAGAGATTTGACATCTAGTTGAGATCTAATTCAAGCTTTATTTTTACCAAGGTCAGGTACTTTATTATTATTTTTTAAGATGTATTATCGTTTAGTTATTTATTTTTCTTAATGGATTTTTCTTTTGTGGGTTGTTAGGTATATTAAGGTATATTGAAAATTGTATACAACCGGTCATTCATATAGGTTATAGTGAAAGGAATTCTGAAAGAGTTATTTTTATAACTAGTCACTTTTATAGTAGATTTATTCGAAATTTATTTCGTAATTTTTCTTTTAGTTTGAATGGTTTTTCACATCAAAAAACATTGTGCAATATTATATTTCTTGTGCTCAAGTATTTGTTAATTTATTGTTTGATGAGGAGGCTCGGATTTGTTCCGTTGCGCCAGTTATGCGTGTTTTGATTGAATCCTAACACTCGGTTTGTCCAAAAACAACTTTCTAAGTTGACTACAAAAAGTTCTACTAACCCCCATTGGCACTCCACTTCTTTAAACCAAAGTGTCTGGTTTAGCTCACTAAAGCTATCAAATCGAGCTAATTGGCAAATAGCAGCAAAGTTGACAATACAAATTTTTTGAATAACGTGAAATAAATTGAATAAGTGGGTCATAGAATGTATCGCCTTCAAGGATAGGGATGTAAAGTTCCTTCCATAAGATATATTTGGGGAAGTTAAGCACTCACGAGTGTAATGTTTGACTATTGGAAGCACTAGATTGGGTGGGACAGAAGATGACAAATAATAAACTAGGGTAGCAGCAGTCGTCATGGCAATGGTGGTGGATTCAACAGTGGGGTGACTGCTTATATGTTCCATAAGGTAGACGGCTAGTATTTTCATATGAAAGGGAAGATATAAGAGAAGGGAGAGAAACGGAAGAGGTTAACTGGGGAAATTAAGGATCTAATATCACAAAAGATATTATAACCCCATTAACACTGGGCATGGCTCGGGCCACCACATATAGAAATCAGGACATAAAACAGTATGTATAAAATTATTACCCCTGTACAATAATAGATATACTAGCATCATGTACTCCTTTATGTCTCCTTTTTTGCTAAGTGAGTGATGGACCCAACGGTCACATTTTAAAGGAATTAGTGGGATGGTGAAGATACTAAAACATGAGATATTACCTACAAAGATACCCCTAATTTTGGTTTTGGGTTGGGTGGCCTAGAACACAAGAGTTCATAAATTGTAGGTTCTCAATCATATGTAGGCAGCCTTTTTCTACATTGGAGAGATGTTATTTTCATGGTTTTATTCTGTGATTTACAAGTCACAACAGACTAACTTTGCTGTTATGTTAACTCTCACTATCTAATTTAGAATTTAGCTAATTAAATAATTTCACAGGATATTGTTATTGCCTCATTGTAGTATGGGAATCAAGAAAATTGGTCATTTTGAAATTTCCATTTCAATTTATGCTTAATTGGCTAGATGTCTTGAAACCTATTTTGCATGGCTCATATTATGGTCTTTGGTAAATGTAAAAGTTACATCAACTAAAGTGTCTGTGGTTCAGTGAGGATTCTGTATGATAAGGACACAGGAAGGTCTAGAGGCTTTGGGTTTGTTTACTTTGCTAAGGATGAAGAAGCCAGATGTGCTAAGGATTCCATGGATGGTAAGGTATGCCAATTGCTTCTGTTATGAATTTATGACTTTTGGGTGTCACATTAATTTGAAATTTTTCAGAAACCATGCTGAGGACTGAAAAATCTTTGTTATTATAAATCAATGGCTTTTACTTTAGGCGTTATTTGGCCGGCCATTGAGGATAAGCTTTGCTCTTGGGAAAGTTCGAGGTGCACCTGTCGTAGTACCTCGCCTTCAAAATAATGGAGATGCATAGCAGCAGTAACAACTGAACCTCTTTGGTAATTTTTTCTGATTTTTCGGATGGATGAAAGTTCTTTCCAGCAGTGATTTTGATGGGATGACATCCTGACTCCTCAAAATGATCTTGGAGAAACCCAAATCACTCAAAGCCATTTCCCACCAAGTGGGGTTGGCTACTTCTTTGAGTACGCTCTAACGGTGCTAAATATCGAACACAATATAGATTTCATCTTCACATGTCTTACATACGGGTTGTGTTCTATTGATCTCTGGAACGATACACTTTTCTAAGTTGCAAAAATTTCATTGTCTTCTGGTATCCTTTTTCTCATTTGATAACCATTGAAGACCAACACTCAGAGAGTCCATGAATTTGAATGTGTATTTGATTATTATCCATGATTATTAGGCCATGGAATACTTCTGCATCTTACAGCTAACTATGTGTTTTTTAGCTGCTTTCAGCTGATGACATTCTGTTGTTCTCTATTGAAGTTGCTTGTTTTGTAGGTGAAACATCTGCCATGGAAGAAACCTCAAGCTCAGAAGATTCAGGTTCTTCAACAGGTTGCTTAGCCAACAAAGAAATTGGTCAATCAACAGGGGAAAATGAAAGATCAGGAGAAATGGGCTTCATGTTTCTCAAGATTTGGCCAGCCTTCTAGCCTGTGTTAAAAACAAAAGAATTCAAAGGCCTTATTATGGTTTAGTCAATCTTCCCTAATATATGACATTTATAAATGTGGATGTGATATTGTATTCCAAACATTTTTTTTAAGATAAAGTTATAAATAATACATTTTAAACATAAATTTATTAAAAAATAAGAATCATTGCTTATTTTTAATAAGGTGATATTGAAGGAATATTCTTATAAAACCTCGCGATGATATAGATGGATTGATGAAATTTTATGTCACTTAAATAGTATTTTAAGGATTTATATTGATTATAGTCTAAATCTTTATTTGTTTAATAAGTTTTAATTAAAAGTATTTTAAAATGATTTTTAAAAGTACTATTGACTGGGATTTTTTTAAATACAATATTACACATAAATTCATAAAAATAAGCTATTTTTAAGTTTATTTAGATTTATAAGGTTTTATGTGAGTTATAATCTTATAAATAAATATTAATTGATATATTAATTAAATATTTAACATATTAATTGATATTATAAATAGCGACAAATATATTTCAATGCCTTATCAATATTGTGATAGATCATGATTTTATTATGATATGAAAAGGTATTAGCATTGAGGTAGCCTAATATTGACGTATATATTTGTCAATATATATATATTTACTATCATTTGGATATTTAAAATAATGGAGAAAATTTTCTTCTATCTATGAATTTTAATCGATTATATGTATATAATTCATGTAAAAAATTGTACAAAAGGCAAGAAAAATGGCAACGTCATGGTAGAAAATAAATAGGCCTCTATATACAATTTTATAAAGTAATTCCAAAAAAATATATAATTTATAATCTTTCTAAGATGATTTTAAGATATTTAAAAAAACTAAATAAAAATTTAGTTTCCAATTTTATTTTATAAGATAATTTATTAAAGTTATAATTTATGATTTTATTATTAAGCTGCAAAATGATAATTATCTTCGAAGTCAGCTGTGCAGTTGGATGAATAAGAGCTAATGGGGAGTGAACAGAAGGCACCATGAATACAAAGAAGTACGCGTCGTGTGGCCTGGTTGGTCATTTACCCGTTCTCTCTCCCAGAAGCTAGGGTTTTTCTGTCTCCCTGGAACTTCCATTGACTATGACATTATACCACTGGTTGCAGTGCCAAGATCTCTAAACGCCCATAAATTGTAGAATAATCTAGGACATTGCTTCAAGATTTCGCCTTTTTTCCTTCCTCTCTCCAGGGCCTCGTCTTCTCTGTTCTTGTGTGCTTGGTAATCAGGACCACCAGTTTCGGAGCTCTGGGACGTCGATGGCGAAGACTAAACCTGGGAAAAAGGACTTGGACTCCTACGCTATCAAAGGCACTAACAAAGTCGTCAGACGTATGGCCTTTACTTCCGTTATACCATATGTGCAGCACTTTCTAATTTCGATGTTCTCTTTTTCTATTAAAATTTTTTGATCCAGTTACATTTTAATCCATTGTCCTGTGTTCTTCTTGTGTTTCATAGCTGTGTACTGTGTATCTTTCTTTTAATCCTCCAAAATTCTCATCCAAATTAGTTTTCTTTAGGATGAATTGCTTTGGTTGTGATCTTGAATCCTTAGTAAATGACTCGGATCTTTTGTTTTCATATATTTCTACTTTCAGTTTTGTTTTCAAGAGCTTCGCGTTCTGTACGTGTCTTGGACCGTTGATTAGTGACGTTTTAAATTTATTAAATGATTTAGCTCTTTGGTTTTTGTTAGTTCTCTCAATGAGTTTTATATTTGTCTTAGCAGCTAAATGCTTTGATCGCGATGTTTTTTGAATCGTCTGTTTCTCCATTTATGCGTTTGGCAGCTGGAGACTGTGTTTTAATGCGTGCAGCGGACTCAGAGAAGCCACCATATGTAGCTCGGGTGGAGAAAATTGAAGCTGATCATCGGAATAATGTAAAAGTTCGCGTTCAATGGTATTACAGGCCGGAGGAGTCAATTGGAGGGCGTAGGCAGTTCCATGGAGCCAAGGAGTTGTTTCTGTCAGACCACTATGATGTTCAGAGTGCTCATACTATTGAAGGGAAGTGCACCGTTCACTCCTTTAAGAACTACACTAAGCTAGAGAATGTCGGTGCTGATGATTACTTCTGTAGGTTTGAGTACAAGGCTGCGACTGGTGGCTTCACTCCTGACCGAGTTGCCGTGTGAGTTCAGTTTGGTTCATTTGCAAATAATGTTGCTGATGTGCTAAGAATTTGGATGACTATGTTGCTAAATGGTTCGGGTGATTTCTGATGTTACTTTGAAGGTACTGCAAATGTGAAATGCCTTATAACCCAGATGATCTCATGGTGCAGTGTGAGGGATGCAAGGATTGGTAACTTTTGCTGCATTGTTTTTTCCTACGTTTGTTTCAAGTTTAAAATATTGATGCTGGTTTGGGACAAGAAACCCTGATAGTTTGGTCATGGGTCCAAAATTGGTTCACAATGAATATTAGATGAAAACAGTGGTAATCTGGAATGCTAACAGTATGAACTCTCAAGAAATAGAGCTCCTTAATCAGTAGAAAACTTATGATGATTAGCAAAAATAACAGATCTAACTAGAAGGTATTAATGCTCAAGTCTAAATGAATTAAAATATTCAGTATTCTGAACAGGATTTGCTTAGACTTTGTTTTCTAATTCTGAAAGCACTTAATAGCTTGATTCCAGTGTGGAGCAAGGAGAATACAGTTAGCAACTGGAGAACTTTGAGTTGATAAAAAGGATGAATTGTTCTGGTTGAAGGATGGTCAACAAGTGAAATTTCCCGCAATAATGTACAATGTACAGACAATGAAATTGTGCGTAATTTTTGTCTGAAAAATTTGGTCGCTTCATCCTTATATTCTGGTTGCTGGCTCTGACTCTATGCTGCTGCAGCTATTCAACACATAAGAGTTCAAGATGGATCCTGTGTCTTGATATTACAGCTGGTTGAAGGATGAATTGTTCAGTAGAAGATGTAAACTGTCTAGGTGTCCATTTAAAAATATATCCATCGAAGTGCAATACATGAAATATCAATTACAGCAAGGACTTTTTCCTATTTGGAGGGTGATTTTGTGGTTGTCATTGTCGCTATGCTTATTCTGGATTTCTGTCTCTTTAAAAGAGTTCTTCCTAATTAATATTAAATCCCTATAGAATGCGATGCTGCTCAAGCTTTATTACTATTCCCAAATTGGCCTTTCCAGAGGATCAGAGGATGCAAGGTTTTATGCTAAGCTTATTGCTACTTCCTTTGGAAAGTTCTTTTTTTTTTATATATGTAGTTTTGTGGTCTTTATTTTAATTATAATATTTTTAGTTGTTCACTTGATCGATCTTGTCCAGATAAGCTTGACTTGTAGATTAGTTGCTTTAGAATTGTTTTTTGGTTGGTGATGTTAGACAGTGTGAAGTTTGGGTAGAACCATTAGTATGGGTTTTATTAGATGCCTTAGAATTATTGCTAAAATATCTTCTGCTTTTATTCTTTGCTTCTAGATTCATCTTGTCACGACCCCTACCTAAGCAGATAAATAATAATAATAATAAATCCAAATAATAATTATCCATAAATAATTAATACCTTAAATAACCCAAATGTGAGTGAGACTTATTATACAAATACCAAATCAATATAATAACTTTAAACCTATCGGCGAACATAGGACTTGGCCAAACTAAACTTCGTTTGGCCTCCCAATCTTATAAGAACATACTCAAATCCCAAAATTTTTACAAGGAAAAGCATCTGACAAATATTCAAATTATCAAGATATAAAATCGTATAAATTGTCTATATAATACAATATCCCAAAATATACAAACTGTGGAACTCAAACTATACAATAATTCAATATCATAAAACACCAAACATTTCTCAGATTTACAAATACAAATACAAATAAATAGAAATCTTCATCAATCCTTTTCCACAATTCTATAAGTATCCGTAGCCTGTTACTCTGGGAGGGTTAGACAATATTGCAATTGTGAACCTAAAGCTTAATAAGTGTACACACACACACACATGATATACAAATATACATGTTAACAAAACAGATAAAAGGATAAAAAATCGTGAAACAAATACTAAATCTAATATGTTAAACTTTCCAAATAACAAATCATGGTTTCTTATGCACAGTTTGTTACATATACGGATATCAAATCATGCTAACCATATAAAATTATTAGAAATTCAAATCATTTAATGCATCTGTAAAATTCAAAAATCTAAAATCATACAAATTCGAAAACCATATCAAAACCTGCAAATTTTAGAAGGCCAAAACATCTCAAAATATAAAATATGATGCAATTGAAATTGGAGAATTAAGGATTAGTAACTGGAACACCGACTAATCAAGAGGCAGCTTTGATGACGGATTATATATATTTTTGATAATATTAGACTAAAACACTATTATTTAATACCAATAAGTGAACAATCTACATATTACTCTCGATAAACGGGGTCAAACTCTACTTTCTTTTGTCACCTGTGGATGATAAATGTATTCTTCAAGTGCGCTTAATATACCAATACATATCCAAAGATATAGCTTCAATTCCTTACAATGATTCTAAAAAAACAAATGGAGGGCTCTATAACAAATATACAAAATTTTTTCACCATGTGGAAAAAGTACAAACTCAAATCTAATAACAAAATAGAGTTCTATCGAAATGTTTACATGGAATGTCATATGTAAGGTCAAATGCACAATATTTCATGACTTTTCTTTACAAAGATTTCCATGTATGAATATAATCCTTCGAAATATTCTTGTGTTTGGTGAAAAACAAACAAAATTTTGAATTATTTGGTAAAATCAAACAAAATTTCAAAATATTTAATGAAAAATGCGCGCATGCAATAATATTCGAAGTATGGTTGTAAAAGGGTGACATACATGTATAATAAAACAAGAATCATAAGCAAAATCGAAGGATTTCAAAAATAAACTAAAGATTGGGGTTAGAATTACTTGGCTTTAACATCAGATTTAGTAGATATGATACGAAAAAGTTTCAAACTCTCTTCCTTCTCCTGCTCTGTCTCCCCCTCTCCTCTTCTTCTTCTCTATCTTTTTCTCACAAAAATGACCAAAAATACCCTTAAATACCTAATCAGCGTACTAGAGCTAGAGAAGTATGGATCAGGTGCTATCATACACACAGGAGTATACGAGTGCCACATCAAGCGTATCTCGGACACTAGCATATTGCGGCAACCACACATGAGCGCTCCCTCAGGTGCACCTTAAGCGCCACATATTTTGTTCAATTCACACATGAGCACCCCATATGCGCCCATCAGACACAGTTATTACCTCAAGCATGCACGTGCATAGAGACAGGCACCATTTAGGCATTGGACCTAGTTTATTTAATTCGATTTTTTTCAAATTTTTATTATATAATTATTATCCAAATTAATCTCATGCATATTAATAAGACATCATCAATCATGAATGAAAAAATATCAGCCCTACACATTTCCATATGTATGGGAAATTTCCTTTTTTCTTTTTTTTTTTTATTTTGGTTAATTTATGCTTATGCTGTCCAACTTTTTTTTTCTTTTCTTTTTTCTTTTTTTAGTTGGCAATTAGTATAGATAACATGACATGGTAAAAGTGTGAGTCACTGATGTGTTAATTTCATTGTTCACCAAAGTAAAAGTATCTTTTCTACTGTTTTTCCCCATTTTGCTGTTTCTGATGGAAGTGTTGGCCATATAATTGCTTTTCAATTTCCATGTTTTCCATAAGCTCTCTGGAAGAACACTATTCCTTTGGTATATATAGATGTGCCTTGCACATTATCAACATAATTTAGGTGATCACCTAGAGATATTACAGCATACTAGGAGTGATTGTACTAAAAGTTCATTGTTTTTAATACAAGGATTTCTGAAATTAACTTTTCAAAGTATTATCTAAAATTGCTTGATATCACAGCATTGCAAATTGTTCAAATCCTGTGCTTGCTATTCCTTGTGCTTCTTCATTCTCGGTTGTTATTTGCACATTTTGTTAGGTTTCATCCTTCCTGCATGGGCATGTCAATTGAAGAAGCAAAGAAGCTGGACCATTTCTTGTGTTCGGATTGTTCTTCTGAAGATGTTACCAAAAGATCCATGAACTCTTTCCCTATGTCACCGTCTTCTGAGGTAAAGGTAACTTAAGTTCCATACTGTTCTTGATAAGTTGTATGACTGCTAGACTATTTTTGGTATATTTGGATATGCATGTGCAATGCTCATATTTTTGTGGAAGCATGCAGAGGAGAATAAAGGTTGTGAAAAGGATTATTTTCATTTTCCTTGTTTTGGTATCAGAACTCACTGTACCGTTGTTTTTGGGCTTCAGATCTTAAACCCTTATTCTACACAGTTTAGGCTTTGTTGACATAGGAGAAGATAAAAAAGGCGGAAATTTTGGGAAGAGAAGAGAGAGAACAACAAGGATATGGGGAAAGCATAGAGAGACCAGAAAGAAATGGACCTGGAGGGAGGTGGAAGATAATAATGAACTTAATTCTTCAATATTCATTCTATAGTTGCTAAAATAATGCGACTAAAGTACCCTTATAAGGGCTTTGATTTAATTTCGAACTAGGAAAGAAATCATGTTTCCTTGAATAAAGATAATGTAGATATCTCAAATGCACTAAAAGTACAATAATCACCAGCAAAATAACAAAATAAAAAATGCTTATTCCTGTTTTGGCTGTTGATGCCCATTCTCCATCAGGGTTGCTCTTTGCAAACAGTTCATGGGCTGCATATTCCTTTCTTGAGAAGTATATCAGTTATGTTATCATTTTTCAATAGTAATTTGGCTAGGTTTTTCATATTGCAAAATTTTGAAGTATTATGGCCTCAAGCTACCAACAGTTTTCAAGTAGCTGGTGATGATCATATGGGGGTCAACTTTGGTTGCCTTGATTTGCAGGATTACATTTTTTGTGCACTGTCATCTTAATACTGAAACAAGTCATCCTTTTATCTGGCAAATTACATCCTTGTAAGATTTACTACTGTCGTGGGGTAATTGATTGCGGATGTAATACTCACATTTTGTGCTAATAGATGATCTATACCCTGAAATATTTTATTGCAAGTTGTGACTTTCTTAATGATGGTCTTGAATGTTCTAAAATCTCAAGAGAAAAACTGTCCATTGGTAGCCATTATGAATTATTGTGCTTGTGCAGGAGTTACTGTTTTTTATGCTTGAACATGCATATGGCTTTGGATATGAACTGATTTGGAGCCTTAATTTGTTGTGTTATTTCTGATATGAATCTCATCTGCAGCAACCTTATAGGATGGACATTTCACTTGAATTGACGTATTTAACATGTTAGGATGTGGCCATACTATAACTGCTTGGATTCGAAGCACGTGCAACACAGCGCAATGGAAGCAAACCTGAATCTCCCACTAATTGTCAATCACCCTTCTATCCCGAATGAACGTAAGGAATACAATACAACCAAGCATACAAGTTGCATAATAGTATTTTACATGAAAAATTATTCTCAACCGACGAAAAAAACCATGAGTCAATCTCTAAATAAATCTAATGTAAAATGTATAGTTACAAATAACCTCATTTGAAAAACTTTCATAACAGCCTGTATGAATAATTGTTAAATACTAACCCCGAACACAGCTAGTAATCTATAAAAGTAGAATACAACAAAAAAGCAAGCAATCCATCAGTAAAACATCTTACAACCGAAATTAGAACAACATAAACAAACTTGGTGAATGATGGAACTTGAATCGGATCTCAGTCGGATGCTGAAGATCTTATCATTCTTTCTTTTCTCTCTTCTCTTTTTTCATGCGTCTCCTTTGTGTTAAATGCTTCTGGATACAACCCTAAAATCGGATTAGTGTATTTATAACTGCGTGAGACGTTCAAGTGGCTAGCTTTCGGCTTACTTGTTTTGCCACTGAAAAACTGCCTACGTTTGGCGCTTGAGCTGCCAACTCACGGCCTTCTCACCAGATCTCCGGCAAACATTTTCGCTCATTTGAACTTTGCTCGGAGCACCCTTGCAGCATTAGAACTGACAAACCGCGTGTCCAATGTATGTGGGACTCACAAGCAATTGACCTAAAACTCAGCGATAACTAACAGATTGTTTCATGGACTATTAATATATGTTGGATTTAGCAAGCCTTTTTTTTATTTTTCTGAATCGCTGTGTGAACGAATGACATTACAGCCCATTCCTTAAGCTAAAGTGGTATTGACAAGCTTTGAGTGCTGAAGTTGCTCAATCATTGTTGTGACCCATGCAACCAGTTAACATTGGAGATTTAGTAAGTGTGCTTCAGCCAATTTTATCCCACCGATCAGGGGAGAGAGTGGGTGAGAGCAATGATAATGATTATACTTTGAGGGATCTACTTTCAAAGGTATAAAGAGCAAAGTTTCAAAACGCTACTATAAAGTTCTTGCCTGCAATTCATTTTTGTTGATCTCCATAACAGTGGAAGAACACGGTTTGGTGATTGTTGCAAACATCAAATTCATTCAAACAGTTTGACTTTTACTTCAGCTTGGAAGTGGTTGCTTTTTCAATGGGAACAATGTCTTATTGTCAGGTTGAACCGAAGCGCAGGAAGAGATAACCGAGAATTATGATGGACAAAGAGAGATCTTTCCGCCCTCACAGCAACCCTCCGATGTCATTTGGCAGCAGCTCTTTCCGCAAATTATGCAGTGAAAAAAATTGTACAGTTCCAAGAAGATTCCAAGCTTGCGAAAGCCCGGAGGCTTTTCTTTGTTCACCATGTTGAACTTCATGTATGAATGTATGTGTCAGATGCAGCTAGGGTTTGTGATTTGTGTAGTCTTGTGAGTTCAATCGGCCAAGTGAAAGAACCACCACTCAGCTTATTTAAAGCAACCGAGAAGCAGCAACCGGTTGAAATGAACTTGAATTTTGAGTGTGATTCCGTACTTTGTTTTGCTGTAAATTTTTCTCCATTTCAGTGGTTAATGTGCAGGTGGCCGGTGTTTCTGCTATGCGGAGATGCGTTGCAGAAAACCCAGAATTCCCAGGTGAAAATGCCACTTGTTTTCTCTGATTGAGTTCTTGTTTGTTTTGCAGGTAATTTACCCGTGGAACATGAAAAATACGTACTATCGTCTCCGCCGAACCCTTGTAAGAGGCAGGATTGTTGGGTATCTTACCTTCTGTTTGAACAGTGAAGAGATAAATTAATAATATATAATAAATCAATAATAATCATAAATAATGATATAAAAAATTTTATATGAAAAATTATCTTTTTAAATGAGGGAAAAACTATTGGACTATAAAATATATTAACTAAGCAGTGAATTTTGATTATAAAATATTTAATAAATATAATAACACATTTTATCGTAAATGAGTTTTGAGTAATATAGTAATAACTCTGAGGATGGTGTACTTATAGTCAATGAAGAAAACAGATGAATAAATCTCACTTTTTTTTTTTTTTTCTCTTTTTCTTATAATGATGGTACTTAATAATTTAAAAATCATAAAAGATTAATCTTAAAATCGTATTAGGGCGGTTTTATAGCAAGAGTGGTATACAAGTGTTTATTAGGTGTGCATTAGGTGTGAATACATTGTGTACAGTATTTGAGTGCCTTTTAGGTTTTGGATAATCTAGACAAAGTGTGCTTGTGCATCTTTAACATGCTCCTTAAATGTCTCCACTTTGGACAAACTGTGTATGTTTTCCTTTCGGGTGTTTTTTGAGCGCCATTGATATGAATGATTTGCACACATGTATAGATTAAGTACCTATTATTTGCTATTCAATAGTTTTCTCCAATCAGATCAAGGCATGTTTATTATCATGTCGTATTATCAAATGATATGTCAGATAAGTATGTGGTTCACGAGGAAGGGACTCATAATCCAACAAGGGTAAGTGTTCTATTGGATTTGTCTTCATGGTTAAGCCCTGCTGGTAAATGTACCATTAATATTCCTAGGTTTTATATTGTGTGTTGAATACTATTTATTTTAGAATTTATTTATATATGTTAACACTATTTTTAATATAAAAACATAAAATATTATATTATAGCTTAATTTATATATTTATAGGTAGTTAAAATGTCATATATATTTTCTAGCATTTGAGTTTTCCATTGGTCAAGCATATTCTTTACGGATGAGATGCCAACTCTGCACAATAATAATAAGTTATCACAGATGGGTCATCGATATTAAGTTATCAATATTCACCCTATACACAACTACTTCGGTGAATGGCTTCTTTGGTCACATATGAGTTTAGCTAAAGATTAGTTGATGGGATCTTATGAGCCCACATCGGGAATGAACCAAAGGGTCCAAATTGTGAAGCGTTGAGTAGTCAAATGTTTAGTCTAGGTGCCGGGTGGCCAATGACAATGACATATTCTCAATCTTTATAATAAGCTTAATGATTAGATAATTGAGCTATTAGAAAATTAAAAGAGTTAAAAAATAATTACAGTTAGAGTAAATCGATAAAGTTAGACTAAAAGAGGCAATTGAATGATAGTAAAATATTAAGCTAGACAATTGACTATTCATATTTGGTCAATTTCTTAATTGACTCATTAATAACATAGAAAATTATTTTTCTCCATAATCCCAAGATCAAAAATAGTTTTTTAAGACCCATGATTATAAATATGTATATTGAAAGTTTGCCCTAATAATCGACTAGAATTGCTAATAACTTCTCCTCAAAAGAATGATTAGTAATCTATCTCTTTCAAATTTTAACTATTTTTACATCAAGTCAGGGTAGAGGATAAATATAGAATCTAAATCGGAGTAAAGAGGATTTCTTTCTAGTCAAAAGGAGCATAAAAAAAAAATAAAAATGTATTAAGCCATTTTGGTTTATATTTAAGAAGAATGAGTTTAACCTTTCATAAATCATCTTTCTACTTTTACCTTTCCTATTTACTCCATAAATTAACAACTATATAGAATAATAGGTGCCAACCATTGAAAAAAATGGGCCAAGTGCCCCTAAAAATGCAAACCCTTTTATAGATAATAAGGACATACGATAATCATTGTATTTAAAATTACATATTAAAGAGATTATGAGCTTATTCTTTAAAATATATTTTTTCTATAAAATCATCTCAGAGTTTAGTCTTTTAATCTTCTATCATCCCTGTTACTCATTTTTAACTTATTAGTAAGTATAATTATTAATTCAAGTATTAAATGATAATTAAGTCGTTGAATTTTTGTTTAGATTTTTGTTGTATAAAATCTGATTAAAAAATTAAAAAAACTCATTTTTAAAATTTTTTAAATTATAATTTAAATTTAAAGTACGGATCAACTAACCTTTTGTAACCATCTCCAATCTAAATACATTAATTTGTGAGGGGGAGAAAGAGCACAAGCTGGCCAACGTCACACTGCCTAGCTTAAACACTCGAACAAATAATTTCCAGAGACGGTTACCAGATTCAAGAAGAAAAAATCTTGAAGATTCGGGAAAGTGAAATCACGACGCTCGAACACAACTGTTATCAATCCAAATATTGTAGCAAATGGCGTACGAGTTCCCCAGCGATCTGCTGGTGCAAGTCCAGATCTTGTTGAGAAGAGAAGCTGGTCTGGAATACTATAACCCTAGCGATTCTTCTTCGCTTTCTAATCCGCCGACACTCGAAGAAGCAATCGCTAATTTTGAGACATCCTCTGATTGTTTACGATGCAAACATTGCAAAGGAGCGCTCTTGAGAGGATCGCAATCGATAATTTGCGTGTATTGTGGACGAGAACCGGATAAGGAGTTCCCTCCTGAGCCTATTTCTTTCAAATCCACTGTCGGTTATCGGTGGCTGCTCGAATCGCTTGGTCTGGATGGATCCGTAAGTGAATTCTCGCTTTTATGAAAATCAGCCAGTGTGGTCATTTTCCGATTTTGATGCTTAGGTTGTGCTGGAAACAAATTATGACGTGATTGAGCTGCTGTGAAACTTGTTTTGCAATTAGTAGATTTTATCTGATTCGTGTTTATCAAATTGTATTTTGGATAAGGATTTAGTATTTGTGTAATCTCATTGCATCCATTTTGATTTGATGTGTGAAATTCGTTGAGCTCTAGATAAAACAATTGTACCGAACAGCGAGCAGACACTCGGTTTATCTGTATTTTTAAAGAAAAACAACAGTCGTGCTCTCCATGTGCTCCCATTTTACTTGAAAATATTTGAAGGAAACAGGAAAAAAAAATGTTATTTTTCAGTTAAGTATTTATTTTTTCCTTTTTGTAGGTGGATTATAATTGTATCTTTTGTTAAAAAATGAAGTATATAAAGAGACGAGTAGTGGCCCTTTAAAATCATGGATGCCCTTCCATACGCATAGGGGTTGTTTTTCATAATGCTTCATGAGTAAGATCCGTTATGGTGATGGTGTGTAGTGCAAGTTAGGGACAAGTCAATGTAAGTTGTTTAGATGGTTATCATCCCTCTTTCTAATCTGTTCCACAAGAAGAGTTCGTGTAGGGGATAACAATAAGGGATTCAAGTAGTAAGCCTTCAATGCCTGAGAATGCCATGTTTAGATTGAGCAGAACCATAAAGGATTATTCTCATACTCGGTCCAATATGGGCAATACATGGCACTTGTCTATTATTATTGACTGATGCAAACGTAACCTGATTTATAGATATCTCACATTTACATGGTTTTGATCTGGTGTCTTTTTCAGTATCTTAGTTGAGTTACTGTGCTGAGATGGAAGTTGTTTGTTGGGAAGTAGCTTGAATTTATTATGGATTGACTTTTACAACAAGCAGTGGCGAGTCTTTGTTGGCACTCTTATTCTGTAAACTTATAGCTGGTATCTATAGATTTAAATAGATAGTAATTGTAGTTGTTTTCACTGAAGTTGGTTGCCCGATGAGTTATTTACAGTACTTACTATTTTGGAATGTGATTGACGTTCGCAACTTCTAATTTGTTTTCCTGGCTGATTTCCAATTTCTTGTACCGATAGTGGAAATTGTTTCGTGAGTTTCCAGTGCTCTTGTCAATTTACATTTGTCAAAAATTTTGTCTTGGATCGATCAGCCCCCTAAAGTATTACCAAATGGAAGGCCGTTTCTTTTGTGCTTTTTTGGGGAGGGAGGTGGGGTTTTTTTTCCCACTGGCCTCTGCTAGAATCCATGAACTCAAACATTGAGGTCCTTGTGTTCTTTCACTTTATTGTCATTATATCATGTTGCTGTTTGTTTGTGGTCTTGTTTACCTATCAATATGCCAATAATATATGTATATGGATTTCAGGAAATTTTGGGGCCACCTATTGAAGATTCTCAAACTAATAAAGGGCGTTTGTCAATCAATGAGAGTTCGTTGTCCGATTTCCTTGATCTGGAGGTGAAGTGGCCAAATGAGTTGGAAAGATTTGGTGTAACTGTTCCAAATGAGGCACAAATGATGGGTAAAGTGTTTTTGAACTCAGATGATGGAGTAGGCTTTGATGACTATTTTTCTGGAGCAAGGAGGGAGAGTGTTTCTAGTATATCTAATGAGCAGTTGGTGCCAAATGAAACACGCAGAAGTAACGAAGTAAAGCATCTCAGGGAGAGGGTAATGTTAGATCATTTGAAAATCAGCAGTCGTCTGGGGCTTCTGGGAAGCTTGATGAGATTGAACAAAGTGATTCCTTCTCTGGTTGGGAGGCAAATTTTCAATCTGCTAATTCTGGTACTCAACAAGAGGACTCAAAATCAACTGTTCCTTTAAATATTCCAGCTCTTGATTATGCTTCCCATATGGATTCAGTATTTGGACCTGTGAAAGATTTGAAAGAAGGGACATCAACGGATATCACAGTATCTCCTCCTCCTCGCAGTAATAGTATAACAAATGATCCTAGGAGCAATTCAAACCATGTGGAATCTGCGCAGGCTAAGGAATCTGAAGCGAACATTGTACTTGAATAGTGGAATGGTTTCTAAGTCAGAAGATCCTTCGCCAACAAGTCTTCATCAATTTCAAGAGAATCAGTGGCAATCCATCATCTTGGAAGTACCTGACATTGGGAAGACTGTTGCAGAGGATTTTTATGATGCATGCAAAGATTTTAGGAGTTCCACCAGTGCTGAAAATTATCAGTGGCAAGCCACTGATACAGCTGCGGCTAATAGTATGAAAAATGGGGAGGATAAAAGTTCATCTGATGCATGGGATGATTTTATTTTAAGGAGTGGACAAGGCAGTCAACATCAGACAGATACGGTAAAAGTGTCTCCAGATGTTTCTTTTGATGCTTGGAATGGGTTTACAAGTTCAAGCATTGTACAGGGCAATCAGTTGCAAACCAGAAGCACTAGTGACATTGAAGAGATGACTGCTAGTGTTGGTGATTATTCTGTTGATGCATGGAATGATTTTAAAAGCTTGACTAGTGAACACCAAAATCAGCAAATAACTGTTGGTGACAAAAATCAAGATGATTCACTTGGCTTCTTGGGTGATCCTATCTGCTTGACTGCCAAAGCTGATCATCAGCAAATTAAAGAAATAAAATCACCTACTAATGATGCAACCATGGAAGGTGAATCGACGCTCACTATATGGAATGATTTTATGGGCACCAGTTTTGGACAGGACACTGAACAAGAAACCAATCACATGGAAGTAGCTGACTTCAGGACCAAAAGTGAAGTTCATAACATAGCTGATGTACAGGATGATTTAATGAGCTCGAGTAATGCAGGTAACAATTTCAAGCAAATTAGTAGTACAAAATCATTTGACAAAAACAGAATTTATATTGGCGATGATTCATTTGATGAATGGAATGATTTCACGAGTTCAAGTAATACATCTGACTATAAGACTATTAGCAAAGATATTTCGGTTAGTGCATGGGACAATTTTCCAAGCTTCTCCAGTCAACAGCAAGCAAGCTGTGAACAAGTACCTGGAAATAGGACAATCGCAGAGGAAGATCTATACAATTCATGGAGTGATTTTAGAAGCTTGGGTAATTCAGTGGACAATAATCTTTCAGGCTCAACCCCTGCATCTGACAACAAGACAATCAGCGACAGTATCTCAACAAGCTCAACTATGCTTAATGACAGTCAAAAGCAAACCAGCAGCCCCATTGCACCTGAAAAGAAGACAATCAGCGGATATATAGCTTTGGAAAACAAGATGACCCTCGAAGGTAATAATTTGTTCAATGGGGATAACAGTAGTGTTTCAACCTCAGCTAATGCTTCAGACAATCAACTGAAAAGCAGCGGAACTGCAATGGGCAATAAGACAACAAGTGAGTATGAGGGTTCGTTGGATGATGTATGGACCGATTTTACAAGCTCAATGGCTATGCAAGAAAACCATTTACATGATGATGATCCATTTGATGCATGGAATGTTTTCGTGAGCTCCTCAGGTCAACCCGGTAACCATAATCTGGCCTCATCATCAGTAATAAACTTGTTCAGTTCAACTAGCAACTCTCAGGACTTAGGATTTAACAGCCATTTGCAACCAGAACTATTTTCAGGAACATTCCATGATCATAATAGTTCTGCACTGTTAGATGTTTTGCCATCAGAAGCTCCCGTTTTAGTCAGGTGTGTACACTAAGCTCCACTATCTACCCCTCCAAAAATATTCTTGATTGTTCATTAGTTTAACGTTCTTCTCTTCTCCTTCATTGCACTGTATTAATTTTCAACTGAAATAATTAACTTCCATCTGGTGTAAATCATGTCTACATCGACCACTCCATTGAGCCTTGTCTAGTTTCACACTTGGCTTGTTGAGGGTGCCTCTTTTTTTTGCTTCCTTCATGTTTGCATCTCCATATTCAAGTGACAAAATTAACTTACATCTTCAGTGTTCTCTGCTTCTTTAGTACTTTTTCCAGGGAAGATATTCTTTTCCTTTATTTGCGTGGGTTTCTGATTGGCTGTCACCTCTCCTGCTCATAATTGAGAATTAATGACTTTTAGTGGCAATTTTTGTTGGCAGAGGTCTATGGCACTAACTGCTGCAACTTCTGCTTGCATCTTTTGAAAGCCATTGTTGAATCTCACAATATGAATTCTGCTTCTTGAAGTTACAATTTATATTACATCAATAGAGAACAACTACAGATTCAAATCTCAATTCCTGAAAATTTTTCTATTACTCTTTTATTTTTTTATGTTTAACCGTGCCATTCTGGCCTTAAACTCTTTGTGTTAGGCAATTTGAGTAAATGCTGAATCTCCTTGGTCAGGGCAGCACTTCCTGTTCCTTAAATGATGAATTTGTCTAGCTAATCAGTCTTTTTTTTTTTTTTTTTCATTTTTATTTTTCTGCAATTTTTTTAGGGTAAATACTGAAGCTGAAGGTAATGCTGAAATGAATCAGAAGTTGAAGGAGACTTCAAACACAAAGTCCAGTGATGCAGAGACACTGATCTCACAGATGCATGATCTCTCTTTCATGCTCGAGAGTAGTCTCTCTATTCCCAAAAGGTAAACGGAGGAAACTCATTTTGGATTCTGTATCTTCATTTGTTTGATTTCCACATGAAATATATATTTTTTTTTTTAAAAAAATATAACTTGTCTTTGTATTATTTTTGGTTATTTGGCATATATACAAAAATTAAATTTATTTTATTAGACAAACCGATAATCTAGACAACATTTTTTTTATCATCCATAATTGTGCTGTTTCCTGTTTGTGATGATATTTTCCAGTCAATATAATATTTTCTAATTGCTGAGGTGATGTTATGTCCGACTGGCAACTGGAGATGGGGGGTGAGTAATGTTGATGGCTGTAGATTGGCAGTGGTTTGTGGCATCACTGGCCGACTACCAGAGATGGTTGTAGTGGTATAGTTATCATGTACAGGTAAGTCTTCTATAAGTGGGCGTTGGCAGTCACTGCTTTCTTTTGGAGTTTTGAAAAACTTATTATTTCTAAAATAGAAGCCATTTTTTGAAATTATATTAGGAGATATATGTATAATATCATTCTTAAATTAGAAGATTGATGTCTTCTAATTTGGATCATTCATGTATATTAAGATATATATAACATTCTTTCCAAATTAGAATATTGACATATTTTAATTTAGGTTACATATGAAATTACTATGATTAACTTTTCTAATTTAGGATATTTCCTTCTTTTATAAAATGATGACATATTATTTAGTTGCAGGTGTACAGAAATACGAAATGTTTTCTTTTATCTCTCCTTTCATATTTCTACATGGTATAAGAGAAATGCTGATCACAATTACCCAAATCTGTATCACCCATTTAAATCTTATCACTATTTACTGTTCTTATGGTTCGGCTCGTTGCAAATCGTCTCTCACTATTCTTCCAGTGCGGCACCGTTTACTGTTCATTGTTGCAAATTGTCACTCACTGTTTCATTGTTTTTCTGGTGGTGGTTGCTCGTTGTGGTTCTTCTGGTTGTTGTTGCTCACCTTCTTTCTAAGCTCATTGCTCGCTATAGCTCTGGAGTGGCCACTGTTGATGTCTATCTCTGTGCTTCCCGAAACCATCACTGCTGCTAATTTTACGTTAGTTCTCCAATGACCGTGCCATCCCCTACAAAATGATACTACACTACTTCCAGATACGAAATTGTTATTTTATCAGCTCCTCACCGGCATCAACATCTAATTTTGGGGGAAAAAAGACGATGCCATTGCTAATTGTAGAGATTTGTTTGGGGAAGAAGATGATTTAACACTCGTTTTTAATTCCTTAGGATCGCAAAATGCATCGTTGAGTGCTTCAAATTTATCTCAGAAATTGAAACACGGTGCTGCAAGGAATCGTTGCCTTACAACACAGCATTCCAATTTGTTGCGCCTTAAAACACAGCTCTCTGCGGCCCAATCGCAAGCAGTTCGAATCTGCCCACATCAGTTCAATTTAGCTCAATCTTGTTCAATCACTAGCCCTCTGGTTCAGCTCCAAACAGGAGCCCTCAACCCACACAGTCAACTGTCGTTACCACAACTGCTGCTGCCGCTGTCGGCCACTTACCACCAACACAGACCAATTTTCCACCGACTTTCTCTGGCAACTTTTGGGTACTATTGATACTCAACGACTTTTCCGGCAAGCATTATTATTTTTCTACTATGCTTTTATTAAATAATATTGCTTGTCCTATTAAAGTTATTTTGGATAGCACCAACTACAATGCTTGGGCCTAGCAAATATCTGTCAATCTAATTGGTCATAGATTATGGTAATTTGTCATGAGAACAAAACCCAAATCTATCAAAGCTGACAAAGAAATTCTCAAAAAATTCAATGAATAATTTGAGGAATTGGAAAGAACATGCTATAAGATGCTTTTTGTTTGTTAATACCTCTGTTCCTTTCGGTCAAAGTCTATTGCCTAAATTTTGGAATGGCAAACTTATTGGGATTTCCTCACCAATAGATATAACTTTTTTAGTGATACCGCCCTCCAAATTTAGTTAGAATCAAAACTTTGTCAAACGGATTAGGAGTCTAACCAAATAATCATTGAATTTCATTCCTAAGTAACATTTGAAATCAACTTTCTTTGGCTGATCTGACATTTTTAAATACTCAGTCTATTAAACTCTGACAATGTACCAAGATCTTCATCAGTTTATTTATTTTATAATAAACATCTATAGTGATTTTGAGCATACTAGACCTCTCTCCTCCATCAATGCCCTTTATCTACAATTGATGTTACTCTTGTAGAGTTTAGTTTTGAGGAAACTCGACAGAAGACTTAATTGTATTTGTTCCACTAATGTAGTCATAGCTACTACATTACCTAACTTTTATGTTCCAATTGTGACTTTTACTTTTTTTATTTCTTGTCGATTCAATGAAAAATGACATTATTGTATAGAAAAAGGATGCCGTATTTCTAACTGTCTTAAAAAAAAGCCAACATTACTAGATATACTCAAAAGGAAAAGACCAATACCTTCCATAAACCCATGATTACCGCATTTACAAGTTTGGTAGATTCTATCACGTCCTCTATTCTTGCCTTTCATTGCAGTTGATTTTAAGGCAATTGTCAGCCAAGTTTCGTCTTGTACTTCTACTACATTAATCATCTCTTCATATATATCTTTTCCTTAGTTTATTGATTCTATTTGTTACAATCATATGGCATTTTATTATTCCTTAACATCTTATAAGATCTCTTCAACAAGTATCTCTATTATCTATATTATTGATGGTTTTCTTATGTATATTATTTATGTTGGCTATGTAGTTATTCCCGACTTTTATATTCTGAACACTTATTATATTTCATTCTATTGATCAACTTATTGAATGTGTTTTTGACATAATATTTTCTTATATGGGTTATGACATGAATAATCAAAAGATAGGCTAATTTATTGAAATCAGACATAAAGTTAGTCACCTTTTACATTTACATTTTTGCATCTTTCACATTTGCTTGTTGTTACTGTCTCTTTTAGTTTTTGACACAATCGTCTTAGTCACTCTTCATTGCTTTGTATCCCATCCTTAATCTCTAATGATTATTTAGGAAAAATTATTTTTGACTCATTTAATTGTGTATCTTGTCACTTTGGCAAATAAATAGTCTTGTCTTTTATTAAAAGTGATTCTTTAACTTTCACACATTTTGATTTAGTTCATTCTAATATTTTGGGTCTCGTTTATGTTCCCATTAAGGATGGGTTCACTATATATGAATTTATTTTTTATATGATTGCTCTAAGCTAGTTAATATTTTTTTGTAATGTTTGACAATTACTAAAAATTCAATTTAATTACACAATCAGAGTTTTTCATTCTAATAATGTTATGTAATATACATTTACCACTTTTTTGGGCGAACTTTAACAGACAGGTATTGTCTCATGAATCATGCCTTTATACTTTTCAACAAAATAGTCGTATTGAATTTAAGCATTGTCACATCATTGACACTGTTTATACTCTCCTCCTCTTTGCTTCTCTTCTTGAGCCATTTGGGACATAAATTGACCTTATAATTGTCTACATCATTAATTGCATTCCATCACCTATTATTTCAAACTAACCTTCAAATGAAAATCTCTATAAAAAGATATATCATTATTCACTTCTTAAATTATTCAATTATGATTTTTTTGTCCTACTACCTCCTTCTAAGCGTACCAAACTTGAATATTGCTCTCATTTTTGCTACTTCATTAGTTTTGGCATTAAATATAAAAACTCTTAGTATTATGATATTATAACTAAGCATATTTATATATTCAGGAATATCAAATTCTAGGAAAATAAAGTATTCATTGATGTTTTTCCATTCCTTCCAACACTTTCTCTTATTTTTGAATTTTCATCGATCATATTATAGATCTCTTTTGAGATTTTTTCATATTTTGCTAGTTATATAAGCTCAATAGTTTCTAATGAGTTTGGATCATCTGATGATCCCGTCATTATAACCATGCCCTTTGAGCCTTCCTCCACTATAGATATTCATCATTCCAATTGTGTACAAACTCATCTTACCCATCTTCATGACAGTCACTATTTTTCTATTTTTATTATTCTTCATGAGCCAAGTAATTATCTTAAAGTATGCTTTAACTCTATATGACAACAAGTTATATCCAAAGAGTTTGATATTTTTACAAAACTCACACTTGGGATTTTGTTACTTTTTACCTAGTAAGACTACAGTTGAAAATAAATGGGTATACAAATTAAAAATAACTTTTAATGGTTTAAAAATTCAACATAAAGCTCACATTGTGACCAATGACTTCACTCAAGAGTATGATATTAATTATAATGAGATCTTTCTTTTTATTACATGCATCACTTTTGTTCAATCTCTTCTAATTGTAACAACTACATACCAATGACCTTTATTTCAAATAGATATAAATAATATATTTTTACATTAAGATTTAACTAAGGAAGTGTACATGAAGTTTTCTCCTAGTTATTATTATTCTCCAAAGCTGATGTATTATTTTTGACAAGTATTATATGATGTCAAGTAGGCTCATTGTCCTAATTGTTAATTTTAATTTTACTATTTTACAGTTTGGGTTTACCTCCAATCTTTATGACGTTGATATTTTTATTTGTTATACTAATATTGGTATTACTTTTTTATTACTTTATATTAATGATATAATCATTATTGGTGATGATAATTTTATCATTAATGAACTTAAATATTTTTAATCAATATTTTAAAATGAAGGATCTTGGCTTTCTACACTACTTTTTCAGATTTGAGGAATCTTCCACCTTTGATAACTGCCATTTGTCACAATATCCCTCTGATCTCCTTTCTTGTGTTGGACTACTAATTATATGATGAGTAATAGTCATCTTGAGACTTAATGTCAAGCTTTGTGCTACTCCCTGCAAATCTCTTTTCAATATTACTCTTTATTGCTAGCTGGTTGAGAGTTTTATACATCTTGTTATTATTAAAACTTAATATTATCTATGATGTACATCTTATTAATTAATTTATATCAAATATGTCTTATATTTATTATGCAGCTATTTTTTGTATTTTTTGTTATATGAAGGGCATTCTATTTCATGGATTACTTTTTTCCTCTTACTCTTCATTACAACTCTAAGTTTACTCTCCAATACTAATTAAACAGGTGATTTTATTGATTGATGGTTCACCACAAATCTTTTTTTTTTTTTTTTTGGCTTATTAGGGGATTCTCATTTCTTGGGTAGTAAAAAACATATTATTATTATTTGTTCTAATATTGAGATTGAATATTGTATTCTTGTTAATGTAACTTGTGAGTTTATTTGGTTTCATTGGTTTTTTACGAATATCTATATTTTCTAACCTATTAATACTCTTGTTTATTGTGATATCAATAATAATATTCAAATTATTTATAATAATATATTTTATAAATGTATAAAATATATCAAAATTAATTATCATTTTGTACGTTATTATCTTAAAAAGGTTACTCTTTGCTTCTTTTTGGTTTCTTTGATTGATTAATTAACTAATAATTTTACAAAAGTTCATCATTCTAGTCATTCTTATGGTTTGATTTTTAAGCTCCAATCAGTGTCTTCATTATCACCTTGAATTTGAGGGAAGATATTAAGATATATATAATATTATTTTTAAATTGGAGTATTGATATATATTCAAATTTAAGTTATTTATATATATTAGGATATATATAATATTATTGCTAAATTAGTTTGTGTAATTATAGTTGTTAGCTTTTCTTATATAGGTTGCTTATAAAAAATAGCTTATTATATGGTTATAAATCTATAAAAATATTTAAAAAAAAGTTCTCTTTTTATATTTCTACAAATTTAAACTTAGAGTTTTATATTAATTGAGAAAACATTTGCTATATAGTTTTTTTCTTCCTGTGTTAAACACCAACAAATATGAATTATATTTTCCTACTCTCCCATGCTACCAACAAATCAGCAGCTTACTTGGGCTGACCCCATTGTTGCTCATCAGTCCAAGACTCTATTATCTATCATTGCAGGACACCGATCGCCATAGATTAACGACCAATCTTATTGTCACTGTCAACTATTACTGTCAATCGGTATTTGTCTGAACTATCACTATCATTCATATAAGTACGAATCAGTGACATACTTTTCTATCATTGTAGGACACCGGCCGTCGGAGATCAACGACCGGTGATACTATCACCGTCAGCTATTATTGTCAATCCATGTTTGGCTAAACTATCGTTGTCATTCATACAAGTACATTATACAAGCACCCTATATATTATATATAAAATTCATCTCTATCCCGCAAAAATTTATTAATAAATTTTGCTAAATTACTTGTTAATAGCCGATTATAAATATTAACACCTTTGGTGACCAATCCGTGATGATAGAATCTATTACAACAGACTGAAAATATCATTATTAGAAATATTACTGCTCAATGGATGATTCAAATTTTTTCTTGTAGAAGCCAAAATTTTTTTCCTTTGGTGATTGAAATCGAAATAAGAAAAAATAGATATTATATTAATTTTTAAGTTTCATGGGAAATTAGTATTTATATGATAATAATTATCACCACTGTATCTATCACTTTTTTGGTCGCCACAACAACCTCCACCACATGGTGGTCATAACAGTGGCCAATAGTGGCTGCGGCCACTTGATATGATTACATGTAATAATATTTATTTTACCATATAATATGTTAACTTATGTTAGCGGATTTATATAAGCTGTTTGTATTAATGAAATATGAAAGGTTGTAAGGTTATATCATCTCACACTATTTAAATATTTTTAACTATGGTATTTTTTTTTATTCATATGAATTAAATAATCCATAAATATAAATCGTTTATGGAAAAAGAAAAACGTCTACAAAGTGTCAATTTTTTTATAAAACAGAATAAAAATTTTAGTATTATTTTATTTTCAACAAAATTATTATTTTATTATTTAATTGCAATAGAGATAAGTAAATAAAAAAAACATCACTCCTGATTTTTTTCTTATTTTCAACTCTCTTGAAAACAAAAATACTTTAAAAATTAAACTATGCAATAATATAATTAATTAATTAATTAATTATAAATATTCTTGTATTTAATTTAAATACTTTAAGTATACGAAAATTGATTTAAAATTAAACATTCATGCTTGATATGCACAAATAACAATATAATATCTAAAAATTTAGCGTAAAATGACATTTTACAATTGCGATGAAAGATAATCTTCAGTGTGATTGCCGCTTCCATTACTAGGGATAGGGGATCAAAACCCCTTGTTTCTCCAATCTCAATCATTGGATTGAAAAAAATTTAATGGTTAAAATTTAAATATTATTTAATAATATTTATCTAATTATATTTTTAAAAAATAATTAAATTTTTTTAATTTAATATTTAATAGATATTAATATTATAATTTTTAAAAAAATATATATATAACTATATTTTATATTTTTTTATATATTTAAATCATGATCATTGGATTAATTTTTTATTCAATCTAAGGACCATTGTGAAAAAGAGTAAAAAATATTATTTTTTTAAGAGAAGTAGGATTCCCAAATCCACCATTACTATCCGTTACCGTCCAACCACCATATCAAATTATTGCTGCCGCCCCACCTCCTCACCTCAACCATCACATTGCCTCCACATTTCCACCGCGATCATCATGTCACCACCGCCGACACCCGTCGATGCTGCCAAGTCGTCATCACCATCACCCTACCACCACTTATTTGCTGTCCCGCCCGCTATCACCACCAACGTACAATGTATTCTAAATTTCTTGGAGGAAAAATAATTTATTTTGTTCATTGTATATAAGGGAATATATTTTTATAGGATAATAATTTTTAACATATGTGTTACTAAATAATAAATTATTATTTTAGTAAAAATAAACTAGAAATATATTGTGAATTCATCCTACAAAAGATGATGCAAGGGTGAAACTAGCTTTGTTGAATGGATACACTACCCTTAATGAAGAAGTAAATTAAGAGAGAAATTCTTGATTATGGGTAGTTCAAAGGTGATTTTCCCAGAAAATTTCACCCTCACCCAGTTCCGCTGCGATGAAAACGACACAATAAACCCCTAGGAATAGACAAGAAACAAAAGGGCTTTATGGGTTGCGATTTATCGTGTCCACATCTATATAAACATTGGGTTAACTCTCTGCTCTTCTGTACAAGACTGGTTGTTGAGGTCTTGAGAATGGTGGTAATGCAAAGCAATGGAGGACTGTTAGTTGCAGTCTGCTTCTATCTCGACAATTTATTCTAAAAAAGTATAACTCGTTAGTTTGAACTGTGAGAACAAAATTGGTAGATAGTCCCAATTTTTCTCCTCCGAATCATTTTCCCACTTTCAGCTGTTCTTCGCATAAACCCTCGGGTATGTTGCGAGAAATTCCTATCGCACCTCTCTCTGTATTTATCTGATAAATAACTGTTTTGTGGATTTAATTTGACATCGTTGTTTGGGTTATTTGGTAGTCTGATCGTAGTAGTAATCATTGGATTATGAAGCAGAAGTAATTTTATCTCTTCAACAAGTCAATGTTTTCTGGGTTTAATTTAGTTTAACTTCTTTTTTGGTTGCTGCGGTAGTGTTTGATGCTGTGATTGGATTCTCAATCAAAAGTAATTTTTTGTTTCGTTTTGATCAGTCTTGTCCAATTGGTGAGTTGCATGTGGATTTAGGTAATAAATCTCTGATTTCAATACAAACTGAAGGTGAAAGCTAATACTGCTATTGTTTGAAAGTTGAAACTATTTGTTCGGAGAAATTCAAACTCCTTTTGACTTGTCAAAGTGTCCAAGGAAGACGGAACATGTGTTATGGTAATCCAGGTCTTAATATGAACCGTACTTCTTTAGATAAGTTGACTCCAAAAGCGGGAGTTGCCTTGGATGCAAACCAATTTTCTATGGATTCATAAATTTTAATTTTATCAAATAGCGTTATTAACACATGTTAGGCACTTCTGGAATTAGTAGACCTATGATCCACTCCATTTTGAAAACACGCCAATTTAGAGATGATTTAAATTAGGCTAGAATTTGAATTTTAAAGCATAAAAGGTTATATCAAGATTGTATACTTGTGCTGGCTATTTAAATTGTTTAATTCATTGACACTGGATGTAATTGAATATGTGGCTTCTATCGATGAAGTCATTGGTTTATCTGATTAACTCTACTTCCTGGAAGGCCTCAGCTAAGCTGAACTTCTTTTTTAGGATGGACTGCTGAATGCTTTAATTCAGCTGGTTCAAGTTGAAGTTCTCTTTCAGTTACAATCATAAATGAAAATATTGGTATTGATGTTAGTCGTAACCATATCAATATCAGATATTTCAAATAATGTGTCTTGGCATTGGATATAACAAAAGTAAAATTTTTTTTGAGAATCATAGGTTGAAAAGACCATATCAACCTATGTATTAGCTAAATATTGAATTTATCGGCCAATATTTGTACCTATGATTACAATTTGCTAGAAAAGTAAGTTATTAAAAAATCTACTGTGACTTATGGATTTGGTGTTTCACTTTCACAGGATGGGAAGCACTTCCAGATCTGTTTTAGCCTCTCTCTTCCTTTTGCTCCTCTTATCTCCCCTTGCCAATTCCTCATCAAATGATCGCTTACTCAGAGTTGGGCTGAAAAAGAGAAAGTTGGACCAAATCAACCGATTTTCCTCACTTTATGGTTGCAAGGGAAAAGAGTCAATAAATCCTGCAATCAGAAAGTATGGTCTTGGCAATGGTCTTGGAAACTCTGACGATGCTGATATTATATCTCTAAAGAACTACATGAATGCTCAATATTTTGGTGAAATTGGTATTGGGACTCCTCCACAAAAGTTCACTTTGATATTTGACACAGGAAGTTCAAACCTCTGGGTTCCCTCTGCAAAGTGTTATTTCTCTGTAAATCTCTTTGTCATACCTGTTCAGTTCAAACTTTTGAAGTGAAACATTTCCTGTCATCAGATTTTTGTGGATATGGAAAAAAAAAAAAATGAACTGCCTTCACATTTCAATGCAGATTGCCTGCTACTTTCATTCCAAGTACAAGTCCAGCCAATCAAGCTCTTACACAAAGAATGGTTTGGCTCTGTTCCTAGTGCTGGGTCTTATTTCTTCTACTTTTTGAAATGTTTTTTTAAACTATCGTTCTGATTTTCATGGTATATTTTTCCTCATGAACATTGAGTCGGTTTTAATTGTAGAGTTGGCCATACATAGTTCAAAATAGATAATTTACTTGGACTCCATCTATTTAATATTGATAGACCCAGTCTAACACTATCAAGATGATTGGGTTTCTTAAATTAATTAGAAGCTTATGTTTTCCCTAAATCCATTGTAGATGCTAGCACATGGTTACCTTTGAGCAACCTATCTCGTTGCAAGCTGACGCTATGTTGTTCTGAATTGACATAGGAAAATAGCTGAATGATAGCCATATCTTGCCTCTCTGAACAACTATATCCGACCAAGGTCCAGTCAAATACTAAAACTACGAATTCAAATCTTAGAGGTGGAGAGTTGAGCCTTAAGCACACAATAAAATTGCTTCATTGTGATTTGAAGGTCACGAGTTTAAACTATGGTAACCACCTTTCTGCAATACAGGTGCAACGCTGTTGTATTTTCATGAAAAGAGGGCAAGCGTAATTTTACATGTTTTGGAGATCCATCTCTCTCCATATATCTTATGTAGAAGAAAGTAGTTCTTAATCTCTTTACATGGCATATGTTAAGTAAATATGCATTGCTAGCCAGTCTGAATTATGTTGGAGAAGGCTTTGCTTTCTCTAAGTTAATTTGTTATTGCTTTAGAGAGGGGAAGAAAGAGCTCCCTTATTAAGGGGGCCTCATATATTGCGTAATGATGTGTGTCTATTTTGGGTAAAAATATACTTACTTCACTCTAGGTGATTCTTAATTCAGGCATGTAATATGCAGATAGTTTTTGAGTCATCTACTGGTTTCAAGCCATTGTATATAATTTCATAGAAGTTCATTATGATTTCATGTTTCATGCAGGAAAGTCTGCCGAGATTCATTATGGAACTGGAGCCATTTCAGGGTTTTTCAGCCAAGATCATGTCAAACTGGGTGATCTTGTTGTTGAGAACCAGGTGAGTTATTTTAAACAAGGGTTTTATTGTCTTCATCCGTGTCATTGTCTTTGGAATATTCTCCTTCTAATACTACTATTTGTCAGGATTTTATTGAGGCTACAAGAGAACCTAGTATTACATTTGTGGCTGCTAAGTTTGACGGTATACTTGGACTTGGGTTTCAAGAAATCTCAGTTGGGAATGCTGTCCCTGTCTGGTTCGTTTCCCTTGTCATTGTTAAATGGTCATTTGATTTTATCTTAAAATTCTTTTGGAAAACATGCTTAACATTGCATTGAGTACCAATGCCTTTTTGTATGTATCTTTGAGGTCGAACAAGGTGAATACTTTTACCACATTGCATGGTGTTTAGTTTATTATGATGCTAATTTTGGTGGACATAGAATATTCCATAATTCAACATAATTTCATTTTCCTAGGTACAATATGGTCAAACAAGGTCTTGTGAATGAACCTGTGTTTTCATTTTGGCTCAACCGCAATGCCACAGAGGAAGAAGGTGGTGAAATTGTGTTTGGAGGAGTTGATCCCAATCATTACAAGGGCGAGCACACCTTTGTCCCTGTGACTCATAAGGGATATTGGCAGGTTGGTTACTGGCCACTCTTTCTTGGTACTGATGTTCATAGATGATGCTTAATTTTTATTTTGAATGACTAACTCTTCAATATGGCAGTTTGATATGGATGATGTCCTTGTTGGGGGTGAGACAACTGGTGAGTGCTTCAGCTATTTAAGGAGATGAGATTGTGTGTCTGACCCAGCTGACCATTTTGTGTGCTTAATACCATTTTAATTTAATCTAAGATAGATATGTGCAAATGAAATTTCAGGATATTGCTCTGGTGGTTGCTCAGCAATAGCGGATTCTGGAACTTCTTTGTTGGCTGGCCCAACTGTATGCATCCATGACAACCCAATCCTTTTCTCCTTTTATGTGAAAATTCCGGATATACCTGGGTGGTGTAGCTGAAGAAATTTGGATGACAAACCTTTTATTTCCTTATTATGTGCTGTTGAAATTTCTGTGTTGTCCACAATTTTTTCTTCAAATTCAGTAAAAAGTAGCATTCATCCCTTGTTTTCCTTAACATGCTTGTAAAAGGGGATAATAATTTAATAGGAGTAGTAATTGATTCAGAAAATGGAAAAGAATCTCATCATACATTAGACTGCTTTGAGGTTCCATAACAGAACCCCTTCTGATGTTATCCTTTCTAACAATCTCCTAGAATTCTAAGCATATGTTGCTCTGGAGCAAATTTTATCTCCTTTGGTGTTCCCAACTGAAAGTTCTTGGAGGCATCTATAGTTGCAGTAATTTACATGATTTATGCACTGTTAAATATGCAGAGATGTAGTGAAATTAATGTGTTAAAAATTAGTGGAACTTGACAAAGCCTATTTGTGTAGACTTTTGACATTGATTGAATGTGATTATAGCCTTGAAATTCAACGGCTGGACAGGGCATTTACTTGAGTAGTGTGTAGAGATATCATTGTGGATTCTATGGTTTGGGATCATATTGTACAATGTCTAAAGTATGCTAGTCTGATTTCAAGTCTTGGTTCAAATCCAAAATAAAAATTGTATCACAAGTGCAGAAATGGGGACACTGGGCATGCATAGAAGGTACTTCTGCAATATATTTTGTGAGATATAATGATATTGTATGATACATGATTATTTAGTGTGTCACAAAAATCAACATTCTCATCAAGACTTTTGATAATAGATAGGCTAGTGTGATAGGCTGACATCTTCATCAACTTGGAAGAACTTTCAGAAATAAAAGCAGATGTAAAAATGATGAATTGTTCTTTTGCCCCATCCACTGCACAAAAGGTGCACCTGAATGTTGCCTGGTTGATATTTTGCCTTCTTGCTCTGTTGGTTTGCCAAATTGTCAATACAATATCTACAAATCCTGGAAGTAATGGTCAATATCGTGGTAGATATCAAATTAGTTACTATAGTTGCTTTTGGGTGGTGTTGCTATGCTAGGCATTCTCTTCCCTTTTAAAACCTTGTTTTTATTTCCTTGATTGATGTGCTTACAAATTGGTCATTGCTATTTATACGGGGTCAAGCACCTTGCTGTGTGAAAGTAATTTTTTTCCAATTTATATGGTGACTTTGCTTAATTGGCCTCTTCAGACAATTGTTGCACAAATCAATCATGCTATTGGCGCCTCGGGGGTTGTAAGTCAGGAATGCAAGGCAGTGGTCGCACAATATGGTAAAACCATACTGGATATGCTGATATCAGAGGTACAAGCCGCGACATATTGCTTCTGTTTATTTTTCTTTTGCTTCGATTTTATTGGGATAGTTATATTGATTTTTCGTGGTTATTTTCTTGATATTTGAACTCCCCCATCAACTAATTCCTGCTTCTACTTGTCATATTCCATAGACTCAACCACAAAAGATCTGCTCGCAGATTGGTTTATGTACCTTTGATGGCAAGCGCAGTGTTAGGTCAGTTGCGCCTATCATATTTAGCTGCCTTTGCGAATAAATAGTTATAATTTAATCATTATCCAAAACTCTACTAGTTGAAAATCAACTTCTTTTTTTTTTTTTTCAATTTACACAAACGCTCATACCTTTGTACAAAAAATGAAGGCGAACTGCTTTGGTTGTCTATATTACTGCTATTTCCTCTGTTAGTTTTAGCGATTCTAAGTCAAATTTATCACTGACCCATATGTTTTTCCACAGCGGGGGCATCAAGAGTGTTGTTGATAGGAATGTTGATGGGTCATCCAGTGGTCTGCAAGATGCTATGTGCACAGCTTGTGAGATGACTGTTGTATGGATGCAAAATCAGCTGAAGCAAAACCAGACTGAAGAACGAATTTTAAATTATGTCAATGAGGTATTAAGAGCTCTGTTTTATTTTATTTTGGTTGAAGTGAAAGCTTCCTTTTAGCAAGTCATGGATGCAACTGTAATTGCAGCTGTGCAATCGTTTACCTAGCCCAATGGGAGAATCGGCAGTTGATTGCAGCAGTCTCTCTTCAATGCCCGGTGTTTCCTTCACTGTCGGTGGCAAAGTTTTTGACCTGTCGCCAGAGCAGGTACGTGTTTCAGCTGTCTGGCTTGCATGCCAAATATGGAAATGTTCCGTCCAAGGAAGTATGTTAGGCCTGTTTGGACGCAGGAATTGGGCACTGAAATTCAGAATCTAAATTAAAATTTCAGGCATAATTTCAATTTTATTATTTGGCATCTATCGAAATGGAAATTCTAATTTCATATTCCAATTAATTAGAATTGAAAAATAGTATATGATAATTCTTTATAATTATTAGGGATAGAGTAAAAATATTTTCTGTTATTTGGGTTAAATATATATAAGCTAAACATTTTTTTAAATTTTATTTTTATAAAAAATTATGTAAAAGTATGATTTAAAAACATTTACTGCCAATAGTCTAATAAAGAGTTTTTTAAAAATATCTTAAAATAATATGTATCTATAATATATTATTTTTATCCAAAAGTGAGATTTTTAATTATTATATTATATTTTCATAAAATAAAAAGTTTAGAATTTATATTGAGCTAATTATTTCTTTTATTTTATTTGTGGATTAAAAATTTAATCATACCTCACATTTATTTTTTCTTTCATAATTATAATTTCTTATACAATTCAAATAATATAATTTGAATTCTACCTAATTTCAATTCTAATAGAATTAAAATTAGACTTTACAATTTTAAATTTCAATTATAATTTTGCAATGCAAACAAATCTCATTGTGTTCAATCCCATTATGTGGACTATTTATTTTTCTATTATATACTCGCTAACACTTAAAAGAGATAGTAATTATGGATGAAAATGTCGATATTAGTGTCAGTCGTAATCATATCAATATTAGTTGTATTCGATGGCACAAATGCATAATTTTTTTTTCTTGTGATTTTATTAAAAGTAAGTTATATACTAAAATTCAATCATCTTTAATCATTTTTTACTTATTTGAAAGTTTTTGTTAATTTTATAAAATTTAATCTTGAAATCTTTATGAATTGTTGAAAAACACCCAAAAAATTTTGATCTATGTATACTTTATATGTTTAAAAACATGTAGATTTAGATTAGTATGCTTAAAACTCTTCTTCCCCAAAGAGAAAAGAAAACAGGGAAAGACCATGTGAGGCCCATAAAGGCAACATGCTTATCCTGTCTAGTAAGGTGTTTATGGTGAGTGGCATGCACCTGGATTTGAGCAAAATTGATCACCAAGAGGCATACTACTTGAAATTCATTATGGGGTTTGTTAATTCATCTTGGGATAGGTCTATTATCTGCTTGCATTTTTACTGGTCTCCTTCCAATGCCTCTATTTCATCTTGGGTTGACTATTTCATCTGACAATAATGTTCTCGATGCTCATTATCATTTTCACAGTATATCCTTCAAGTTGGCGAAGGAGTTGCAGCTCAATGCATCAGCGGCTTCACAGCCTTAGACGTGGCCCCTCCTCTTGGACCCCTCTGGTACAATTTACTTGACCAGTACTTTTTCATGGCCGATGGGCTGCTTAACTACTAAATGCCAATTTCTTATCATGGCATCATCATCGTGGTCCTGCCATGTATATTCATTATTATTGTCCGATAAGTTCCCATAGAGAAAATCAAGCTGACAGAAAAAATAAAAAAAGTAAAGTTGCTGAAACATGCATGTTGCTCTTTAGCTGTTAAATCACGGACTCAGAAACTAATCATCGGACCACAAGAACTGAGTTTTAGATGGAACATTCCTTAGGAAATTTGCTTTTCTTTTCCTTTTTGATTTTCTTCCCTCTGTAGGAGAGGGAATTTGGTGCTTGATAGCTCTGAGTTGAAGCTATGTTAATGGCGTGTATCTGCTGCTGCAGGATCTTGGGAGACATTTTCATGGGTCAGTATCACACTGTGTTTGACTATGGAAATATGAGAGTTGGATTTGCTGAAGCAGTTTGAATGAAACTCACTGCACATCAAAGTGCCTGCTGCTTAGAATGTAAGTTGAACAGGGAGCTGTGTCTCTGATCTTTGTGCATGTTGGTGTAAATTAGAAACTATTATATGCCCAAGATTCAGTAAATGAAGCACTGTACAACAGAGAATGACATTAAACAATGACCAAAATCTCACACATTCTCGCATTTTTAATTAACAATGCTACAATGAAAAGGACAATCTAATATACGAAGCTTCTGCTGTTATGTCCAGGATTTGGAAAAGAGCTAAACTATTTAAATTTATTGTATATAGTCTTATTTTATATTATATAAGAGATTATTTCTACAATATAAATTGGTGATGATTATATTATACAAAGACAATTTTATCATTGTGACAATGCCACATTTTTCCAAAAATCAGTGACCTTGAGGACAATTTTGATAAAGAAATGATTGCTACTTGGCCATGGATGTTGTATTCTATCGTCTCTTTCAAAAAAGCAGTGAAGATGATGAAGTGGAGAGTGTTTTCTGTCACGCCTCTGTATTTCCAGTACATTTTGTTAATTTTACTACAAATTTATTATAATTTTATAAAATTGTGAGGTGATATATTTTTTAAATTGTTTTATTTTCCTGATTTTTTTTGGTTAAATCATAATTCTGTATTTGTTGGAAGTAATTACTCCTTTGATTTGCATTAATCCTTTTCTGTCACAAGTTTAAGTGAAATTAATGCTGAAATAATTGAATGAATTTACACACAATTCAAATTTCCTTAAAATTTGACAATTTCGTTGTGTAAAATTAATTTAAAAAATAGCGTAACTAATTAATATAATTTTTAAAAAAAAAAAAAGCATTTTTTAAAGGGGAGGTAAGAAATCTGTTAGCCAAGAGCCAGCTAACTTAAACACATGAAAATATAGATTAAGGAATTTTCCTTTTTAAAGAGATTGAGAATTTTAAAATTTTTATTAAAATTAATTATAAAATTATAATTATTTATTTAAAAATAAATAATTTAAATTTAAAAAATTAACATTATTTATTTCTTTTAGAGACGGAGGAGACGACTTAAAACGCAGCCTCATTCAGCTCCCTCGGACACGTGTCGCGCCGAGACGCAGCACGTGACCTGACGTGTAGTGAAAGCCGCTCCCGGTGAATGGCGATCGTGTATAACACGTGACATGCGTGCGATGAAAGCCTCTCCCTTTTATTTATTTATTTATTTTATTTTCCCACGCAATGAAATTATTCCAATGATTGGGTGGCTTGTAAGCCACGCGTTTCATCTCGTCTAAAAAATTGGATAAGATATTAAATTATGTAATTTAATTTTAAAAATTATATCAAATTGATTATTATAAAAATATATAATTATTATGAATTTTTTAATATAATTCAGTAACGTGACATTATGAATATATTAATTTTCTTAGCAATCTATAAACTGTCATTATAAATAATTAATCATATTAAGTATTAATTGCGTGCATGATAACCACGGTTAGGCTTCGATTGGCCTCCTCCTAGTGATTAGGCAGACCGTCACATTCTCTGAGCCACCTATGCATTCATTTCTTAACGTATAGAATCTTTCATCATTAAACCATAAAAAATATCATAATATTTTTAATTTTTTTAAATATTTTTTCCTTACTTTTTATTTTTAAATATATTATAATTTTAATGATAAAAACATCTGGGATTTAAAAAAATTCACGTCTATTTTAAAATTTAATTTTTATTTTTAAATACATGAATGAAATTATCAAGATTAAGGGTTGCTTCTAATTATCATTTAAGATCTAATTTATGTTGTCATCTTTTATTCTAATTATAATTTTGAATTATAAATAATAAATAATAATGATCTTAAGCTCTAATAATGATACATTCCTGAGTATAGATTTTCGTACAAATTAGAAAGTCTACATACTATAAATTATAAATAATATGTCAAAGGATGACATCTAGAATATAAATAGTTACCTTAAACTCCAATAATATAAATAACTCAATAAGGTAATATTTATTCCATTAACAAGGCATCTAAAATATAAAACATGTTTTACATCAAACCAAATATCTAACTATATGGTAATTATTTTTTTAAAAAAATTAAGCTAATTAATTAAGTGACCTAAGTAAAGTACACATATGAAAATGACCACATACGGTCCATAAAATGGACCCATTGCATTGCTAACTGTCGAGGCATTTAAATGAAATACATCTTGCCATTAAATGAATCAGAGTCTTTTTTCTAGATAAAATTTTATCAGTTATATGATCCTTTAAATATGACCCTTTAAATATTTTGAATCATATTTAAACACATTAATAAATAATTTTTTTTCATATAAATATATTGATGATAATTTTAAATTAATTTTTAAATAATCTTTTAAGTATAAATTATATTTTATATTAAAAAAATACCTTACCCATGAAAATTCACATCTACTATCAAATTTCATAGTTTTTGAGATTTTTAGAATCTCTTATTGTCATATTATGATTAATGTAATCTAACTTATTAGACATAACAAAGTCTATACAAAAAGATAAGAATGTAATTAAAAATAAAAAATAAAATTATTTAAATATGATTTTTTTTTCCGGTTGTATTTCCTACATATGCCAGAATTCAAGTGCCTAAACTCAACCCTTTTGGTGGTTCCTCCACCCACCCATCTCCACCTCCACCTCCACCTCCACCTCCACCAACCCCCCCAGTTTATTACTCAAAAAAGATATTTAATAAAGTATATACTAATATATATAATAAAGTTTATATATATTAATCAATATATATAAACTTTATATATATATTAAAGTAGTAAAGTGGTGGTGGGGGAGAACAAACAGAATCTACACCAACCCGTCTCTACTCTTTTCTCCTCCGATCCCCCCCCCCCCACCTTGGCCACGTTTCCACGTTTCACTACTACCTCTCCTCCCACAATAAGAATTATATTGTTATAATTTAAACTATTAAAATTATAATAATATATTAAAATATAATATATATATTTTAAAATTTTAATAATAAAACTTACTATAATGAAATTAATATCAATAAATTTTAAAAAAAATTAACAAATCCTCAAAAAGGATTAAATAATTTAGACAAATTATAATCATTTTGTTTTTCTGTTTATAAATTATATATATATATTTGTATTATTATGTATTATACAGATTAATTAGTTAGTTAGCATATGCTAACGTGCTCCTTGAGGCATAAGAGCTATTTAAAGGAGCGGTCTACAAAGCATGCCTCCTAAGCAATATACTAGTAAACTAAATTTCCTCGTTCATCTTTCCCACCACCGCCGGCCGAAATGGGCTGGACCAGAGGCCGTACCGTAGGCCGCGGCTCCACCGCCACCGTCTCGGTCGCTGCCTCTGAGTCATCCGGCACTTTCGCCGTCAAATCCTGCAAGCTCTCCCAGTCGAAGCTCCTCCAGAGGGAGCAAAAGATTTTGTCCTCTGTTACTTGTCCTCAGATAGTAAGCTACAAGGGGTGCGATATTTCTATGGAGAACGGCCAGGTCTTCTACAATATCTTCATGGAGTACGTCCCCGGCGGTACTCTGGTTGATGCGGTCCGTGCCCACGGAGGTGCGCTCGACGAGCCCGTCATCGGAATTTACACGCGCCAGATTCTGCTAGGCCTGGAGTATCTCCATTCAATTGGCATAGTACATTGCGACATCAAAGGCAGAAACATCCTGATTGGGCCATCCGGGGCGAAAATCGGCGACCTCGGTTGCGCTCGGCAGGCTGCACTAATGGAAGATGAGGCGGCGCTGATGGTGGGCACGCCGCTCTTTATGGCTCCAGAGGTGGCGCGTGGGGAAGAACAGGGGTACTCTGCAGATATATGGTCTCTCGGGTGCACAATTATTGAAATGGCAACCGGAAAAGCACCGTGGGAGAGTAATTATTCCGGCGACCCAGTATCATTTCTGTACTGGATAGCATATTCCGGGGAACTATTGCCCGAATTTCCAGGAGTTCTATCCGAAGAAGCAAAGAATTTCTTAAGCAACTGTCTAAGAAGAAATCCAGCAGAGAGGTGGACGGCTACTCAATTGCTTGAACATCCCTTCATGAAGAAGTTTAGCAGCTGTTCGCATCAATTAGCAAAAGAAATCCATTCAAATTCAAACTCAAATTCAAAATCCAATTCAAATTCTCCAACTAGTGTTCTGGATCAAGGCATCTGGAGTTGCGTTGACGTGTACCAAACGGAAGAGAGAAGCTGTTTGTGCTCATCGCCAGAACAGAGGATTAGGGAATTGTCATCGTCTTCAGCAATGGGCACTTGGCGATTGGAGAAGAATTGGATTACAATAAGAGGCGGTCACTAATTTTAATTGGGTAGGTGAAAGAATTAATCTTTTTTTTTTCTGTGAAATTAGCAGTGCTTGTAGTGTACAGATGGACGAGTAAAGCAGTAGAGATTGCAATGCTTAACAGAGCTGTTGATAGTGAGAAGAAGATGATTTGCCATTAAAAAACAAAAAAAAAAAAAAAGAAGAAGAAGAAGAAAAAGAAAAATGATAATTAGTTTTAGTTTAGTTGGTGAGATGTTGAGGGGTTGATTGTTATGGGTAGGCAGATCTTGTTCATAATCTAATCTAGTAGTGCGAGTGTGCATCATCTCCAATTTCGAGGGCATCAAAGAGTTCACTTTTCATAGATCACAATTTGCCTTTTTTCTATAATTTTGAAGATGATATCTTATTTGGAAATTGAATTTATTAGTTTAAATATAAAAATATTATTTTTCCATACAGATTTAACAACGTGTTTAGTATTTCAATTTGTTTAGGATTGATTGTATATTTTAATTTTTATTGATTTATAAATAATTAATTACTTATAAAAAAAAACTATAATAAAAGTTGAGATATTATATAATTTATCATTTATATAGCCCTAATTTTAAAAGCCATGATTATATGCCCAACACTCCTTTGATTTTCAATTATAAAATATATATTTTTTTCCTTAAAAATTCCACCAAAAATAATGCATAATGATGTTCTCAATGTCACTTCCGAAAAATAAATAAATAAATAAATGAAAAGAAGAAATGGTTATACCAAACTCTATTGGTTGAGCAACAATAGCTAACCTAATTAAGCAACATTAACAATCAACCTGACCTCTAACTCAAACAGTTGGCACTAAAGGTGTAAATTAGTCAATTTGAGCATAATTATAATATAATTAAACTTGCTATTTGATATGATACCGATAAATAGGGATAAAATATTTTATAATCAATTTTATACATTAAACTCATCATTTTTTTATAAGATAAATAAAAATATCAATCAATATGTATTAATATTGGATCCCAATATCGATATATTTTGATATTATAACAGAATTATGATATATTATTATATTAGTAATATATTATAATATATCAGTTGATGGATTCGATATTTATTTAATATATATGCTAATATTTATCTATCAATTTAAAATTTTTTTTAAAAAATATATTTATTTGGTATACATTCGAGTGGATTTTGAATTGAATAGTATTAGACCAATTAATTTGATATCATGTTGTGTTAATACAAAACTAACCCACCTATTTATAGTTTGGGCCTTTTATTTCAATCATATGTGATTTTTATCTATAAATTATTCTCTAAATTGCATTAAATCGAATCGATAATGGTAAGCTAAGGGTCCACTAGCTTAGATTTTAAAAATATTTCATAATATTGGCATCAAATCTCCGATATTTAATTATAGACCCTTAATACTATATAATACGATAATGGCATCAAATCTTCAAGGCTGGTGTAGGTGAACAACTAGGCATGATTGAAGCTTTAGATTAAATGTCTGTTAGGCCTTAAAATAGTTTACTACAGAACCCATAAATCAATATTTTTATTTTAAAAAATCACAAAAAGCTGTTTCTATGGGGCTTTTTTAATCATGTTTTTAATATAGAGCTATTTTTTATTTAAAAAAAACACTTTTAAATACTAAAGAATATTATATTTTGCAAATTCTTTCAAAAATTGGATTGAAACTCTAAATCCACTAATGCAGAAGGATTGGAGAAGGAAGTACCCTCAACAAAACTATCCAAATCATTAATCAAATATCACATTTAGAACAACAAACAAAGAACAAATGCAGAATAACATTTTATCCATCTCATAAAGAATATATTCCAGTATAAGATTTGCACCCTGCAATTGCCGGCACCTCCGCCACCTTGCCGTTATTATGAGGATAAAATAGTCATTAAGCTCGAAATTGTTATTTCATGATGACGATGGAATAACAATTTCAGTAAAAATAGACCTGAAATAGAGTTTCCATTCTACATTTCCATCTATGATGTTAGAACTGATCTGGTCAGATCAGATCAGATCAGAAGCCAAACCTAATCCGGGGGGAAGAACTCTATCAACAATCGGGTCGGTCCTATCTACATCTGCTGTTTGGCATAATACCCGCCAAATTTCAAGCCATCACTGGGCCAGTCAGTAACCCAATCCGAGCCCATGGGCACCCTTTTCTCAAGCCGAAGTAATCTGAAACTTTGGGTGCCAAAATCAGGAAAGAACTGAGACCTGGCCGACCAAGCAATTGCATGTATACTCACCATGTCATTAAAGTGTGACATGAACCCCTTCAATGTTATGGATAACAATCCAGGCTCCTATATATATAGAGAGAGAGAAAGAGAGAGATGCATATCACCAATATCTATCTTCCAGCTCTATTTCTCCAAACAACTATGCATATTAAACCAAATTTTGCATGAAATGCTACTCGTTAAAATCTCTACATCCTCATAATGACCCAAGAAAGGCACAGGCGCAAGTCTGAAGATATATATATATATGGAAGAGGATGAAAGTACTCAAAATACATGAACTTAGTTCCTTACGTGCTCTTCTTGGCTTCAGAATGCGAAAGGCTTTGGTCAGCAGCCCGCAGTTGGTTTCGAAGATTTTGGTTGTCTTCTAGCAACCGATCATACTCAAGGAGTAGCCCTTCAGATTGTTTTCTCATAGCCTCAGCGTTGGATTCAGCAGCCTTTGCCTTGTCTGCTTTGGCAGCACATTCGGACTCCAGGTTCTTAATCTTGGTTTTCAATGTAGTAAGCTCCTCACCCATGGCTTGAAGGTCCCCCGAATTCCCATTCTTTCCATCATCAAAGCTTCGGCTCTGCTTCTTTGCAGCCTCCATGGTCTTTCTGAGCAAGCGAAGTTCTCTGATGTAGTGATGCAATCTGTCTATCATCAATCCAAGGAACAGGATGAATCCTGCATGATTTTTATTACTTGAAAGTTCAGGTCAACCATCAACTCAGATGGGGGCTACAAAAGACTTTCTTAGTGTTTATCTATATTCCTACCAGTTGGGATTCAAGTTACTTCACTGTGAGTTTTACACCTATTAAAAGTATTATTTTTCACTTCCGGAGGTGTCAGGGTGTTCCGCACAAAATTCACTTAATCAACACTGTTCACTGGTGGTTCTACACAAGGTCTGTTTGAGCGGCACTGTTCACCGGAGGTTCCTCAAAAGGGTCACAAGCTGATGGCTTAAGCACCAAGTCTAGGAAAATTCTAGTAATTATTAGTGGGCTGACAGCGAGCTAGCCACTTAAGCATCAAGTCTAGAAGGATTTCCACTAGCACACCATAAGAAAGCCGAGAGCTAACTGCTTAAACAATGATGCAAGGTATAAAGGCTCTATTATGATTTTAGGACAAATTCGAGATAATTTAACATAATGAGCACCACAAAGAAGAGAGATAAACGATAAAAGAGAGCAGGAAGATTCTCAACATCCGGTAAATATCTAATTCAAATTTAATTCTTCACCAAACTTGAGTATGTTCCTCAAATCTCGGTTCTAAAACATATTATAAATTAGTTGTTTGCTTTCTCATTGTATTTTTTGTGTGGTCGTTAAATGTGTTGAAGGTTGCATTTCAATTAGTTATTCATATGGATTATTGTGAAGAGATCTCAAGGGGAGTTATTTGTAACCATCCACTTTACAGCAGATTTATCAAAAATTACCTTATGATTTTTTCTTAATTGAAAAAGGTCTTCTATATTAAATATTATTATATAATTTTGAATGCTTGGTTATGTGTTTTTCCTTGGGCTCACTCAAGGTTTACAAGTTGACGATTGACGGGAGATTCAAGTTTGTTTCTGCTGCATCAGTAGTGTGTGTTCCGATTCCCAATAAGTGATATCAGAAAATATATTTTTTGGTGTAAAAACTAAAATTTGATGGCATCAACATCGATAAGCTTGTCATTCTATATTAAGAAATTTAATTGGCAAAATAATTTCATTTTTGATAAGAAATAGTGAGGAACATTTTGATCCGAAAAGAAACGATAAAAACGTCAAGAAAAGATAACAAGCCAAAGATAATGAAGGATGAAAAGTTGCAAGATATTGAAGGATTTAGCTAATTACATAATCAAACTATATCTTATGAGCAATACTCTTCAAGAGGTTATTGATTTGTCGGATCTAGTAGAGGAATAGATGAGATTTGTAGGCCTATACAAGTCCAAATCATTGACAATGAAATTATATGTGAAGAAGCAATTTTATATCATCCTTTGTAATGATCAAGGTTGGCAAGTTCATCAGTTCACACAGTTGTCTGCATTTGTAATACGATGGTCATCGGTTTGATTCTGATAGCTCGCTTTTCTCCTTCAGTTTTCAAAAGGGGAAGCTTCAAAAAACACTTGGACGAGTTCAACGGAACTTTAATGCAAATGTCCTCACTTAAGGAGAATATCAAGGAGGTGTTAGTGTTGTTGGCTTTGTTGTCGTTATCATACGATTACATTGTCACAACGCTACTATTCAAGAAGGATACGCTCAGCCTTGATGAAACCATCACTACTTTGCTCATGAACGAAGCTAAGTGGAATGGAAGTGATGAGGTTTTGAGAAAAGTGCCTTAATGTCCACTGGCTGTTGAGGACACATAAGATCAACGGAGAGAGGCAGCAAGTCGAAGAGGTGCAAGAGTCGGTCCAAACTCAAGGACATTGAATACTATCATGGCAAGAAAAGCCACATGAGGCGGAATTATTTCATAAGGAAGCAAGATAAGGTCGGTGGTAGCAAGTGATAAAAGAGGAGGGATCATAACGGCAATGATCGAGCCTCTATTGTTGCCTACAGAGACTTTCTAACCATCGACTTGGGCAAGACACCGAGCTTTACAAGCCATGAGACGAGTTGGATGTTAAATAGTAGATCCTCATCTCATGGGACATCGATAAAGTGATTCACCTTCTATATGCTCAAGGATTATAGGATATTAAAGATGATAACGATTGCTCAATGATAATTGGCGTTGGGGATGTTAGCTTGCACACAAGTAATGGGATGAAACTCGTTTTAAAAAGCATGTGGCTAGCTCCGGATGTGAGATTGAAATTGATTTCAACCGGCAAGTTTGACAAAGAAGGCTTTTGCATGACGTTCAACAAAGGCTAATATAATCACACCAAATGCTCTTTGATTGTGGCAAGGAAAAACAAGAATTCAAGTTAATAGTTGATGGAGGCTTCAATTGTTAAGAGAAAACCCAAAATGACCAACGGGAGGCTTGTTCATGGTAGTGAGAGAAGGTCAAGGGGAAGAGTTAAGAAAAGCGTCCCTATCAATGTAAAAGCATCGAAAGGGATTAGCAATACTCCAGGTGTCTCAGTGGAGTGGACGTGGAGAAACATCCATTATCCTCCTGCCAGGCACATGGAATGCCTCACATGGGGGGCATATGACCATCCTCCTTTATTTTCCATTTCGGTTCCTTTATTTTTAGGAGAGTTTCTGTTAGAGAAGAATATATTCTGTCAGAGGAAAAGGAGGTATTTTAGTCAGCAAGAACAATATATCAGCTTAGGTGCTGTAATTAGGGAGTTATGAATGAAATTACTTGTGAACTTTCTTTGGAGATCATCCCTTCTAGATTTAGGAATTCTCTCTTCTTCTTCATTTATTGTCGTTCCACCATTATTAAAAAAATTGATAGGTCTAAGCTCCAAAAAAATACATCCTAGGATGAGTGAAGGAAAATGTTCCATAACAAATTTGGTATTAAAGACAATTTCAATGGCCGAAGGGGCACTGTTCCATCAACTGGCTGAGGCAATAGCAGCAAGAGCCCAAAGGATGGACGCCTTTGAAAAAATCATAACGTGTTTAAGTTGCATCCGGCAATGCCGATTGTTCTACCCTTACCCCCACCAATTCAAAGTGAGCATCTTGAGGAAGCTAGATTCCATATAAACCGGCAAGTGAGGGTAGACATTCCTTGGTTTGAGGGTGAGAACCCAAATGGATGGATATTCAAGGCAAGGTAATTCTTTAAGATCCACCAGACACCCGAGGTTCAAAAGCAATTATTAGCTTCCTTTTAATTAAGAAGAGGATTTAATATGGCTCCAAGGGGCTAGGAAGGCCGAATAGTTCATGGCTGGGAGACTTTTATGCAAGCCATGCTAATCCAATTTGGAGGTCTGGCCTACGACGACCCAATGGAACATCTTCAAAAACTTCTGTAAAACACTACAGTAGTCGAATACAATAATCAATTTGAGTCTATTAAAAATCGGTTGAGGAATGTCAAAGGACAGGTTAAACTGAACTGCTTCATAGGTGGACTGAAGGAGATCAGATGTCCAATGAAGCTACTCAATCCCACAAGCTTGCACCAAGCATTCTGAATAAGATCCAAGAGGAGTTTATTATGAGTTGGAAGAAGACGAATTGGATTCAGACATCCTCATTTAGAGGAGCAGCTCATCACTCCCCATTCGGGGCAACAAGTTGGACTCAAACCGTTACCAGACTGATGACGGTGGTCCATAGGATCACCCCTGCGCAGATGAAGGTAGATGGAGAAAAAGGATTGTGTTATGATTGTGACGACAAGTGAAACCTGAGTCAGAAATGCTCAGTGCTAAAACCTTTCATGGTTGAGGTCACTTATCTAGCTGAAGTCAAGCAGCTCGACTTTGAGCTGGGAATGGATTACTCCCCCTCAAGATGCAGAGCTCATTGAGGCTCAATTGGCAAGGATTTCTTAAGGTCATCAGTGGAACCCCTCATACGAAGACTAAGTGAGTCAAAGGGAGAGTAAATGGGGTCTTTGTGGTAGTACTAATTGATTCCAGCAGCATCCATAATTTCATTAAACCAAGTTTGATTACAAGAGCTGGAATAGAAGTTAAAACTGATGCTCCAGTGAAGTTCTAAAAAGCCAATGGGGAGCTCATCAAAAGTGAAGGCAGGTGTGTTGGTGTCAATATGCAAATCCAAGGTTTTAATATCCTGGCAGATTTTTCGATTTTAACCCTGGTAGGGTTGTGACACGGTTTTGGGTGTACAATGGCTCTCCACTTTGGGGCCCATCCTGTGAGATTTTGCTAAATTACACATGAGATTCTCTAGGGGAAAGGGGGAAACCCTGCGAGGGTTAAAGCCTGATAGTAGCATGATGGTAGAAGGCAGTAGTTAGCAGGGGATTTCCACTATTGAAAACAGGGGAGTGATCTTTAAGTTGTTGGACAACACTGTGGAGATAGGAAAGCTAGCTATTCCTCCTAATATTCAAATTCCTCCTAATATTCAAAGTTTAATTTGATAAATTTTAGGGGGTATCCAAAGGGCTTACCTCCAATTAGAAGTAGAACAGCTAGCTATTCCTCCTAATATTCAAAGTTTAATTGCTAAATTTTAGGGGGTTTCCACAGATCCTGAGGGCTTACCTCCAATTAGAGGACATGAACATCAAAAAGCAGTGAAGGATGATTCCAAACTGGTATTGGTACAACCTTATCGATACCCTTATTACCAAAAGGGGGAGATAGAAAAGTTAGTAAGAGAATTGTTGGGGTTGGGACTAATTCGTCACAGTTTGAGCCCCTGTTCCTCACCCATCCTATTAATTCGGAAGGCCGATGGTAGCTGGAGAATGTGTGTTGTTTATCGCTCACTCAACCAGGAGAATATCAAGAATAAGTATCCAATTTCAAAAATAGACGAGCTACTAGATGAACTAGGTGGTGCAAGAATATTTTCTAAATCAGATTTATGATCCTTGTATCATCAAATTAGGATGGAGTAAGATATTTCGAAAATTGAATTTCAAACCCACAAAGGCCACTATGTGTTTTTTGTAATACCCTTTGGTTTAACTAATGCACCTGCCACCTTCAAAGGGTTAATGAACAATATTTTTTGACCTTTCCTCCAAAAGTTTGTGTTGGTTTTTTTGGTGGCATATCGATCTACAGCCTAACTGTGAAGGACCATGAGGAACAATTGGGGAGAGTCCTCCAGAAGCTAGAGGAGCACCAGCTCGATGCTAAGCTGAGTGTCAGTTTGGGTGCAGTGAAAATCGAGTATCTGGAGCATCTCATCTCTAAACAAGGAATAAAGGCTAACCTATTGAAAATCGAGGCTATGTTAAATGAGAGTTTGCCAAATACCCTGAAATTCTTAAGAGGCCTCTTAGGCCTAACTAGATATTATCGTAAGTTCATCAAGGATTATGGTCAGATAGCAGTACCTCTTACTGTCTTACTAAGGAAACATTCGTTTGAATGGTTAGAATCATAAGAAACTCAAAAAATCTGTGACAATGGTCCCAATGTTGACCTTACCTAACTTCACAAAGTAGTTCTTAATCGAATGTGATGCTTCTGGAATGAGAATAGTGGCGGTTCTCATGCAAGATCACCAACCTATTGCAATCCTTAGCCAGGCACTCAAAGGAAAATCCCTGCATCTGTCAACTTAAGTTAAAGAGTTCTTGTCCTTAGTCATCGCGGTAAAAAAAATGGCATCGGTATCTATTGGGGCAGATCGATGAAGTTAAAATAGATTGGCAGAGTTTGAAGATCTTATCGGAACAAAAGGTAGGAATCCCCACACAGAAGAAATGGATTTCGAACCTATTAGAGTACGATTTCATGATTGAATACAAGCGAGGAACAGAGAACAAGGAAGCTGATGCCCTTTTCAGAAAAAGTGAGGGGCCAAAAGCTACGATGCTGTCTTATCCAAATGCTTAGTGGATCAACAAGCTGAAAGGTTCCTATCAGTCAGATACGGAATTAGTGGCCCTCATTCAACAGATGCAATAAGGTATTTTTCCCTTTAATTCCTACTCTTTACAAAATGGGATTGTTTATAGAAAGGGGAAAAAAAATTTTTTTGGAGGGGGGGAACTTAATTTGTCGGGAATTGTAGTTCAATTAGTCAAAATAATAAATTTAAACAAAAGATTTTAGAATGGGTGCATAGCCCCATAGGGAAACATTCTGGCTATCAAAAAACTCTCAGCCATGCAAGAGCCGGATTTGAATAGAAGGATATGAGAAGGAAAATCAGGAAATTCATCAGAGAATGTCCCACATCAATAAACCAAGATTGACCCAAAAAAACCTTATGGGTCTCTGTAGGCTCTTCCTATATGCGAGAGTGCGCACATAGAACATTCTCGTTCAGACCCCCACCCCCACCCCCACCCCCATCCAAGAAATCTTAAAAATAACACATCATTAATCATATTTCACGTATTTCCTTTCCTGATTATAAGTTCAACTCAATGTTAACTAGTGAACATGTTACGACAACAATTTGACGCAAGCAGCGAAAATCCTAAACTGAAAAGGTATCTATTGGCATTCAATTAATATCAGCAACAAGATTCATCTGATACACAGCTGAGTACCTAAAAGATGGACAACAAATTGCAATTTCCAAATCAAGAAATCAGATCACAGACAATAGTCAAAACCATACCCATAAGAGAAGCATCGAGAAGGTTGCGAGCCATGAGAACTTGATCGGTGGGATTAATGGAGCCAGGATCGACTTCACGGTTCGTGATGTCGATGATGTTGTAAACACTCGACATCAGCACGACGAACACAGTCCCAGCCACAGTCTTCACCATCACCGGACCCTTGCCTCGCTTCATGCGATCCAGGGCCATTATCACAAGCTTCCTTAGAGGGGTTTTGAAGAGTAGTAGAATAATTACAGCCATCTCTGCGAAAATTACTGAGAATAATAGGTGCATCATCTTTGCACGAGTGAACTGAACCCTGGAGAATACGAAAGTATCAGAGAACTCCCGGAGTAAGGAGGAGAGAGATGAGTTTGGAAGTCAATGAACTTTTTGGTTTGAAAGACGGGAAGGTAGTAAGTAGGGCAAAGCACAGAGACAAATGGGCTCCCACTCCTTACAGCAGATGTACCGTTTTGTACCGACCCGTTATGCATTCAATTAGAAAACTGATTCACTTTCTTTCGATTTCTCCATTGGAAAGGATTCAAGAAATAATTGTGCCAAGAAAAATTATATAAAATTCAGGAAAGATTCTTACCGACACTTGGAGGAAAAGCGCAGAATCGAAGTCGGGAGCGATCAGGGTGACGGTGATTGCACAGCGAATTCAAAATTTTCAACCTTTCCTAAAATTCAAAGTTGCCCAAACGTTCAATCTCACTAAAATTTGATAGGTCTTAAAAACATATTTTTCATGTATTTTAGGGATGATTGTCCAAAATTTTGTTTCTGCAGCCCATTTGTGTGTTCTTTCACGGTGGTGGAAAGTGTTTGGGCAGACCAATGAGATTAAAATTAGAGGTGTTTGAAAAAATTATTGGCTCGATAATTCGCTGCAGAATCCTTTAAATTAAACAAAAATTAGATTAATTTCGGATCAAAATATAATTTTTTGGATGTTTTGGTTTAGTTTTTTATAATAACTTTTTAAATTAATGATTATTTAAATTGACTATAGAGTATTTTTATAGTCAAATTTAGATTTTTATTCAAATTAATAAACAACTCTTTTTTAATAAAAATAATTTAATCTAATCTCTATACTTTTTAATATAAAATTTGTACAATATAAATAAACATGAGATAAAGGGATACACGGGTATGACCTCAATATATTTGTCAACGTTTAAATGGGTGGTCTTTCTATTAAAATAAACAAAGAAAGATAACGTGAATTTATGCAAATGTATGCATAGTTATATGAAGAATGAAAAAGTATTTTAGATATGTGAAAATACACTTAAGATAAATCATCTTTTTCTCTTATGGCCCCTCCTTTATTTATAAATTTTAAGAGTAGTTAAATCATTCTTATCCTTTAAAACAGTTTATAAAACCGCTCAAATAAAATAATTGACAATCCAATTTCAACCGCTTACATAATTTTATTCGTATCGGTCAATTAAGAGGAAACCGACAAAACTATACCATTTAGACGCATTGGACAGCAGCCTGATTCCAAAAAGAAATGAGATTTAGTTTTCAAATTGGGCCGATCCATAAGTTATGTATATTAAAAAGATAAAAAAACGTAAATGTATTTTAAAATAAATGCCTTATTTATCATTTATAGAAGCATCTTATTTAACAAGTATAAAACTATTAATATTAATAGTTAATTAGGTGGATAATTTACAAAAGATTTGAAATGCAGAAGGGAGTATTTCCCAATGCCTAAAATTCAAACAATTGACTGCTGATGGTTAAATTATTATTTAAAATTACAACTCATATACTAACTTATTCTGTAGTGTTTATAATCATAAACTTTTATAGATTATAATTTTATAATTTTAATAGAATATTATAATGACTAAGAATTAGTTAATTGATATACCCAAACATTTAGCCAATCAAGTCAGTTTAGCTATTCAGTTTATGCTATTCTAAGCATTTTTGAGTTTGAAAAAGATAATGACCCATTCTTATATTTAAATTGACAAAAAAACAAAAAAAGTGGAAAAAACCAGTGATGGAGACCTCCAGTGCCTGAGTAAGTCTATGTGCAGGTGTTTCAGGTCCAAAAGACCCAAAAACCAGAAAAAGAAAGGCAGGTGAGGGTAAATGATCATTTCATGGCTGATTTCCTATAATAGTTTGCCTGATCCAGCATCAATCTTGATAGAAATAATCTGCTCGAATCCTTCAATTACATAAACTGAGCTCAATAACCCATGAACCGCTCGAGCTAGGTGGTTAGCACCATATTGACCCAAAGTTTATAGTTTTACTCAAGTCGATCCCTCCGGAACGACCAGCACTTGACTTGATTTAGCACACCATGGCTAGTAATATTGGCCAAAGTACTTTAATGAAAACCTTTGTGATACCATTGAATTCTGTTCCACTACCTGATTGGTTAAGATTCCAAAGCATTGCTAAAACTTACACAAAATCCCCCAAGTCACAAAATTTTGTTTTACCGGGCGGTATTCATGCATTTTAAGTGGCAAAGAGAAACCTCAAGTCAGCCTCTGTCAATTTCCCCAGTGCCTCTTTAGATCCTCCAACAGTCCTGTTAGTAAACAAGGCAAAAATTTTGTTTAAGCTGGTTGACATGAACAACCACACATAACCCTAGGAAAACCCAACGCAAAGCTGGTTGGCTGGCTTACCCTTCAAATACAAGTTCCTTCTTCTCTTGCAGCTTCAGAATCCTTTCCTCTATCGTGTTCTCTATTATAAACCTCACAATTCTGTTAAGCAAAACAAAAATCAAGTAATGAATTCGAGAAATCTCCTGTTGAGCAAGTTCACAGGTAACGAGAACTTCAAACAGAGGGAGAACACGAAGATCACGAAACCTGATTGGCTTATATTGGCCTATTCTGTGTATTCTATCCTGAGCTTGCCGTTCCACGGCAGGATTCCACCAGGGATCCATCAAGAAAACCTGATGATTGTCACGGCAATTATGAGAATATTAAAAATGACCTTACTTGGCTGGTCATTGAGGCAAGTTCAGGAACAGCAGATGAGAGAGAGGTCTATTTGCATAAATATGAAATTAAATTCATCACTATATCAGTTCTAGAATAAAATAACCTGAAAGGTGCAGAGGTTACTCACATGAGAAGCCACAGTAAGGTTCAGGGCAACACCTCCCGCTTTTAAGCTCATAAGAAAAATTTTGCAATCGGGGTCCTCAGAAAATCTCGTGATGGCAGCATCTCTGGCAGCCATGGACATGCTTCCGACCAACTGCACACAATTTATGCCAGACTGCAAAAAGATTGATCATATCAAAGATTAAAATAATTTGGAACCTTACAAAATTATCACACTCAATATATTCACAACTGTTCTGATGTAAGAACTAGACATCCGAAACGAATATTGAGATCCAGAAAGTATTTACCTTCTGCAAGGAATAGTTAATTAAATCCAAGAATGAAGTGAACTGGCTGAAGACAATCCCTTTAGCAGAACCATCTCTTTCAATCATGAATCTGATTTCCTCCCTCTAAAAAGCCATTTACAAATACACAACAGTCACCGATAAACTTAAAAGAACAACAACCTAAGTATAGTTAACCATCTATGAGATATCAATCAACTTCTTAGTAGCTTAAAACAAGAGCATTTTTTTTCTCCCAAAACAGTCCAATAATTCTCCTCACAAATAACCACAAATATTCTTCAGCCTTTTTCTTTAGACTTTTTCCATTCCAATATTAATATACTGATTCATTAGCCCCATTAGAGAAAACTCCGTGGTCCATTGAAGGACTAACTTCCACTACCAAAATGCATTATCACTTGTGTCATGCCCGCAGAAACAATGGCAGCACAAGAACCATGAGTGTCGACAATACATAATCGTGAGGTAATAGTATAACATGCCTGACTGTGAGACCAAGTGATCAGACAGAGGCGAAATATCAGTAAGATCCACAATTACTGTTACTTTTCAAGTCGACTACCAGATGACAAAACAATAGTACACAAGACTTGCTTTTTCTGACCCTTTCTTTTATGAAAGGCAAGATAGGGATGGTGGAGAAGGTGAAAATCAAACCAAAGCCATTGACCTTAGCCAAGTGGCTAACCCATCAATAGCTACCATTGACTCTCCAAAACTCTGAATCAATGTTTAAATGCAAACCTATCCAGATATTGTACTATAACATCAGATAAACACGCATTAAAGAAAATAATACATGCAAAAAAACACCACTATAACCATACAAATGGAAATTTATATCATCAGACTATTGGAATGGATTACTCCCTTGCATGTTCTATCCCCGTTGTAAATATCCCCTATTTCATTTACATGATTTCCAGAAACAGAGACTGGCTACATGATTTCATTTACATGTTTGCTTGAATAAAGTTGCACGATGAGGCCTTCATACAAAATTTGGGTGACAGCAATTTGAAAGCCTGTCCAGATTAAATTTCCAGTAGCTACCTACTTGATGACCACGAGCCGGCCGCTTAAGCGGCTGGTGTGGGGTATAAATACCCTGTTTTGGTTTTAGTTCATTTATTACATAACACTACACAACCATTATCAGCCAACTCAAAAGAGAATGTGAGAAGAGGAGAAGATTTTTGCCATCTTTCTGGGCTTTGATTCTTGTTCTGATAAACAGCACATGCAGATACGTCGTCCTCTTGTGGTTTGGACATTTTTACCGATAGTTCTTATCCATTTTTTCATATTTATTGTATTTTCCTTTTTTAACCAATATTGTGATAAAACCGAATGATATATTTGAAGTTGGTGTATTCAAATTCATAATTTATAGTGGAGTTATATAGAACTAAGGGCCCATGTTTTTATCTTACATTGAAGAGATTCGCATGAAAAAATATTGTGTACCTTGTTTATACTTGTCATTGATTATTGTTATATTGTCAACACATCTCTTCACGTGTCCAAACAAAGAGACTCGGTATTTTGATCCACAAAGAAATTTATTCTTGTCTCAATCGTGAAACTGTGTCCTTGGGTAACAACACAGACTACCATTTAACATGATAGCTTATTGTTTTCAATAATAATGTTAGAGATGGCAGTCATGCAGAGGAAGGGATCTCTACCCTGGTCCACCTTCAAAACTCTCCATCCACATCCTGTGGTCTACCTTAAGAAGTAGACCACCACTAGCAGCCCAACTCCACCTCTGTGATGAAAGTGGAGCTCTGTTGGAGCTCCACCCTCTGCTTAATAGTTCACACATTAAAAATCGTTAGATATCCTCCTGTTTCAGTACAAACACAAAATAATATGACAGCAATCCTAAATAGTTTTAAAAAGACTATATAATGAATAAAAATATGTCTAACTCTTAGCAAATTTATCAATAAAATCATAAAACTATACTGCAAAATCTAAGTTCCTAAACATGGAAGGATATCGTGTCCACTAAGCTATAACATACTTATACAAGTACCAAAATAGTCACCTAAAACAGATATTCTAACTATACAATAGACTAGGATTTTCTAAAACCAAAGTTAGAATTGCATTCTGTATGCACATATATTTTGTAATTATATACAAATTAAGGATTGATTTAAACACAAATTATATATAAAAAACTAAGGATATAGTTGTATATAAACAAACAAGAAAAGTGGGAAGAGTGGAGTTTGACTCCATAACCACACAGATATTGCCACGTGTGTCCAACTTTGACCACTCACCCGCAGTCATGCCCTCCACAACCCACTCCAGACACAGCAAATGAGTAAATTCTCTACCTGGTTAAAGGCAATTGTAAATTTTTATATTCTACTATGTTTAAATCGATCCAGGTGTTTTTTCTTTTCAACAAAATAATATAATATGACACAAGTTTGGTTCCCTTACACATCTAGATGTCTAATGATGTACCAATAACTTGTAAACTACAAGCCAACTGACCACAAATCTATTCAAAATAAAATAATAATTATAAGATGATAGTCACTGCAAAAATTTCCCTTGCATCCAAGGTGAAGCCTTAAACCTGAAGTCAGAAAATTGCATACCAATGCTTCAATCTTTGTGCTGGTCTGGAAATCATCAAGGCGAATTCTATTTAGAATGCTTGAGGGCTTAAACCCCTTCAAGGTTGTTATGGCTTTCAGATCTCCAGAACTTGGATTTGAAGTAAAATCAGCAGTGAGTGGTTTTGAACATGATGGGCATGAGACTTGCCCCAAAGCAGATGAGAATTCAATCAGACAAGCTTTGCAGAAAGCATGAGAACATGAAGTGACCTGATAAAGTTGAGACACAATAGGAAATTTTATCATAAACAACATCAGACATCTAGACAAAGAAATACTCAGAAACTCTACCAATTAACTACAAACGACAACACAGCGTTGATCAAAATCTTAACTTCTGAAACAACTGGAGGCAAGAATAATATAATAATAATAGAAGTAATAACTGCAACAGTGGCTCCAAATTTTCAGATTGAAATGCTCTGTACAAACTTCTGTTTTACCAAATAGCAGTATATTGAATAAAAGCTGTTCCTAATCACAGAATAAATAATTATCAAAATCTCAATCTGTAAAATACTCAGAAAATCTTTAAGTTCATTGCAAATGACAATACAGGGTAAATCAAAATATCGATTTACAAAAAAAATGAAGGCAATAATAACATAAAAATAGTAGAAGTAATAACTGCAACGGTGGCTCCAAAATTTCATCATGAAATGCTCTTTGCTAGCTTCTATTTTACTGAATAACAGCATTTTGAATAAAAGCTCTTCCTAAAAATAAAAAAGGCTCTTGGTTATTTGATATCCCCTTCCTACAGTACACCCCATTATCATGATGACTTCAAGAATTTAAAAACAGCAAAAATCATTGAAAGAGGAGAAAGAAATTCAATCACCAATCAGTAAACTCACCACTGGATCTTCCACTGGATCATGGCAAATACCACATGATTGTTCACCATTGTCATTCTCAAGAGTAATACCACCTTTTAGAGCATTGGAGCTTGAATAAACCACAAGATATGGATGATCAACTGCCTGTCGCAATTAAAACAGAGAACAATCAGATGCTATGGAAGGCAAAATTGACCCATCGATTTCACTCTTTACTGTTATCCTTCATATTGCCAGAACTCAAGGGGAAAAAGTGCAATGGAAGATGCACTTTATTTGAATCGAAGATGTCTAAGCTAATTCAACAAGGAATATAACATTATAGATTCATACAAATCAGTTTTGACATGTTATGATTACAGTTCTTTTGTGGGATACCCTTGCTACCATCCACTATTGAAAACTATCGTGTGATGTAATAGCACCATGCTAGTACAATCACAAGAATTAGAGGGTGTTTATTAAATGGAAAGGGAGGAAATAGGGAGGTGAGTGCAGAAAGAGACTAGAATCAGAGGAAGGGAAGGAGACGAGAATTAGACAAATATTGAAGAAGGGAATTCAATCAGAATTTATTCAAATCATCATTCACAGCTTACATGAACATGGCAACTTATTTAGTACTAAAGTCTTTGGCATAAACTCTTCCTGATTCCGGCTGATCGGCCAACTAATTTAGTTGTTCCCTTATTGGTTCTGTTGTTTTTGTTTTTAGAGTTGCTGGAGCTGACTGTTTGATGACTGCATTGTTTGCTTAACTCCTAGAACTTCTTCTGCTGTGTTTGGCTGCTTGTTAGGATGCTGCAGCAGTACAATTGTCCTGATGTTTGCAGTAGTCATATTAGCAGACACGATTAGCTGGTACCACCTTTTCAGGTAAGTAGAACTTGTCACTTAATGCGACAAAAAAATCATGGTTCAAGTTGAAGACCATTTACTTGAGAAGCTCCAATTTTCCAAGCAGCTTGTTCTGAAAAGCCAAGAAGCTGTTGACTCCTAAAGGGACGCAAACCATTGTTCAAGAAAACCAGTAACCATGCACCTAATGTGAACATCATGTTCGATAAGGAGATTTTTTAGAATATCACTATATTTCCAGGTATTTAAATTTGAGTCTTTCTCTGCTTAGCTGATAAATTAACTTAAGTGCATGTTTGGCTGGACATGCCGTCAGATAATGATGACTGGGATGTAGAATGCAACAAAGAACAATTGCATTTTCCATTGCATTGATCCATAACCTTCCATCAAAACCCACAAAACACAGTGTTGGTGATATTTCCTAAAAACAACACTTGTGCAAGCAGCCAAGCAAGCATCATCCATTTAGGGTGTTCACATGATATTGCTGACAGTCCGTTCACTTCTGTGCAACATTGAAAAAAGGAGGTCAAAATTGCATAAACAGTTTCCAAAAAATAATCTTGTTTCTTTGAAATGCAGTAAGAAGCATGGACACTCTCTAAAGCTTAAGTGACAACGTCTAACACGTGTTGGATACCTACACACTCGGACATGCTGGGACACATTCCAAAGACACTCCAGGCATGGCCCAACATGTTTTGGACATTTTTTTGATACGCTGAGTTATTTTATAATTTTTAAAAATGTGGGCTATGTTGTAAATTTCAAAAGAGTTGGGCTGTTTTATAATTTTGAAAACTTAAAACCCTACCTCTTTTTCATTTCTAATGATAGTCCCCACTCCTCAGAAATTTCTCATAATCAAAAACGATGACTTCTTTCGTGGTTGAATCTGATTTCTTTCACTCAATTTTCACATGACAGTCGAGAGAGAGGAGATGAATACGGAGGTCAAGTAAACAAAGGCAATAACAGAGCCGATCTTCAAAGGAGCAAAGATTTGATTCATTATAACTTGAGTGTGTGAGTTCGAACCTCCATCACAACCGCTACCAGCCAAAAATTTGATTTTTTCATTTTATTCGATAAATCGAATTTCTTTTCGTTACTTTCACATTCATTTTCATGGATTTGGTTCTTTTTTTTCATGTTTTCACATTAGTCGAAAACTTAATTTTTTTTCTTTGTGTTTGTGTTCCATCAATAAATTTCAATCTATTTGATTAATACAACAAAAGTATAGAAGAGCATAGGCCAAATCAAGACCACAAGGAACACCACAGCAGCACATATTATACCCATTCAAGCTCAATCACACTAAAACAATTGATTTGAGAGGAACCAAAGATGAAAGAGTAGGCAAGTCAACTAGAATGCATCAGCCTTATTAGAAAAAAAAAAAAAAAAAAAAAAAAAAAAAGGCTTATCAATTAGTATATAGACTCTATATTGTGGCAACCAGATTCCTATAGTACTATAACAACCAAATTCTGTAGATTTGATTGATATACTAAACAAACAACTATTTTTTATTCCATTTTTAGTTTTTTAAAGCATTATCGTATCAATTATTTGTTTGTTATTTCAATAGATTTTTAGTATATCATCTTCCGAAATCGACACTAGTTCACATTCACGAAAGAAGACAACGATCAGCCTTTATGAAGGTATGTTATAAAATATGACAAGTTTAATGAATGAGGTAAAAACCTATCTTGGCAATGCAATTTTTCCATCAAATGACAAAAAAATTCCTATACAAGGGTTCATACTCATCCATTAAAAATTACCAATTTGGGGGTTGGTCCTTGCCAAAAACTGACATTAAATGATATAATAAAAATACAAAAAATGGAATGCGAAGCAAAGGTAAGAGTGCAAAATAATACACCAAAAAGAGTATCTTTGCCCACCCAAGCATCAACGGGTAGTGTAGGAGCTCCCAAACCCAAGCTACAACAGGGAGCTTTGTACTAGGAAAGTATGACCCAAAGAAGAGGAAGACAAATGCAAGTAGAGATACATCTAATCCTCTTTCAAAAGATGTTAACAACACAACACACTTTCAATTGCATGCTAAAATTGCTTGAATGTTTTGCTCTGAGAGCTTACCATTTCACCTAGCAAGATACTCATATTGTGTGAATTCTTATACATTTGCAGCCAATAACTCTCTTCTAGGCTATTTGTTACCTGAATATAATTTGTTGAGAACTACATTGCTCCAATAAGAAAAAAAACTAACATCAAAAGTTTGTTACAATCTATGAAAAGAACATAAAAGCAGAAAAGTGTGATTATTGTGAGTGATGGGTGGAGTAACTTTTAAAGAAAGCCATTGATTAACTTTATATACATGACAAAAGGTGATCCTATGTTTCTCAAGGCAGATGATTGTTCGGAAAAAAAGAAAGATAAATATTTTATCTCTAATTTGATGAAGAATGGAAAGGTATGTCCTGACAAGTAGTTCAAGTGATAATTAACAATACAAAAAATTGTGCTGGTTTCAGGGCATTAATTCACCAAATTTATCTTCACATCTTTTGGACTCTATGTACAATCTATACACGTTTGCATTGTAAAATATTTGTGCTGCAAAGAATGTGAAGAACAATCAAGTGGCATTTGATAAGTGCTATTGGATCATACGAGTTTCCGATGATTGCTTATCAAGAATTTTATTATGAATCACTCTATCAACTATCTTTTTTTAATGACTATGTTCCTTGAAATTGCTTTTGGTGGCCACTACTTGTTTTGCCTCGATAATTGTTATGTCAAAAAGATTCAAAATCATTAAGACAGCACTTTAAACTTTGGTTATTAGTGAAGAATAGGGTACATATAAAAAAGATAAATTGGATAAAACTAGATATGTGAAGGAATTACTTATAGGTGACATTTGGTTAGGGCTGCTATATATAATGTGCTTAGGGCTTGTAACACAAATAAACCTTGTCTTTACTTAGCATGTAACATCTAGGATACCATGATTGAAAAGGAGAAGACTGAAATATATATTCATCGAAAAAAGCAAATGAAAGAATCATCGACATTCTATGATGGGGTGTACAACATTGTTATTCACCTATGGAGCAAGAGCAATACCCTACTTCATTGCATAGCCCATTCTCTAAATCTAAGGTAATTAAAGTATTATAAATTATCAAATTTGCATTATCTAGTTACACATTCATTAAACAAAATTAAATTCAAATCTAACACTTCATTCTTATTTATTAAATTTATAAGGCACTATAGTGATCAATGACTAAGTGAAGGGCCAAATAGAGTTCCTCTACACAGACTTTAGAAAATTCTCAATGAAGGAAGAGATGTGGGAAAATACAATACCCCAATCAAAAATATCAAGCCAAGGCCAACATGGAGTTCACAAATTTTTCATCAAGAGCAAATCAAATTTCAAATATTGATGATTCTATTAGTCATCGCTATAGTATGGATCCAAAAAGTTGGTGGATTGCCTATGGTTCAAGTGTGCTTTTACTCCAATTCTTAACTTTGAAGCTATTTGTGTAACTATCTTCATCATCATTTTGTAAGAAAAAAAACTCATTTGTCCATTCATTAAGGAATAAAATTACTTCAAAACGTGCCGAAGATTTGGTTTCATTCGTAGCAATATTCGTCTACTTTCAAAGAGTTTATAACACTCGTAAGGAAAGAGTAAAATGTAAGATATTAGTGGATATGTATTTGACTTACTTGGTCATATTAAAGAGTTAGAAATTACACACCTCTTATTAGAATAAGCCAGAGTTAGAATGTATTATTTTTACTAATAATGATGATGGAAATTGAGACAATGACGAAAATATAGTTGTGAAAACTTGAAAGTGACATACTTTTTGTATTTGGCTATCATTGAGATTTAATATTTATCTTTTTATGAAAGTTATATCAATGTTATTGTCTTTATATTAATACATCCTGCTTCTTCCTATATATATATTTTTTTTTAGTGAGATTTGAAAAATGTATATTTTTCTTTCAAATTTAGTATAAAATAGTAGTATTTATCAATTAAAAAAATTATAAATCATAATTTTAGTTTATGCATTCCTAACATATCATGTCTTTAATTTTTCAAAAATAACTTGTCGATATCATGTCGCGTCCCATGTCAGCGTCCGTGCTTCATATAGATTATTCCCAAGTAAAAGAGCATCTATTGATCATTCTGTGCACTTATACATGATCATATATTGAGCCTTTTGGTGATTCAAAGGTCAGATCACAAACATGCCACCCAATTTTCACTCAGAACAAGACAATGAATCTCCTCAGTGCCCATAGTTTGTCTATGCATATACATATGTATACACACAGGACTCTCAAGAGAAATGTCAGCCAAGGTACCACAATCAACAATTGCATCTTCATGGTATGGCTACCTTATACCTGTCGCAAGCGTGTAAGGAGGTCAAATATGTGAGCATAATTATTCATCAGGTTTCCTTGTTGAACATATCTGCAAAGAAGAAAGTGCAGATAAACATGGCAGAAGAATAGTAAGACATCACATTTAACCATGTAAAAGAAGGGGGGAAAGCAGACGTTCAGCCTTGAACATGTAAAAGGAAAAGGGAAAAAACAGACTTTTGCCATCAAACAGAATGTTATTTCCAAAAAATAGAACAAAAGAACAAGTCAACAGCATGGTCCTCAAGACTTGTATGACATTCTGACTATTACACCACCACTGATTCTCATTTCCAGTATCATACATCACACAGCCCACAAAACAGACACCATAAAGGATGGAACAGTATGGGAGCTAAACTTGCAAAGGAAAAATCTGAGCTAGAGAACTCCACAAGCAGAGTTCATATTCTATTTCATATTTTCAATGATATCTTTCTTGATTCTATATTTGCCCAGAAGAATCTTGAGTGATGGTGCAAAGTGTTGAGCTGGAGATACGGAGCCAAAAGCTTGTATCTAACCATTACTAGTTCTGAAAATAAAGTGGTGGACCTAATACGCCAACAACAATTTTTTTGATATTAAAAGAATAGACTTTTTCTTTAAACAAACCCAGCATGAACGTGACCATAAACTACAAGTGAAAACTGCCAATTAGCACTGATGTCTTCCCCACAATTCTTTGTTCCATTTCCGTACAATTGGAACCCATAGTTCAACTCATTTCACACAATAGAAACATGACTCCACACTTTTCCACTTTTTCCCAATTCTATTCTAAACTTTAAATTTAATATCAATTCTATTCTATGTAAAAAAAAAAATGGTCAAATGACCACACTCCGAGTTGTACATTAATATACATGTGATGCCAAAAACACTAGTAGCATAAAAATAAAAAAAAAGAATGTCAATTTTCAAATTTTTTACATGATAATTGGGGGCAATTTCTCTGTGTAGAATAGAATTGATATATATATATATATATATATAAAGGTTAGGAACAGAAGAGTAAACAAACAATAGGTGAGAATAGAAATGTACAACAACAAAAATTAGAGAATAAAATTGGGGAAAAAGTGGAAAGGTGAAAATATTTTGATAATTCTCCCAAACAAATAATATAGTAACCAAGAATTCAAACAAAACTTATCTAACAAAAAATTGAAAAGAGCCGTGTCCTCCACTCTTCGATCGACACCCCTCCCATCATCCCTCCCCACTCAACTCCAGCCAACCTCCCTCTTTTTGCCCCACCCCCAGATCTTTGACATCTGTGGATAAAGGCCACATAAGTCTGAAAGACCAAATATATGGAAGTTGAGGGAGGAATGAAGTGAGGGGGGATTAGAGCAGGGGAGAGGCAATGGAACAATGGGGGTGTGGAGAAGGTAAGGGTAAGAGAGAATGCAATAGAGATGAGCAAGGGGAGAGAACAGCAGTTCCTGGGTCAACTGTGTGGCCTGCAGCCACTAGAGGGGGATTATTGGGGGTTAAGAAGGCAGAGAGAATGGGGTAATTAGTGCTTCTGGTGGGGGTGCTACGGTTTTTTTTATTGCTTTCATTGCCTCACGAATGCAATTATTAGTGCAATAAATGAGTAAAAAAAATAAATCAATACATTTCAGAAGTAGAACACCCTTACGGTAAAATTGCACTTTACAGGACAATGGTGGCCACCACTGATCACATCCCCTAATTTTTTTCTTGACATTTTCTGTTGAGGCAACAGTTAACATTTTCCAGCTACGACCAACTCAATTTTCCATAGTCACAAAATGATTAATTTGGCCATAGAAGGGAATCAAGGGATAATTGTATAACACTGCAGAACCAAAGAGTAAAAGAATAAATTTTTGGAAATGGTTGACAATTGTATATAAGAAATCCATTTCAAACATTACCATCCTAAATGCAGAAATGCATCTCGCTAAGTTACAGGGGAAGATATGTGCTAAGAGTACAGGGGCAATTATACATGCATCCTTGCATGTAAGGGATAGATGCTGGAAGCCAACAACAACCAGTCCTAGCCTGGATATAAGAATGCTTGAGGATGGTACGGGTAATCACATTCTATGGCTGTTAAGGGAAATGCTCCTCTTTTTACTATAAATGATGGAATTGGGATATGAATCAAATAATAGATATTCTCTTGAAAACTTAGTCACTAGAGGACAAGAAAGAATTTGGGCAACAATAAATATGAACAGGAATGGGAGTAGAAACTAGCTTCAGAAAAGAAACTATATTATGTATCAAATTTAACAAGGGATGACCTGTATAAAATGACAGCCATGCATAAGGCTTCAAGATCAACCAGCAATTACCAAATGGAAACTGCTTATATGAGATGCAATTTAAATTTCTAAACTGCCAGATCTCCAAATCCTCCTCCTTTTTCATAAGTCACAGAATGGTTTTTGCACCAAGTAATTATAAAAACATTATTGCCAATGCAACATACAACAAGAAGAATACTCAAGAGTTCAACAACAGCATAAAAATCTGAAGTGCAAGTGTAGAAAACCTAGAAATGTGTCTTAAGTCACTTGTCCTCGGGATAGACTACTCTTCAGAAGTTCAAATTTTCACTTGCTCTACGTTATCTGCAACACAGCATCATAAAACCTCAACTATGGATCCTCTATGCTTAATATAGCACATGCTGAATGAAAACCAAGAGAATTCTGAGAGTTCAACAATGAGTATCACAAAAATACCTCTTTTTCATAAAATAAACAGACCTTAATATAATGTTAAGAATCCAAACCAGATGCCTCCCCCAATCCCCAAGCAGGAAAACCAACCATCAATGTAACCCTCCATAGGAAGCCATGAATGTCATATGGAGACTTTACAAGAGAGCTGACAAAAAGAGTGTAGACAACAATCACATCATTGTCGACATGGTCACATCTTAAGCTCCTCAATTACTCACCAAAACGCAAAAGAGCCTTGTAAAGAGACAAGCAGCTTGAATGCCTGGGGCATTCTGTTAAAAGGAATGAACCAAAAGGCTTCCTAGACATACATACCACCTCCCCAATTTTTCTACCCTAAACCCCCCCTCCCCAATGCCATGGTAATGACATCATGAAATTGTTAACTGAAAAGAGAAGGGCCACACCTTATTTGCAGCACAAGAAGACAAAAGAATTATAATCAACATCTAAGGGTTTCCTACCACACTCCCACTTCATTTGCATATTGTGGCCATAAGAATGACCTCTCAAGCAGTTTGCCAATTATGATCTTCAAAAGTTTTTTTTATAAACATCACCCCTTTCTACATAATAGGCATTTTCTAGCAAGAAACTTATTAGGAATAACAACAATGTCTTCATACCCAAACCATTCTTACAAATCTGTTGTCAACTGTAGCCTGTTTGCATCACCTACAGATCCACAAGAGTGGTGTGGATTGCAAAGGTCCTCGATGAAGGTGGTGTGGATTGCAAGACCAGATGGATCCACAAATCCACCAAAGTGGTGAAACAGTACATTCACAAGTGAAGGACAGAATTGAAAGTGAACAATGTGGTGGCCCCTAGGTGACAATGCCGGGTACTCACAGCACGTTAGGCTCTTATACCAACTGGTGCAAAACCAACATCCGATCAAACCTCAACTGTTCAATAAATCACTCCAAATAAATTGATTACATCGGTCATAATTAATAGACTAAACTATACTTGAGAAATAAGAAGTTAACTCACACCAAGAAACTCAATATGGTACCCTAGAAAACCATCAAATTCTATCTAAAATATTATTAAAATATTTTAATAAGTAAAAACTAAAACATTCCTAACGCTGCATAAAACATAAGAATGATCTTAATGAAATAATTCGGTTGGAACATTGAGTTAACTCTTAAAGTTGAAACTATCCGGTTGCATTCCCCATCATCTCCTCTCAACAGCACATTGAATCACTAAAGATGATTGGAGAGAAAGTAGCATACGTATTGAATTGTGCCTGACTTTCATTGTACAATGATATATAGTAATCATCTTCTTTAATATCCAAGGTATCCCGTCTCAGTGAAACCTGTTGAGGAAAAAGACAAGAATACACATTACAACCAGCTGAACCAGCTGATAGAATTGCAAACGCATCATATGCAATGGAAGAGTAGCTTACGATTCTTGGAGGAAGAGCAAGATCTGAAGCCCTGCCTTTCTTGGTGCGTCTCAGCAAAATGCTGCTAAGAATTTTGTGCTTCAGCAAAATCATGGCTCTTCGTCCATCACTAATATTCCCATAAGATTGTATTGGAGTAGCCACATACTTTGTATATGTTTAAGACGGTCAAAATTAGCAAGCAGCTACAAGAATAAAGACGACAAACAACCAAGAATGATATGCAGGACTCACCTTATTCCACCAACAAAAATGCCTTACAGATTTGTGAGGGCAGCTTTTACATTCTGTCGATGAACTGTGATTCAAAAATCAAAGTTCAGACTATCTTGTAGAAACCTCTAAAGAAGAAGCATATGATGACAGAATCTGTGATGAAGGACCCAATGCAAGCAGTCAAATAGACAGAAAACATAATTTTGACCTTTACAAAAATTGTAATTTGGGAAAGTACTAATCCCACAAAGAGTTAGTCTTCTTCCCCACTTGCTCCCACACATGCAGATTTACAACTAGGCTCCAATCTACTTCTATGGCAATTTAACTTCAAAACTGTAAACATGCGAAAGCCAGATCAACTGAAAACTAGAGCCCTATCAGCATCTTTCTATTTGAATATTCTCATTACTGGACAGAATTAAGTAAAATTAAGAGCAACTACTCATATAACAAAGTTGCAGTTTAATTGCAATGTCAGAGCAAACTGAATGACAACTCAATTAAAATTCACAGACTATAAGACTGTTTGAATTGTTCAATAACTGCAATTCCATGCTCATACACAAGTCAATGGAAAAGATGGCACAATAAGACAGATAAAAAGGTATGCTTAATGAGAATGTAACATAGTACACCCTTATGGTACAGCATATTCTGGATATCTTGTCTTTTCTTTTCTTTTTGGTGTTTAGGGGAGATCAGGCAAATGAGGGACACTGCTGCGCCTCTCACCACCCTTAAATTTATATCCAAGGGAGGGTATTTTATAAAAAAAATATCATTAAGATGGTTATTTTTAATTGTTTAAAAAAATATTAACATCCATTGAATGTAAAATCCAAATATGAAAAAAATAATAATAATACTATTTAAATGATTATTTTTGAGACCAAAAGATCATCCATCAGATATGACAAGATAGAAATAAAGAATAAGATGTTAACAAGCAACAATGATCAAGAGATAGTTATAAGGGCTGTGCCTGATGAGTAGCCAGTCAACATTCCACATCAAAGCCTCAACCAAGAGAAGAGTAACTACAGTTTTTTTGGCTTCCTGTGGATCCTTTTTCCCTTTCACATATTTCCTTGTAACACTGATTCTCCATTCCATTCTCTTTACAATTTCACTTTAAACATCACTGTTACACATAAACCACTCCACTGGTCTAAACTCAATGGACCAGGTTTCCACTCAAGCACTTTAACTGCTTCAATGAAATGCACAACAGAAACATGCGTCACAAATTCATACTGATTTCATATCAATGGCAACCCTTCTCGGTCAATCAACTGAAAAAAGGCTAAAATTTCTCATTATGATTGCAAACAACTAATTTTGGGGAAGAGGGAGGTTGGGATGAGCAGTAACTGAAAGGATACTATAATTATTAACTTGGAGTAAGGACATGCTAATCCCCATATAAAATAACCACAAATACTATTCCAGCAACTGGACACTAAGAATCAAGCCAATGAAAAAAGACATATCATGTTGGAGGTCAACTTCATACAGTATGTCAATCAAGGAATTGAAAACTACTGAAAAACATCATTAGAAAAATTACATACCTATAATCAAGTGTTCTGCAATCGCAATCCTTGCACAAGTAGTAAGAGTATGGGACAATTCGTAGGAAGCGAACCTACAAAAACTCCAAAGAGCATGTACAAACCAAAAAGAAGGGAACAAGAACAGCATAATTTAAACAAGTTATGAGAGACCTATATATGTATATGTACATATATATATGTATGAATGTATGTGTGTGCGTGTGTGTGTGTGTGTGTGTGTGTGTGTGTGTGTGTGTGTGTGTGTGTGAATGTATATGTGTGTGTGTGTGTATGAATGTATATGTATGCATATGAGTATATATGTATATGTACATGTGTATATATGCATATGTGTGTGTGTGCGTGCATATGTATATGTATAAATGTATGTATGCATTTATTCATTTGATAATAGCAATTCCGTACCAACGAATATAGTTCTCCGACACGGTTTTGAAGGGGTGTGCCACTCAAGGCCCACTTGTAGTTAGACTCCAATGCAAGAACAGCTTTGGCAGTATTACTTCGCCTATCCTTTATATAATGGGCCTGCATTGACAAGATAATTTTATCAAAACAGAACTTGCCTTAAACTTGCCACCGGGGTCCCTCTCCCAACCCCATTCCCCTTCTCTCAACCTCTCTCGATATACTCGTACACATGCAAGCATGCACAGCCACACACAGCCAATTAGAGACTGTCATGAATACAGGCAGCTGACAAACTTCAACAAACATACAATCCTCACTAATGGCTGCTAACCAAAAAGTTGAAGCAGCCTTGATGAGGTTATGAGCAGGACAATTGACCTTCAAAACTTTTCAGCGATAGCACAATGCATTAGTTGCACAGAAACAAAGTCAAAGACTATAAAAATATGTCAAAAAGACAGATCTAAGAAAGGAGAAGTTAAGACAAGATGTACAGAAGCCAGCTTAGCTCTTTTTGCTTTATCAAATATCCAACAGAAATTAAACAGTATGTCTTCACGAGCAAAATGAGTACAAAGAACAATGTCCGATCTCATGAACAATCGAATGCCTGATGCAAAGAGATTAGCACCTCATCAGTGCATTGGGCTGAGCAGAAAAAACAGCTTAAACACACATGAAAGGATGGGAAGATTCAGTATCACAGCCAGGGCCATGAAACCATTAAAAAATACAAATGTAAGGTTGGACTTATATGTGAACATCTAAAAGATTTCATGCACATATAGAATGTCAAACAGAAACAGAATAAAATTGCCATTTTAATTCAATTACAAACGTTTAAACAGACAGAAGAATGGGAGAACCATTACACACGAAACAGAGATCAATCACAGCTCAGATGAAATTCCAATACTAACGAAAGGAGGACAGCAGTTTGTTGTGTCATCAATATTATGAAACATGACATGCTTGGACTTCAGTACATGCTTTCCGAAGTTGATTATTCTTATTTCTTACAGATGAAAACATAGCATTGATATCATCCGTTTGTAATATAGGAACTTGGAAAGGGGGAAAAACCAGACACTCCATACAGGGAACATTCACTACCACATCCAGGGCCATCAATCCATTAAAAAATACAAATGTAAGGTTCGACTTACAAGAGAACATCTAGAGGGTTCCATGCCCACATAGAATGCAAACAGAAATAGAATAAAATTGTCATTTTGCTTCCAATTACAAATGTTTAAACAGAAAAGACAAAAGGAATAACCATTACACATAAAACAGAAATCAATCACAGCTCAGATGAAATTCTTATACTAATAAAGGACAGCAGTTTGTTGCATCATCATAATTATGAAACATGACATGCTTGGACTTCAGTATATGCTTTCTGAAGTTGATCATTCTTATTTCTTACAGATGAAAACATAGCATTGATGTCATCCATTTGTTTTATAGGAACTCAGAAGGGGAAAAAAACCAGACACTCCATACAGAAAACAATGGAGGGGCAGTCAGTAGACAGGCCACTTAATAAAAAATCTCACTGCACAGAGCATTCATAGTTTCTTTCAAAATAATAAGGCATACTACGGCAACAGGAAAGCTGAACTCACCTCATCCAATATAATACGATCCCACTTGACAGAGTGCAAAATTGATTGCCCTATACTCCTATCTACCTCATCTGCAGCTAAAGTCCCCAGAGTGGATGCAATGCCAGTTTGGTTGACCTGGCCGTTTTTCCTGCCGGTCTTCTTATGAGCTCCCTTCAGTTTATCACTCCCTCTTTCTGCAAGTTTATCTTTTGAAGATTTTGTTTTCTGCTTTAGCAAAGTGAGATGGGATTTCTTTCCCTTCCTGTCTTGCTTACTCTGCTTTTCAGTTCTGACAGCATCAGGCCCACAAAAATATTTGAGGTGAAGAACCATTTTGCGCTCGTAGAATGACTTACCGCACCATTCACATCTTTGCTTGGGTGGCATCACATATTTCCGATAATCAACCTCAACAGTTGAATAAGTCGTTATCACAAAGTCATAATCGGAAAATTCATGAAGACTCTTCTCCCTATTGGCTCCATGATAAACCAGCACCTTAGTGCTTCCCTTTGATGTAAAACGCTCAATCTCATTCACCCACTGAATTACGGCAACAACTGGACAGATAACAAGGGTGCATTTGATCTCAGGAAGCACCATGGATGAACTAGGTGATAATGGGGGCCCATTAGCTTCTGTAACTGCTTGCCTAATTTCTCTTTTGGCGAGGACAAGAGCAATAGCCTGGATTGTCTTCCCCATTCCCATCTCATCTGCAAGGATTCCACCTCTGGTCACTGATTCTTCCTGCTTCAGAGCCCAAGCCAGCCATTCCTTTTGGTACCTCAACAAGGGCATAATTAAATCCATTGAAGGTTCGCAACTTTCATCAATAACCTCATTCTGCTGATCCAACTCAAAATTTTCTGTCATGTGTGAATCAACCCATCTGTCATGCTCTTCTTCCCATACTTCCCACATCAATATGGAACTCGTCTTCCCATTCTTTTTTCTTTTTTTGTCCTTCTTTGTTCTTGAAGGATCAACAACCTCTAAGCCAACATTACCCTCAAACTCATGGAGTGCTGGCCCATTAAGACCAAACTCACTAACAGATGGAATCTCTGGATCCCATGGACCCTCCATTTCCTCACGCTGTCTCTTGCAGCTGTGCCTCCCTCTTTTCTTTCTAAAGCTGGCAGCGTTAGTTTTTTTGGCATATTGGGTATAATCTTCATCATCCACATCCAAATCGGTATCACTGTTGTAAGGAAGTTCATTTAAATCTAACATCTCCTTACTGTAATCAAAATCACCTATATGGAGGCAGAAATTGCTCAATCACTTGCAAAAATAAAACCTTCTAATCCATAAAGTTGTCAACAATTCAAAAAGGGGGAAGGCTAACCATCATTAATCTGGCCACTACTATCAGACTCGGACTCAGACTCGGTAGACAAATTGTTGATCTTATGCAATGGTGATGATAGATAGTCGGATTCAGAATTATTTCCCAAATCATCTCCTGCTTCAAAAGTAATATATCCAAAATACATAAAATTAGACAAAGAAAAAAAAAAACAAAGAATTCCCGTTATTCGATTTGAAAATTCACTAGTCTGAACAGAAGGAAAAAACTATCACTTGTTCAAGTTGTACTTCTTATACAATCCGAAACATGTTTTCCAAAAAAAAAAAAAAAAAAAAAAACCTCTCTATCCTCTTCTCTTTACAATTTCAAATCCAGAACGGAAGCTGACATGCCAAATTGTAACACCAAAAATCATGCTTGGTTACAGCACTTATTCTCCATCAATCCAGGACGGCGACAGCATCAAAGATTCAAAGAAATGCGACGCTGATTTTCCGAGTCCACAAGAGTGATAAACATCACTTACAAATTTCCACTATTTGCATTCAAGATTGGTTTTCTTGGAAGGTCAAGAACCAGTTACATTTAACAACTAAAATAAGAACAAACTCAAACGGAAGATTTCATCGACGGGAAAAAGGGAGGAGTTAAAGATGTTTACCATTAATCGACGGCCCCGAAACTCGGCGATTGGAACGAAGCCTCATCGACGTAAATCGGATACAGAAAAATAAATTAGGGTTTCTAATTCTCTTTAATTGACAGACTTTCTTCCACTCTCTCCAGCAGTAAAGTGTGAGACAGACGGCGACTGAAAACGGCGGGAAAGGGCGAATATATGCGGGTGGGGTACGGGGGAAGTCAATTGGGTTGGAAGACAGAGAGAGAGAGAGTATGTACGTATCTGCGTTTGACACGTTGATTGGTGTAGGGCCCGCCCAACAAGGAATCTAGATCGTCGATTTTGGTCATGCTTTCCGTGTTCCGTTTCGTTGCTGTTTCTGCCTTTCAGCCCCAGTCTCATAACTAATTGCACGATTACCCTTTGAGACTCCGTCTCTTTAACAAAATATATATTATTTTTATAATTTAAGATATTAATATTAAAATAAATAATTATAATTTAATTATTTTTAAAAATATAAAAAAATAAATTAAAATTATTTGTTAAATTATAATTATTTATATTAAAATAAATAATTAAAATATTAAAAAATAATAATCTCTATTTTTTAAAGGGATAAAATCACCCCCACCCCCAATTACATTTGGTTGTATTGTCTCAGAGTTTTGAAATTAAATGATTGTTTCTTGAATAAATATTCTGTTGGAAAATTCATAAGCTTGAGATTGTGTAAACCATGCAATTTTAAAACTTCAGTGAATATGTTATACCCACTAAATTTTAAGGCAAATAAACATAAAAAATGTAACAATTTGCATTAAAAAACATACTCAACTAATGAGTTGGGTGGCCGACCAAGTAATAAAGGATTCACCTTGGGATCTTCTCTCCACCCTTGAGCCACCATTCTTGGCCCACTCAAGGGGCTTAAAAATGACAAAATATTAAATATAATTTATTACATTTTATTACAAAAGATTTTTAATTGGCTAATAAATTGTAAATAGTTTATTTGATTAGATATATTTTAAAATCAATCAAAGAAACTTGTATCCTAGAGCTCTCTATAAGACTCTAAATTCACATTTGGTGGATTTTGAATCATTTTCTATCACCATACTTGTACTCTTGTTCCTCGAAAATCAATTCAAGTATTTTTTTTAGTTTTGATTCATTGCCTATCCAGTTTTTTTCATTGATGTAGTATCAAATCAGTATCAACATTATGACAAATCAAGGAATAAAATGACAGTATAATATCTCGAATTTATAAAATAAAAATGCGACCTCTGAGATATTAAGATTGCTGAATTAAGGAGATAAATCCTTCAACTGCAATAAGATCTGGAGCAGATAGACTTTCATTGGCGACCTAGCACATATTGAGTAAACAATTTGAAAATGATCGGTAGTGACAAGGAGACCAACTCATTCCATGGAGGTCGATTTTGACTGAGGATGAGATGTCCGAACCCCATCCCCGTAGGGATATCGACACCACCAAGAATTTTACAATTTGATGAGAAGATATAAATTTTCAAAGAAAAGCTTCGACCTAATGACTTTATTAACTAAAAAAACATGGTAGAGTGCATATTCAAGCTTAAAGAGATGGCAGATCCTATAAAAGTGAATCTTATCATTATCAATTTGAAAAAAAAAATTAAATAGATATATGAATTAATGAATGAAAATAAAACAACTAAACATAAAAAATAAATAAATAAGGAACTCAAAGGGAAAAGTTTTACCATAGAGTTTTAGACAATATTCATTTTTTAATCTATAGGGCCGGTGATAACAACCTCATTAGATAAACAACATATACTAATTAAAATATATAAATTTAAAATTTTCAGGTAAATGTTATTCCCATAGTACATAACTTGGGACACCATAACTAAATACCCATTCACTTTCACTCCCAAAATTAGACTGTCAACTCATGCCAACTAGCCGCTTTTTTAGATGGTTGGGTTTTCATTTAACGTGTTAAATGGGGTCAGACCATCTATGATATAGTATAGTCCAACTTGTCATAGACTTTGTCAAGTATGACCTGTGATGAATAATATCAGGCCATCTATAACACAACCTAATATTTTAATTCATATCAGACCATACGGTATTAATAACGCACAAATAGTACCAACCAATAACAAGATTGATTTGTGCCAGGCACAGCCCGTTTTGGTTAGAGTTTAGGAGAAAGAGAGAGACAAAATATAAATTTATTTTTAATAGATATATTTAATACATCATCCATGTCATACCAACCCATGGTACAATACAATCCATAGGCACACCCAATTCAACACATTATAGGTCACATGTCATACTGGGTCGAAACTTTAAAATCCTAAACCATACATAGCACAAGCCGCTTGTAAACTTGTCCGTCACAACCTATTTACAAGGATCTAACATACTAGATTTTCGTTTAAATTATTTTATTATTATTTGTGATTTTAGATAATTTGAATGTGATAAAAATTAATTAAATATTATAAAAATTTTAGAGGATATTTAAATTATTTGAATTGGCATTCGAGTATCGATTAGATTATAAAATGATGGTAAAGGAAAAAAAATAAAAGTAATATTAATATTAATATAAGTAAGGGGGGAGGGATAGCAACACAACAAAAGTGCAAAAAAGGAAAAGAAAGAAAGAAAGAAAGAAAAGAAAGAAAGAAGGGAGAAAAAGGGTGAGTAGGGTTTTGACAAAGGAAAGATGGAAAGAGAGGAAGAAGAAAGAGAGAAAGAAGAAGGAAGCGGTGTGGCTGGTCGGCGACGCCTATAGGAGGGTAGATCAGCGGTGGCAGCATTTGGTGAGGAGAGATCGTCGAGGAGGTCGACGGCTGCCGTTAGAGGCATTAGTAGCAACGACAGTGCAAAGGAGACTATGCATCAGTAGTGGGTGACGGCCGTAAGAGGGCAGGCGGCAGCACACGTGGCAAGGCAGCATGCAGCAAGGAGAGAGAAATCGCACTGGTAGAGAGAGAAAGGACACGCCAATAGGAGAGAGAAAGAGCAATTTGGATACCTCAAAATATCTTTTATTTCGATCTACTTGGTATAAGGTCGAGTTGGATATCCTATAACCCTATTCTTTAACTAATTTCGTATCTAATATATTTTTATTTCGATTTGAAGATTTTAAACTCGTGAGTGCACTTTTAATTAGCCCGATTATTTTCTTGCGTATGTGAGCAATAAAATGTAGTGAGCAACCTTACTTATGAGAGACAAAGTACATAAATGATTTAATATAATGGCCTTACCTGTATTTGATTTGGCTTAAGGTTATTAAGTCAGGAGTAACCATTTTCTTAGGTTAGTCTTTAAATAATCGAAATTCGGATTTGGTATATATTTTATATTTCTATATAGATTTGGATATTCGGATTTGAATTTTAGAGTTGGATTTGATATTTGCCAATTTTGCCCATAAATAGATTTTGATATATATTGTACATTTGATTTTAAATATAAATTTTTATCTAGACATTTAGACTATTTGTTATAGTGCTGCTTTGAATTTTACACATTCTATTGGATCATCCGACTATTAGATTCTTCTTTAAGTCACAAACTGATCGGGTCTTAAACCTGGACTTTGAATTGGCTATTTGCCTATTGGAATCAATTCGAATTGCTTCTATTTTGTTTATATATATATGTGTCCCTAAGAGACTATTTTTAAATAAGACATTTGTTTGGATTTGTTATTTAATTTTAATACGAGATTATTATTAGATTTGGATATTAGATTTTAGTAGATCTGGATATTAAATTTTATTGGATTTGGATATTAGATTTTATTTTGAATTTGATGAACTGATTTCTGTATTGACAACTTGGATTTATATTCATTTTCTAATTTTGGTATTTGTTCTTTGACCCTCATTCTAATTTATTGGACCCGTTTGCTCGTATATGATATTTATTGGGTTTTAAACTCATATTTTATATTTTGTCCCTTTAGAATAGATGGTTCGGATGTATTGTAAGAGTAATGATATGATCAGTCAGCTGTTCGCTCAATTTAATGAGTTTTAGTTTCGTTATAACTTAAATTAGTATTTGACTTGTGATTTGATTTTGGATTCGACCAAATATAGGCCCATGGGTATTTCGAAAGTAGTTAGGATATTATGTTATGTATTAATCATGATTATGATTGAATTGTACCTCCCTTATGATGATTTTATAGCAGGTCATATTATATTGTCCAGACAATTGTCCAATAAGAACATGTACGCATTTTAATTTGTTAGGTCCCATGTAATTGGATTGTCACACTCGGGTTTGAGATTTATAAGAATAATATATAAAATTATAACTAATTATTTTAATTAACATGGTTAGGTTGGATTCGTGACAAAGCATGTAGCTTAAATAAATGGGCCTTACCAAGTTTGCACGATTCATTCAACACATCCAATTTCCATCATAAGCTATGTTGGATATCATCTAAATGAGGCCAACTCGACTCGCTGATTTATAGGACCTATAAATAAAAAATTTATGAAGAATGATGGATTAACCAGTTATTGGATATGGATCAGAAAGAAATCTGACCGAATTACTAAGTGGTTAAGTGGCTAAACTGTTAGAGATACTAAAAACTAAGGTACCAAATAGTTGAAAAGTTAATTAAGCCCGACGGCCGATTGATGAACGATCGAATCAAATAATTAATTAATACATTTAATGAACAAATATTAACTCAGAGTATATAAAAATAGTTTGGCTATTCAATTCTCAATCAGTGTAATGGGTCAAAATGATTCCTCCATATGAAATGGGTACAAACCGATAATAAAGCTATAAATTAACCCACTTATCCTAAAACAAAAGAACAAGTCGAAAAAACAAGTGCAAAGCTTTTGTCTTCAAAATATTTACAAATCCCACAAATCACGAAGCTAAATCCTTCAATTCTCAACTCTACTTTATCCTCAATTTTTGCCATTATCTTTTCATTTTTTACAAAAAAAAATTTAAATTAAATATTGAAGGATATAATAAAAAGAAAGTCTTATATCATTTAATTTCTTATTATACGTTATTGTATATAAGATCTGGATATTAAAATTTTAAAAATTTAATCCGATTCTATTTAAACAATTATTCAAATGTTGTAAAATAAACAATGCTAGTCATCAAAACAAATAATCATAATAAACACAAAGAGAGCTATTTTGTTGTAAAAACTTCATCCAAATTTATACTAGTTGTCTTAAGGCAAACAATGCGAAGGTGTTAAATAGCAATCCAGGGGTCAGGCGATTGAATTCAATCTATATTTTGAAGCAGTATAAAACACTGTTTTTATTTATGGATTATTAATATGAAAAAATATATATTATCGAGTTGTTTTTATTATTGGATAATTTTTTTAATAAAAAGAAATAATTCAGTCAAATAATAAAAATACAAATTTATGTATTTGACTTTAATAATAATTAGGAGGGAATATGTTTCAGCTGAATTGCTATTTCTCAACATTTAATGCTTAGATTTCTTTATTTTTACAAGTATATTTTCAATTCTAAAAAGATTCAAACATCATATATTGTTATTACAATTTTAAATAGAGCTAATTCGCCTGATTAATTAAAGTAATGAGTTAACTTAATCGAATAATTAAACCAAGTAAATGGTTAATATACTCAACAATTAATCAGGGCAATGAACTCCTAATTAAAAGCAATTACTCAAAATCCTACCAGATGAGATGAATTATTTCTAGAAAACCTCCCACTTAGAGTATGTTAGACGATTAAATTATTCAGTTCTTAATTGGTATAATTACTCAAAACGCAATCGATTATTTCTCTTTAGAAACCACCATTAACTGGTATTATGATTATAAATATGATTATTTTTTTAAAAAAATAGGGGGAAGCCGAAAATCAAGTATAGAGTTATAACCTTATTTTACTTGATCATCCGCAAATTATAAAGCAAAGTCCTTGATGCGCCCCTGGATTCTAGTCGTCTGAAGGGTTAGGGAGCCACTTCGTCTTTCACGTCGGATCGAATTAAGCAGGTCTGATCCCGATCTCTGATAATATAGATCGTACGTAATAAAATTAAATATAAGAAGTCAGAGAATTAACATAATTTTCTTCCTAATATATTATCAAATGCTCAAGTTAGAAATCTTTTCCAATTGATAGAAAGATACAAGGATATGAGAGAAATATATAAATACATATAGTGGGGGATTGAGTGTTAGGGTGTGCTCAGTTAGAGAGTGGAGGCAATTTAGAAGTACTTCCCATTGAGAGGCAGCTTAGAAGTACGTCTAGTTGATTAGCAACGGTTTAACGGTACACCCAACTGAGCGATGGTTTAGTGGTGTGCCCGTCTGAGAGGCGGCTTAAAAGTACACCATGTTGAAGGGCAGTGTAAAGGTGCACTCGGTTGAAAGACGGTTAAATGGTATGCCTGGCTGAGGAGCGACTTAGTAATGGGGGATTGAGCTCCTGGGATGGAGAGTAAGACACTTGGAGGGAGAGCAAATCTCCTGAATGGAGAGAATGTCGCCTGGATGGGAGGTATGACACTTGGATAGAGGGCATCCTGAATGGAGGGTATGACTCATGGATGGAAGGTATGGCGCCCGGATGGAGGGCCTCCTAAAAGAATGGTATAGCTCCCTGGAAGGAGGGCTTATTGACAGCGGGCTGGAGTCCTAGAAGGAGGGCTCCCTAGACCGTAGGTTGGAAGGAATGCTTATTGTACGGCAGGTTCCCTGGATGGGGGGCTAGCCTCCTGAAGGGAGGGCTCACTATACGGTGGGTTGGCCTCCTGGAAGGAAGGCTCCCTGGACGGTGGACTCTTTGAATTGCGGGTTGGCCTCTTGAAAGGAGGGTTGATTGCCTAGAATGAGAGTTGGCCTTCTAGAGGGAGGGCTCCCTAGACGGAAGGATTGGCCTCGTGGAGGGAGGACTAGTACCTAGAGGGAGGGCTCCCTAGACGGATAGCTGACCTGCACTCATAGGAGAGTGGCAAGCAATAGTTGCATATTTTTCTGAACTGTCCAGAACCTTGGAGAGCCTACTGTGGCAACTGCTTCTATAGTGTAACTTGTAGAATAGTTTTTACCTGCCTGGGTGATGTGGGACCTTAGGCAATATATGTTGAGAAAATTTGCCGGGCCGAACTGTTGGGCCGCTCGGTGGGCCTTGCACTGAGCCTGGAAGAGCAAATGATGGGCTGTCCATCTAGACGATTCTAGCTTTCGGCTGGCCCACGACACTAGACCCATCTATCCTCTATTTTTTTTACTCTCTTCTATTCTCATAATCTATATCACTTTTCTATTTTTTATAAAAAATACTAAAAGCAATTAGACGTTTCAAACCACAAATATTTCAACCCCTTAATAAATTGTAGAACAAAATAGTATACAAATATTCAATATACATAAAGAATATATGGATTTAGATGAATCAAAAGACAAAAACAATGTAAACTATAAAGCAAAAAATAATAGCAATAAAGGCACAATTTTTGGTAACGAAGAAAAATCTCGATAATTACGACTGTCAAGTAAAATCCTCCGAACTTCAATTGCTAAAAATAAATGCACCGTGAAAATAAATTTACAGACTTGGTGGTATAAATGCGCTAACATCGTCGATTTACTCCCATATTGTAATATTTGCCAATGAACTCCTTAGATTACCTACAGCAACGAAACCGGACGCTTTTTGGTCTTCTAGTTAAACTTTCTTCAAGATCCGTCGAATTATCGCACGCCACTAGATCCCAAATTTCACACCATCAACGTGGCTCGCAAAGGTTAATAGGTGAGAAAATGTGTAAAGGAAGAAGTAACTTTTAGTGAGAAAACTTTGTCGAAAAAGCACAGTAGTCGAAACCTAATTTTCTAAAAAAAAACCAACATATAACCACAAATGTGAAGCTTTGTAGAAGCCGTTCAAATGTTTTCCATCTAGTCGATTTAAAAAGAAATGCAGAAGAAGATATATATGGACACCAAAAAACTGTCAAAAATATGACTGCTGGCGAGTCCATGCCATAACGCTCAAATCTTGCTCGAGTGCATGGGAGGTGTGCCTAGAGTTACACATATTACATGCCCCAGTGAGATATAATATGAACATACGTAAAAACGCGCCAATAGTGCGTCTAGGGTGCGCATCGAGCGAGCCACTAAGGCTCACTCTCTGGATTTTGCGCTAATGGCGCACCTAGGCACGCCTCGAGCGAGCCACTAAGGTGCCCTCTCTGGATTTTGCGCCAAGGGCGTGCCTTGAGCGAGCCACATGGCACCCTCTTTAGATTGTGCACCAAGGTGCACCTCGAGCGAGCCACTAAGAAAGATACACTAGAGTATGGATCGAACACGAGGTGTGCATGGATACTGGGAGAGTTGTTTCGGTGACCTTCGAACGATGAGCTGCTGCAGATCTTTGGAGCAATAAAAATGCTACACTAATCAATAACTCGACACGGTCACGAAATATACTAACCTTAAAAAAAAAAAAACTTAGCAATTATTAATTTGAGTATCAGATAATATATTGAGGGATTAATCTCGTCTTTTCTGATTTCTTGTTTGATGTCATTATATTTAGGATTTGGATCAAATATTTGATATTTTGATACAAATTTATTTAAATTATAATCTAAATTTTAAATAAGGGAGCTTTACGTCTACCACAAACCAGCCAAACTCTTAGTCATTCATTCTCTTACCATCTTGATAAACTTGTACGCCCAAATCAAGAAAAAGTTTATGAAACAAACTGTCGAGGATATGAAAGTAAACGAACAGATCGTATCTTATTTGTATATCAAAATTTTTATTTCTATGTTCTATGTTTTTTGAGAATTTTATTTGTCGAAACAGAAGCAGCAATTGTGTCCGTTGATCCGCCATGAGAATGATGAAGGGTTCCTCTCCAGGTATCATCTCTACGCAATGGATGTGAAGTTAAAATTCGAACATGTAGTTCGCTCCCAAAAGAGACTGCCGGTGAATCCTAATCTCGATCTGGCCAAATCAATCTGCAACAGATTGTCCTCAAACTGATATGCTCCAATAACAATGGAAGTCCTCGGATTCGAACCCCCATTAACGAACCCTAGGCAGAGCACCTCGTCGCTCACCTGCACCATCGAGTTCGACCCCGTAATCGTCCATGTCACACCATCGTTCTGCAACACCAGGTTTATGAACGGCACCGATGGCCCAACGCGCGTGCTGGACAGGTTCTCCGCGCTGTAGCACACCTCAAACGGCTTCACCGCCGCTACCCTGCTGATCGCCGCCAACTGCTCCACAAACGCCTCAGTGAATGCGGCGAAGATCGATGCTTCCATGACGGTGTAAGGATCCACCGTGCTAATCTTCACTCCCCCGTAGCCGTTGCTGTCAATCGATAGCAGGGACGTGTTTAACGGCACGGTTTTATTATCGCCGATTCGAATAGATTTCACCCCGATGAAATACTCCGTCGATGGTTCACCCTGGGAGAAGGCGGCGGCGGTGCTCACGGGGTTTATGTACAGGGGCGTGTATGTCAGGAACTTGGAAGCGTCGATGATTGGTTCTCCTAGAAAATTGTACGGACCGTCGCCGAAGAAAACGACGCCGTCGGATGTCGACGACGTCAGGCAAATGGCGAACTTTTTGTGGAAGCTGAACGCGGAGGCGAATTGAGACGGAAGCCCGATTCGGGCCCGTCCCAGCCCAGCCATGCCCGTGGCTCCGCTGGCGAGGCCTTCCAAGAGGAAAGTCGGTGCGCAGACGAAAAGGAAGTTAGAGACCGCCACAACGCGTCCCGGATTCGACCCGTCCGTGGACCGGACTGACACGACGTCGTATCCGAGCTGTCCGCCGGTGGCGGTGTGGGTGATGGTGTTATCCGGGTCAAGACCGCACGTGTTGTTGTAGCAACCGGGCCTGGGGGTCGAGAAGCAGTCCCCGCAGGCAGTTGATCGGGCCAGTGAGCATTGAGCCGAGTGGCATCGGGCCGGATGGTACGTAGAAGAGACGTAATTCTGATCGCAATCGACCCATAAGAACTGGCCCCCTAAATCGAGAACGAGCTTCACAGGGACTAATGGCGTTCGTTGACTGATAAGGGTTGTGTATTGGAGGGTAGAAGCGTCTTTTGAGACCGGAAGAACAAGGGCTTTGGGGCGGAAACCATGTGAAGGATGGGAGATGAAGTAAAGAAAGGAGACGAAGAGAAGGGAGCCAAGAGAGGAAGCCATGGACAGAGAGACTGGGACAGAGAGATGGGTCAGTGTGACACCGGCTTATGTAGTTTATGCGTTGAGTGATGTTCATCGATGTCCTGTTAATATATTATTTTATTTATTTATAAATAAATAATATATTATTTAATGATATCTTGAATTATCAATAAAATATATCAGTAATTTTTGACAAGTCAGTGACGTTTCGAAATGGTCAATGGGAATTAATAACTCCATCCCTCAAAATAAATCAAAGAGTTTTTTTTCAAATATGACTCATCTATTATTAAATAAATAATTATAATTTAATTATTAATTTTTATTAATTTTTATTTTTAAAAATAATTAAATTATAATTATTTATTTAAAAATAAAAAATTTAAAATTTAAAAAATTTCTCTTGTTTTTAAGATTGGGCCATTGTCAGGTTCAAATGTCACTTTCAAAGTTGTGTGTCGGCGGCGCTAACCGCGGTTGCCAGCTCACGGCATTATCCAGAACGAAGAAACTTCAGATTTATTCAAAAGCTTGACTTGGACCATTCAAGTCAATGTACGAATATCATTTTTTTATTTTTTAACTATACACTATTTAATTGCACGGTTTTGACCGTATAAAACTATAGTTCTACTTTATCTTTACTTCAAGAGCATTATAATTTTTTAATTTGTTTGAATTTTGACAATAAGTGATATTTATTTTATAAAAACACTTTAATTATTATTAAAAATTAGATAATAATTAATAAGATATGCTATTAAAATATTATATAAGAGGTAATATTTTTATTTAAAAAATTAGTTTTCAAGCGATGGCTATTAGCCACTGCTACTGGTCAACACAAGTCACTTTGCACAACCAACGTCAACATAAATGACCCATGCGGGTCTTAGCCACCGGCTTGCCGAAGGTTAGCCACATGCTCTCTACCATCATTGCAACCTTTGCCAATGGGTGTTAATGTGAATACCATACCATATGTTTAATATTTTATTTGCCATTCATTCTAAATTTTGTTTGCTAATGGAAGAATTATTTTTTTATAAAAACTAAATTATATTACATTTATTTTTATTTAATTTATAATAATAGTAAAATATTAATTATGGTATTTTTATAGTTTAGCTTAGTTAAAACGATGGCTAGAGAAGTTAAATGGGGTTATATTGAATTGCCACAAACTATTTATTGAGGCTATCAATTTGTGAATTAGTCATGTCGGTACAAAATGTTTACAAGTAGATTATTCGTGATATAGCCAAAGATCTCAAATCAATATGACACATGGCCCACACTATGTTGGGTTGAGCGTGCCTATAGACTGTATTGTGTTATGAATTGGTAATGCACAATTATAAATATTAAAGATAAAATTATATTAAATATTATAAAAAAATAAATTATATTTTGTTTATTTTATCACATATTTTAAATATTATAATTTTAAAAATAAAAAATATATTTAATAATAATTATTTATTTATTTATAGGTTGTACGTATATTCTCACAATCACTACTTTTATAATTATCCTCTTTATTATAATTAAAAGTAGTTAGATTTCTGTGTCCTATTAATCTTCAAAAAGTATATACACTTATATGATTTTTTGCATTATCCTGCCTTTGTTACTCGATTCATAACAGTGAAGGTTGACTCCATTAATAATATATTTGCTAATAGGGTTAAAATATTTATAATGTTAAAAACGTCGCCTGACTATAAATAATTAATAAATTTAATCAATACTATATTTTCATAAATTTCATGTGTTTCATGTTAACTCATATCAATAAAAGTAAATTTGTTAATCATTTCTGTTGCTATTTCGCTTTACTATTAGAGTAGATGGCTTTATTGTCGATTGTAGTGCATACAAACTGTACATTGTATATAAGTTGTGGTAAACATAGGTTTTATTTTTCCACACCGTTAACCACACTCATACTATTGCAGAATTCTTTAAAATATTTATATACCCTACATAATTTCATACGATAATCCATAATTATGACAAAGCAAGTTAACATTAGAAATTTTTTTAAATATTTTAAATTTTTTTCATTAATATAATTAAATATAATATTAATAAATATATTATTTTTAATAATTTTAATATTTATTTAAATTTTATATAATGTATTTACCTCCAATATTATTATTATTTGACAAAAATTATAATCATCTCAAAAGGCATAACTAAGACAATAATGATAATAATTTGTTCAATAGAAGATTTTGAGTATTGTAATAGGTACTTTCAAGTTTATTAGTAGCAAATAAAATATTTTTAAAAATATTTAATTATTTTAATTATATCCCAATCAATATTTGTAATCAACTCGTTCATTAAAATATTTTTATTGTAGAAGACGGTTAAACATAATGAAAAGGATATGCAATTTAGTATGTTAAGTTCTATCTTATTGGGTAATTGGTATCCATCTTCTTATAATTTAACAAATTTTGCTAGCATAATATTTTAAATTGCTATTTTTAAAAAGAAAATATTTAAATAAATAGAATAATATTTTTTTAATTTATTCATATAATAAGAAATAAATTATAAAATATTTTTAACATAAAAGTTAATAATATAATATGATATTTTGTGTAAAATTATAATTTAAATAAAAAATAGTAAAATTATTATTTAAAATATTGTTAAAAGTAATAAATAAGATCTTACTAAATATTCTAAATTTATTTACAATCGTATTAATTATTTAAAAAATTATAAAAGTAGTTTTGGGATGCTCAAAACCTTTGAATTCTTTTTTGTTAATTCTCAATTTTTAGAAATTTAGTTTATTATAATATATATATAAATTAAATTATTATGTGATAACCATAATTTATAGTTAAAAAATATTAGAATATATAAAAATTAATTTTTATTTAAATTATAAAAAATATACGGTTTCATATTTAATAGTTTGATGGTATATTTTTATATATTTAGACGGTTAGTATTTCTACACATACTATTTAAACTTGTAATCTTTTATTATAAGAAAATGACTATCCAACTAAACTATATATTCTACCAGTTCCTCATAATTCAGCTGCTAGTCGTACTAAAATCTTCTGGTCCTACACCACCTGATGGGTATGTCAGAAATGGGCTGGCCCCAAAAAGTCAACAAATGTCCAAGAAGGACAGTCAATGTTTCTTGTGGCCCAGTCGGAGAACGGGCCAAAAATTGAAAGGCCCAAGACGGTCAACGATGGTGTTGACTGTTCGCGTGCTACATGTTGGGCCCAAAGGAGGATTTTCTACAGTATTGGGCCTGGTCATTCGAGCCCGTAATCCATTAGGCTGCCAGGAATGACTCTCCAGGCATTTCTCACTATCCCAGCTGGCACTAAAAAGGATATTAATAATATTGACGCCTTTCACATAAGGAAGCCGCCAGATTTCCCCAAATTTTTGCCAACTTGAGCTCTCCAACAGTAACATGCACAGAAGGAAAGCGTCCGGTTTGAAAAGCTGTTAGTCGCCTCAGAAGGAAACTATCATTCATAGCTTGGCAACTAAGATTCATTTCGAAAGGCAAGCCAACCAATAATTATATAGGGGATCTTTCCTTCCAAAGAGGGAAGATCGTCCTCTCCACCATTAATAAGCCATTGAATCATCATTCAAGGCACGCTTTTAATAACGCATGCTTTCAATTCCTGACGCATACGTCTTCTGAAACACAACACAAGTGTTCTCAGTGAACAACTTTTTCTGCCATTGAAACTTTCAGAATTGTCAACTCTTTCTACTACACAAACACTTTCACCTGCAACCCTAAGGCAAACAAGCGCGCCTCTCACGGCCGTTTACTGCCTTCCCACCTCCCAGGTTCAAGAAGGCATCCTTGTCTTTTTGGGAAACGCACTCTGTCTCTTTCTTTCTCTCAATTTCAGTGTCATTCTTTTGAAGATTATTTTACTGACTTGAGCGTCGGAGTGTTTTCGGTGGGACAACTTTTTACCAACACATCGACCTCCAGTTCTATTTAGTAGTGTGCAGGATCCAACTCAGAAAACGGAGCCGGAACCACGACAAGAGGATCATCCCAATCTGTTCGAAGTTCGGATCCAGAGACGCATCACCACCTAAAAATGTTGTTAAGTTTGAATTAAAAATAATTATCATCATCTATATATTTTCATATGTCCCCTAAAGAGTCATATGTCTTTATAACTTTTGCATATATAGTCTTTTTTATATATTTTTTTATAAACAACTTATTCTAAATCATTAACTAATTTAATATTAAAAAAATTTATAATATATTATTAGAACTTTTTATAAGAATATCTAGAATTAAAAAGAGTAATAGAAATATATTAACCAGAACTAAATTATGATTTTAGCAGTTTAGAATTACTATAGTATGTATATGTGATATGATTGGTATTATTAGAAATTGGCTTTGATATCATTTAAAATTTGGAAACATTAAAGTTGAAATATATATATGTAAAAACCTGTGAAAAATGTAATCCAAAATGATGAAATTTCTGTCATGAATACCCGAAAAAGATACTTGTAATAATGCAATGTAAATGATGCTGCTTATACACGTAGAAGGAATACATAATCTATTTTTACTGACATTGAGCATTTATACTGATGCATGAACTAAATGAGGAGAGGCAGAGCGTTACTCATCAACACACCCTCGAAAACTTACTCACCGGATGTACAAGACCCATTAATTTACCATTGGCAGTTGCGGGACCTCTTCTCCCGATCTCCACGGGACGCAAAAGCTCTCGAACTGCCCAACCATCTCCTAAACTTAGAGAATATATTCAGATATTATTGTTAGCCCTATTACCCCTACACACATTATTTTCTATTATTCCCCTTTTTGTTACTACACATGAACATATTGATATATAAATATATCATCACTGTTCATCATTAAAGAAAGGAAGATATTTCCCTGATTTCCACTCTCTCTCTCATGGTCTCTCCCTCGGTTTCCTTTTCCCTCTTTCCATACTTTCCCTCTCTCTGCCCTCTGCCCCTCTCTCTCCCTCGTCTGTATTTCCCTCTTCCCCGACTTCTCTTCTGCCAATAACTCCCCTTCCCTCACACTTTATCGTCGATCCTCAGCGTGCGGCCATGGAGCACGCATCACAGAGCATATACACGAACGAAGAACAGAAGAAATAAACTGCAACATCAGTACATAGATAGAATCAAAGAAATAGAGTAGCAAAATAGAGGAGGAAACGTAGAGACGTGCTGCCTGTAGGGAACACTGCAGACGGCTTGGAACCAACCAAAGGGGAAAGATGAACAGCGACGATTGCCGCACCCGGCACACAAATAACAATCACAAAATAAAATAAAAAATAAGTAATTTTACGTAGAAACTCTCTTCTGAATAAAAGAGAAAAATCATAAGATGACTAGTTTGAAATTTTCATTATGTAAAATGGCTACAAAAACCTCTAGAACAGAATCCAAGAGCTCGTCTCCTTTGATTTGATTAACTTGAGTAACAGTGAGGACAAGTTGAATCTCCTTCTTGCTTTTCTCTTTTTCTCTTTCTCTCACTGACGACGCTCACCATTCTTAATCCCACAAATCACTCACTTGTTTTAGATTTTACAAGTGATTTTGTTTTACAAACAATCATACACTCGCTCTCTTTTTATAACCCAAAAAAAAAAAAAAAATCGTTCACTTCTACCATTTCTTGCGGTTTTGGTAAATTATGACTAGGCACTTGTGGGCTCCACGACCAATTACCATCCCAATCCAACCAGTCCTCAAATTCTCTAGTTCGGCCGATCATCAAGCTCTTTGGTCCAGCAGGTCATCAAGCTCTCCAGTTCAGGCGGTCTTGTAGCTTGATGTCCGGTTGCCCTTCAGCACTTTGCCTTGTCGCTCGCCGCATGCGTGAATTCCACAATACTTCATCTTGGCATTGAACCCGTTCAGCTAAACCCCCGAACGGCTAGTCCATCGGATATGGACCCGCATAGGTCTCCCATATGCCAACACAGCCATGAACAAAGGAGATAAAGCACTATATATCAACATACATGAGTAGAGAGAATCACGTAAATAGTCAGTCCATGGGTGTTTTTGTTAAGACCTGGACTACTTATTTGAACCGCAAGAAAATAATCAACGATTTACAAGAAACACAAAAATCACCAATAATAAAATAAGACGCAATTTTTACGTAGAAAACCCATTTAAGAATGAAAGAAAAAAACCACTAAATGATTTATTTGAAACATCTCCACTATGCAATAATCCGACTGCACAAACTCTAATAAAATACAATGATGAGACACTTTATAACAAATAGACTGAACAACAATAATTACAAGACGAAACAGTAGAAAATATAACCAATAGAACGCTTTTCTCAACTCCAAGAACAATGTACCTAAAGTCGGCAGAAACTAGAACTCGATTCGAAACTCAACTAGATACTCAAATCTTCCTCTTCTCTCATTTCTCTCTCTTTTTCTTATTTTCCTCTCAAAGAAAGCGCTCTAAGATCTCAAAAGTACAGGTAGTTAATCCTAAAAATGTGTCGACACGTTTTTATGCTGTGAGCTGTATTCAAGTGCCGGTAAGACACGCTTCAAGCATGTACACCACGATAAACGACACCTTGGGCACACCTCGAGCACACCCTTTTAGAATCGGTACCCTTCGAGCCTTGGTTTCCGCACACAAAAACTCCTCATTCGTACCACTGATTAGCACGTCAAACAGATATAGACCCACATGAGAGTAATTTATTACCTAATAGTTTTATATTTTATAAATCAAGAACTTATTTGTACAATGAGTAAATCAACTACTGATACAGTAGTTGTTAATTAATTACAACTATAAGATTAAAACAAATCCTAACAATTCAATAAAAACACAAATATGTATCAAATTAACGTTTGCATTTGTATAATAAGTTGAAATACAAGAAACATAATTTGTGCTTATTCTAATATCTGATCCATATGCTCATTTGGATTGTCCAAATAGAATAATCTAATCCGTGGGTCAACAAATTAACCCAATCAGTTGTTATGGTTCAGCTTACTCGGATAGATGACAGCATCTCAGCAGAGCTTCTGTTGCTGTAATACGTAAGATGCAGTAGCTAATCAAACGCGCCGTTGTTGCTGTTGCAGTGATTATGAAATATGACGGTGGCTTGCATCTTCTGTGGGTGATAAATCAGGTTTGCAGTGAATGAACTGCAAGAAACAATAGAATTTGTCAATGTATTCATTTCAACTTGATGATACTGATACGCTGCTGCTGATATGCGGTCGATTGTGTTAAACTGACGCCAGACTTCAGTCGACTGAGGCACAAGATATGCTGAGTTGTGTTTTGCTGATATTGAAGCAACAGAACTGATGAATTATATGCTTGCTGATCTGCTGCTTCTATTTCTCTGCTGTATGACTTGATATGCAAAGCTGCGTGTGATATGCATTCACTGCACTGATGGGAACTGGCAGAACGTTTCCTTTGTTGATACATCATATCAGAACAGGATTGCTTGATTCAGCCAATACAGACGCACGTCATATATAAACGGATGAATCAATATGCTTGCACTTTGCTGCTCTGCTTCAAAGTGGAGTATAATTTTACCCAATAAGTTAGAATTATATCTATCAAAAATTGTGTCTTTACACTTAACATTTATGAGATAATATGGAAATATATAATTTTATTTCTATGAACTCTAAAAAAATAAATTTAAAGTATTCAATTTTAGAGTGTTTTTTAAATAAGCTAATGTGAAAATGAACTAAAACAAATCAAATTTGCAAGAAACAAAAACTGGATAAAAGAAATAGTATGCAGTATAGAAAAAAAAAATGCAAAAAATAATAATCAAAAGCAAAAGAAATAATTTTTCCAAATAGATGACGAAATCAAACGAATAACAAGAATTTCTAAAGATAGAACAACAGGGGTAATAATAAAAAAATCTACCATTAAATTGTATAACAGTAAACCAAATACAGTGATAATAAAACTTACAAACTTAGTGAACAATCGATTGAAACTTAAATTACAATTAAATTTTTCTAAGTAAATTAAAATTGGTGCAATTATGCTAAAAAAAATAAAAAATTTGATAACTAACTATTAGAATAAAAATTAAAAACTACAAAATATTATTTTCCCTGTCTTCTCCTCTAAACTAACACCTTTAAACCTCTCCAAAACTTTCCCCATAAGTGCCGTACTCTTACTCAAATAAGAGGAGAAATAAGATTTTTTTTTCTTTTTTTTCTTTTTATTTATTTCCGTCCTTCTATTTATTTCTTTGATTTGTTTTTGTTTTCTTCTCGGATGCTTCTAATGTGAACATCCCTTCCATGGTGTAAAAAATTTATTCACTTCATTTATTTTTTTCCTTTATGTTAGAAGCTGACACCAAAATTAAAATAAATGAATAAATGAACAAAAATATTACAATATGTTAAAAAATAATAATAAATAAGTAGTGATAAAATTATAATTTTTAGTATTTATCACACTCCTCTACCTATTCATTGTTAGTCTTTAGCAACACAAAAAACCAGTAAATAACATAGAACATTAATTGAAAATAAAATTTTACTTTCATAAGTCTCAAGATCGCATTTAGCTATGCAATAAGCTTTTAATCATCAAGGTGACTCCACCAAACCAGTGTTGTCTCATGAATGTTTTTAAAGATGATAAATACAAAAATCTTAGGTTTTTTATAAAATATTTTGTGAATAACACGATCTCAAACCATTAATCCAACAAACAATCTAATTCAAGCACGTAACCCAAACAAATCTTCATTAGTCCTACATATAACATTTAGAGAATTTAAGTGTGTGTGTGAATATGTTTTGTCAAGAACCATTTTATACTAATACACACAAATCACATTTTTTACCCTCGACTTTAAATTTTGATAGATATATACTCAAAAAAATAATTGAACCCATAGGCTATTCTTCAAATTACAGGCAAATATGAGTTGATACGTACCGAGAATCGGCATTATAATCCGATTACATTAAGTTAGACTTTTGCACATTTTAATCAAAATTCTGTGCACTATAATAATAAACGAGATGAAAGAGAACACTAGACTCGCTTCCTGATATATCTTTTTATATTCAAATTAAAAATCTTTCTAAAAGAATGAAAGATATAAAAAAACAATAGGAATGATTTTACTAGTGAGACTAATTGAATTTGGAGGATTAAGCTATGTAACATTCTAAAGACAGAAGTAGTTTTTAGGCAATAGCCTTTTTTCTCTACCCCCTCTTGTAATACATGGCTCCCCGTCCAATTAATTTAGTATTATCAGTTTATATTGGGTTTATTTGAATATATTAAAAAAATTATACAACATAGATTTGAAGAAATTTTAAAGTATGGAAACTGTTTCGACGCCTGAGGTATGCCCGATGCGCTTTTTGGCAAATTAGATGTACTCGGTAAGTGTCCAAGGTGGTACTCAAGCATGATTGGTAGAATGTTTACGCTCGATAAGTGCCTGATCCACCATTCGAGCGTGGTTGAGATTAAGTGCAACGCCTGGTGTATGCTTGAAGCGGCGCTCGTGCACCGATTCAAACATATAAGGTTGACAGGCACTGTTTTTGGATATTTCACACAGGAAGGAAGAGAAAAGAGAGAGAAAGAGAATGGAAGGAAGAGACAGAAGAGGAGAAGAAGAGGGATTTCAAGATATCATTTGATCAGATATATCAGGCTAGATATTGAGGCAAGTATCCTTACACTTTATTTTTGGCCTATTTTCATTTCTAATTAGTCTTGCTTACATTTGGTCGATTTAATGTATATGTATGTCATTTTACTTACCTTATTTTGATTTCTTGTACATGCATGTCATTTTTATCAGTTGGTTTGAAATTTTACTTTAATTTTATTATTATTTGAGGATTTTCGCTTGTTTTATAAAAATATGTAAATATTTTGAGGTATTTTGTTTATGTATAAAAACATTTGTAAAGAAAAAGTTATGAAAACTTGTATATGGGCCTTACATGCGATATCCATGCATATGTTTCGAGACATGAAATTTTCGTACTTTTTCGCCAGATAAAAAAAGTTTTAAATATGTCATATAGAGTCCCTTCCCGATTTGTATTTTTATGAGAACCATTATGAGGAATTAAATAGAACTAAAACATTTAAAAAGACTTGAGGATTGCACCCCATATTCACGGATAGCAAGATAAAGTGGCTTTGTCCCAATCTATAGATAAAAATATATAGATAGTCAACCTACGAGTCTAAAAAGTAGTAATATAGCCTAAGTTTACTGAAAATATAAATAATCCTTCCTCAAAATCGGTCTTGTGATCTTTGGTTTTCCGATTTGAATATATTTTAAATTTTCGATACGTTTTATATACATTCATTTAGATATTTGAGACTTAATTGAGATTCGCAAGTTTCAACCGCAATTTGAATTTGAATATCAAATTTGAATGGTTTTGTACATTGGAACATTTGGCATTCATTTTAAATTATACTTTTAAATACAAGACCACATTCGAACATTCGTTGGTTTCAAATATCAAACATTTGGATTTCGGCTTTTATGGACTTTATTTTATCAATCGTCTCTTTACTCTTATTTTGGACTACTATTATTGTATATTATATATTAATACTTATTGAGTATTCAACTCACATTTTCATTATTTCTTATCCATTTAAATTACAGAGCTACGGGTGTCTTGCATGGAGTTTGGACGCAATCGCAAGCAAAGACTTAGCTTATATTTTGTAAACATATAGTTCTGTATTTAGACTGTAATTATATCAGATGTATTTTGGCATCGTTTGGAGGGAGGATGGGTTGATATTAGTATATTCTATTCTTATGGAATTAGAGTTTGAATTATTTTCGCAATTTGGTTAATTGTGGCATCTAATTTATACTGGGTCGATGACGTGGTTGAATTGTTAATTTGTCACTCTTTCCTTATGTAAATTCAAGTAGATTATGACTATTTATTTATCTAAACGAGTAGTTCAGAGCGATCCTATAAATGATTGATATTATCGTCTATTATTATTGTTAATGTTGAAGTTGTGTGAATATTTTATTAGGCCATGCCTGAATTTGAATTTTATAACTAGATATCGTTATTCTAAATAATATTTTGATAAGTTTAATTATTATTAATTATTAGTATGACTTACTTTGGTCTAAGTCCATGATACCTATAATGAATGAAACTTTTATATTTATAACATTGATACCAATTGATTTATCTTTTCAGAATCGACATATCCGTTTGAAGCATTATATTAGTTAAGACCCAAATGTTGTCTAAATTTTTTAACTGTTCAGTATTTAATACTTATCGTTTGTTGCCTATTATTGTCTATTTAATATGGCCAATTATTGTGGCGACTCAAACCCTAATCATTAAACACGGCTCGTACAGCTCACGAAAAAAAAACTCAAAATTTAAAATCATTAATTATTTATCATTATGTCAACATTCTTCAAGTAAACAACTATTAACTGATTAATACATCATACAAATATCCAAAATGAAAACTACTAAAATCACAAATCGTAGCCCAAAAGAAGCTACTAAGCTTCTGTCAATAATATATCTGGTCTACCTCCTACTAAAATAATAACAACTATCATCCAGAAACTTCTCTACCTAAAAGTCCCATAGCAAAACTACGATCATCTACTAACTCTATGCAATTAACTCAAATCTATAGTTAATAAAACACAAAGTGAGCTAAATATCTAATAAGTAATAATAATCAAGAATGCATAATACACAATAAATATCTCAAATATAAAAAACATAAAGGCCACAACAAAAATACAAAATCTAATTCTATTCGAACATCTATAATTTACCATACTCACAACTCCAAAGTAAAAGCAAGACATGTCACACCGGACCCTCATATTACAGAGATAATAAAATTTATCAATAACAAGTTGAAATCCCCCAGAATCAAAGATCAAAAGATAAATAGAGATTCCCTTATCTGAACATCAGCATAAACGATTTGAATATGAAATAACAATAAACAGTTATACATTCCACCAAATTTAAATGCCATAAAGTTTGACACATGGATTCTACTGAATACAAAACAAGGATTCCTCTAAATCCTAAACTTATGAAGTATCAATAATAACAACATAATACGAAAAATCTCTTAGACCTTATTCTACCACTATTAACTAAAAGGCCACGTATGTCTCCCCAACAACTGGATACTTACAGAAATACCTAATACTAGAAAGTTTGACATGCAACTAAATCCATGATCTACAGATATTCTACCCAACCAAGTACAGATGTTTCACCAACGTGCTTATCATCCGCCTAGCAAAGTACGAAAAATATCTCTATATGTCAAACCCAATATCTCCGACTATTATATCCTCGGTATGATACTCTATGATGGCCACATGACCATGAGCATTCCTTCATATTAAAAAATATATTTAATCACCATCACGATACAGAAATTAGTATTTGATTACTATAAACTATATTAATATGCCACAGGTTTCATATTCCTTGATATCATAATATTTTCATATAATTTCTTTTACCTTAATTATGGAAAGCCAATAATACAAATACTCACGCAATCGAGAATAACACAGAGAAGACTTTGCAACTACGATAGAAGTGTCGTTCTAAGCTTATAAGGATCGTACTTACGTAATTAAGATTAATACAAAGAAGGTTATCACCGAGAAAATAGGAAAGATCCATGGACACACTAAGTATCCAAATAATCTAAACCCATTGGTTCACATCGACCTACTAAACGATTCCACTAATATTCAAATCCACTATTAGCCTCAAAACTTCTCTAACATTTGAATATCCGCCCGCCCATCGCCATGCATCTAGTCTACGCAGATTTTGCCCAATTAATGTTTGACTCTTCCTAATGACTAATAGTATTTCTAAAGCCATAAAATATTTGCTTATTAACTAACATATCACAACCGAATGAAATCCACAAAATATCACCCTTACTTTAACTCTGTCACGATTGATTTTCCCTTTTTCCCATCAGACCGTTAACTTTTTCATTAAAACTTATGATATAAATTACATCCTCCTCCATCCATATAAATATATATATCTCCCAGTATAAGCATATAAATATACAAGCATCCAGAACATTCGCACCATACTTATATACCTATACCTATACATGCCCATAAACATACATTACATAATTTTATACCCCCTCATCCGTATTTACATTAATCTGCTAATATTCATATGTATAAATCCACATGTATTACATGCGTACACTGCCATTCAAACACTCACATCCACTGCCATACATTTTTATGTGTGTATATATATACATATAAAATATGTAATTCTGGAAATAAAAATATTTCTATGTACCACATATATGAGCAGTAAATAACCTCCAATCACACGTCCAACAACTTTCACACATTCGTGTACATTATCATCTGAATAAAGCTTCATGAATATATACATACACAACCAAATTCTCCCATATTACTCAATTACACAATCAGGCTATTAATCAATTCACCACCGACTCAATGTACTGATCCATCTTTGCGACCCCAAAACAAAGCACGAAGCTTTGCTCCCTATCCTTCTTACCTTTCTCTTTTTTTTGCAATGTGAGGAAAAAAAAATTCTACTGTCCCTTTTTTACACGAGAAAATCAGATATTAACCATAATTTTCGTTTCCAAATCACCAAGAAATATACCAAAATATCAGATCAGAGCTTTGCTCGGTATTTTTCCTGATTTTCACTTCACACCCAAAATGACCGATTTTCACACAATCGAAACATACAAAACACAAATATTAACATGAACAGAAAAAATTCGAGAAATTTCAAGAGAACGGCTATGTTACTGCAAAATAGTTGGAATAGGTAAATAAGGAGAACCACTTACAAATGTGTAAAATATGAAAATTACTTGCCTGTTGATTAATTTTGGCACACATGGCACTGTTCTCGGCAACAAAAATGATACAGCAGCTGCATCACCGACGACGAGAACATCCAGTTACAGTAACTTCGCCGCCTCCTCCGTCGATTCCTCGCTACTTTCACTGTTCTCTTATTTCTCTCTCACGTCCGAAAGAATAAGAGCTAGTATATATAGAGAGAAATTGAGGGCAGGAAAATGGAGGCAATGTTTGTCGCGTAACAAATTGACCGGTAAGAGGGAGCCTTCGGTCGGCCATGTGTGGAGAAACGGCACGAGAGCGGCAAGAGTAACGGAGAGAGAATGAGTTTGTTGGAGAGGAGATGAAGAGAAGCTGCTGGAGAAGGGAAGGATAGAGAAGGAGAAGCGTTGTTTGAGGCCATGAGGACCGCCTGGAAGATTCGAGAGGAAACAAAGGGTAGGAGAGAGAAAGGGCAGAGGGTTCTTTGGGGGGAGGAAGAATCGGGATAATCGATAGGGAGAGAGATGATGCTTTTTGCCTTATAATTACTACCATTACAACTATTTCTACTAATTTAAATAATTCATCCTGTTCGTATCAATAATATAAAACCAATATCTAAGCAAATTTTTTTTTAAGTAGGGATTAAATTTTAGAATAATCAATGCTTGTTAATTTGTTCAGGTAAAAATTTTATTTTAAAAATTTATCTTGATCATTTAAAAATTTGTCTGAATTTAACTATAAAATATAAATTTTTAAAAATTTATCCATTTAATTTAAATATTTTTATAATTAATAATTTTTATTGATCTTAGCCTAAAATATTTAAGTATTATAATTGTTGCGGATCTGGTCCGGAGTTAGACAGAGATAATGATACGAATCGGTTTCGGTGGTGGATAGAGATGATTAACTTTTTCTTTTCCGTCTTTTAAACTCAAGACAGTCAACACAAAAGAAACAAGATGGTGTGGTGATAGAATTTAAATTCCTAAAGCTCCGACGTTTCCAGTCGGTCGTGGCGCTTTTTGAGTAAAAGGGAAAGATATATTTTTCTTTTAGATGATTATTTTCAGAGAGAGAATTTTCGGGGCCCAGAAAGAAGTCCCTTTAGGAGGATTACCTCCTTTTATGCGCTTTCGGTTTTGTAACTTATCCAGGAAAAGTATAACTTCTAGGATAAGTACATATTTAGTTTTTTTCAACTCCTATTGGTTTCATAACTTCCCCACTCCTTGTTGGTTTTCATAACTTCTAGGTTTCAACCTAGGTTGGTTATAAGACGTTTCTCTCAAAAAGAACCGTAGTAGAAGTTATCGGGAGTTTTGATATCTTATCCCATGGCGGTATCAGGTTATTCGGGTAATAATACCCATCATTAGCCCTCCATGCTAGAAGATTAAAAATTTTAACTTCTACCATGTTTTCTGATGGGATTGATTACTTAGGATTTTTTCAGATTTTCATTGGTCCGGATTTGGTGACTCCCGTATTTTGGTCACTCCGAATATGTTCACTCCGGATTTGGTGACTCCCTCTTCTTGGTCACTCCTGGTTTATTTACTCCGGATTTGGTGACTCCCGCTTTTTGGTCACTCCGAATTCATTTACTCCGGATTTGGTGACTCCCGCTTTTTGGTCACTCCGAGTTTATTTCCTCCGGATTTGGTGACTCTCACTTTTTGGTCACTCCGGGTTTATTTACTCCAGTTTTGGTGACTCCCGTTTTTTGGTCACTCCAGGTTATTTCTCCGGATTTGGTGACTCCCGCTTTTTGATCACTCCGGGTTTATTCACTCCGGATTTGGTGACTCCCACTTTTTGGTCACTCCGGGTTTATTTACTCCGGATTTCGTGACTCCCGCTTTTTGGTCACTCCGGATATGTTCACCTCGGATTTGGTGACTCCCTTTTCTTGGTCACTCCGGGTTTATTTACTCCGGATTTGGTGACTCCCGCTTTTTGGTCACTCCGGGTTTATTCACTCCGAATCTGGTGACTCCCGCTTTTTGGTCACTCCGGATTTTGTAGCTTGAGTGGATGATCGAGAAGAATGGTCAGATATTTCCGAAAGCGTCATGAAGAGAAGAATTTCAAGTTTCGAGGGCAAGTGCTGGATTGAGGTTGAGGTTCGATTGGACTTTTGAGGTTTTGCAATGAATTGGAGAAGTGGTAGTGATTGGCGTTGTTAGAGTTTGGCAGATCGGGATGATATGTTTTGTGTATGTGTCTTTGTGAAGTATGGGTTGATTGTTGGCATGTGATCGAGTGTGAATGGTTCTTTGGTTTCGGAAGCTATTTTATGTTGGAATTTTGATTCGATCTTGGGATAGAAAGATCGGGTGTTGATGATCGATTTTTGAAAGAATCTTTCGGTCGAGGTTAAGTTCGGAAGAATTGTCCTTATTTTGTTCAAGGATTGGTGTGCGTAAATTTCGAGGACGAAATTTTTAAAAGGAGGAGAGTGTGATATTAGGATCCCATTGGATTATTTTAATATTAATTGTGATTTTGGGTATTTCGGACGTGGTGAAAATAAATTAAAATATTATGAAATTTTTGGGAATGATCGGAGGTGCGGAGTGGGGCCCGGTGTGTGCCCGTAATGTTGTCCGAAGGCCGAGTTGGGATTTTAAAATTAAAGTTATATATATATATATATATATAATAAAAGTAATAATAATAATAATAATAATAATAATAATAATATATATAAAAGTGAAAGAAGGTAAAAGAAAAAAAAAAGGAAAATGAAAAGAAAAAGGAAATTGGGGAAAAAGAAAGGGGGAAAAGGAATCGGGGAGAGAGGAGAGAGAGGGAGAAGGGGCCGGCTAGGGTTTGTGCGAGGAAGAAGAAGGAGGAGGAAGGGGGAGAAGGAAGAGGGCGGCGACGGCGGCGGTGACGCAGGAGATCGGTGGAGAATAGGAGGTCGATGGTGGTTGTGGGTTGGCCGCGATTGTTGCGGTAGTTGCGGATTGAGGCGACGGCGGCGATGGGTGAGAAATCGGTGCCGGAAGAGTCTACGGCAGCCGTTCGGGATGGTAGCGGCGAAATTGGTGGCCGAAGTGTTGTGTGGTGGTCGCAGTGGTGTGCGGTGCTCGTGGGCTGAGGCGGCGGTGGCGTGGTGCGGAGGAAATCGATGACGGCTGCGCGAGGAGAGAAGTCACGCGGGAGAGAGGAGGCGGCCGGTTTCGGCGTCGACGGTGGCTGGGTGGCGACGAGGAGGCCGGCGACGGCCACGTGAGGTGGCGAGGTGGTCGATCGGCGGCAACGGAGCGGCCGGCAGTGGCCGGCAGAGGCTGTGCACGAAGGAGAGAGGAAGAGGACGCGGGAGGCAGGAGAGAGAAAGGCTCGATTGGAGTGCTTCGGGACATCATTTCTTCAGATCTGCAGAGTATGATGTTAAGTGAGTATCCTAAGTTTTACTTATTCGATTTAATTTCCGATGTATTTTTGATGATTTTCTGTGGGAGGTTTTCTGACATGCATGTATTTTTAAATACCCTCAATTTATTAATTGTGTATACGCATGTATGTTTTATCGGTTGTGCGGTGGTTTTGTCTTGTATTTATGATTTGGAGGGTTTTGGACACCAGGACGATATATATATGTATGTTTAGATCAGAGTATATTGTGGAAACCATGAACTGCGCCAGACTAACCACGACATGTTGCCAGGGGGTGGGATCACTACGTGATCCGGAGACCGCTACTTCCTCGCCGTAAGGAAGATGAGGATGGCTACTTCCCGTAGTAAGGAAGATGAGGATGGCTACTTCCGTAGTAAGGAAGATGAGGATGGCTACTTCGTAGTAAGGAAGATGAGGATCGGGCTACTTCCGCCAGTAAGGAAGATGAAGGATTAGCCACCATGTATTTAATCGGTAACCATATTTAATTAACCGTAGCGATTGACGGAAAACTAATATATTCGGACGTCCTAATATATAATAAAACTTGAGGTTGCACCCAAAGTTCGCGGGTGGTAAAACATATAGCAAGTTAAGCTTATCTATGGGAGACAGAAGACATGGATGGCCTTGAAATTTCTTGGCCTAATTAGTAGCTGGCGATATATAGCCGTAGTTTCTGGACGAGGGTAACCCTTCCTCAAGTTAGTACCCATTGATCTTTGGTTTCCGATTTCGCGACGTCTTTGTATTTCTACACGTATTTGGGTGTACGATGATTTGAGATACGTGATTTGCCCGTGGATGGGCAATAGGAATGTCTCGTGACGTCTTGATGTGATAAAACCCTAACGTGTTTTGATTTATGTTTTAGTTCCGCCGGTTTCTCTTGATTTCTGCATTATGAGTTTTAGATCCAGGACGGACGGTATGTGTCTCCACGTGGATGTGGTGGCGGTTGCGATGTATGTGACGCCGGATCATATGATATGATATAAATGCATGAGGTTTTTCTAGGATCGTGAGTTATATGATTTTGTCCGGAGGGGACGAGTTAATGCGGACGACGATTTAAGACGAGACATCTCCTCGATTTTCGGGGATTTCACGGACGTGATGTTTTGTTTTACGTGATTGCTTTGCGATATCCCATGCACGATTTATGAAGATCTTTTTTTATACGATGATCTTTACTGAGCTCTGCAGGCTCACGTTTTCATATTTTATCCTTCGGACTAGTGGCATGGATACGCTTGCGGGAGCTCGGACGTGATCGGGCTCGGATATTCTGTTGGCGGTGGAGATATTGTATTTGGTATATTTCGATCTCGAAGATATGTTATGGTTATTATTTATGGCGGATGGTGCCTTGATCATTGTATGAGAAATATTGAAGTTATAGTATTATGTCGATGAGTTGTTGTAAATGTGGATACCTCACTTGCGATTAAGGATAAGAGGTCATGTATTATTTGTCAGGATTCATATCCCGATGAGATCTTGTGCGGGTTTTATTTATATTGGGTCCTGCATATGTTTGATTGTCACATCCGGGATGGGTTATTGTTGATGATGGAAATATTATTATTGATTTTATTTTTGACCTGCGTATGTTGTGGTCCCGGGTCGTGACAGAGAAGCTTCCACCCACTTGGTAAAATAATCAATTCCGGCTATAATAAACCTCCTTTGTCGCCACCAGGAAGGGTCCGGTATGTCCCACCCCATTGCGCGAATCTGGCCGGTACTTGTAATGATTTCAGTTCGGTCGGAGAAGCATGAGGTATGCTTCCATGGATTTGGCAGTTTTCACATTTTTTGATAAAGTCAGCGGCATCTTTTTTCATAGTTGGCCAAAAATAGCCTTATCGCATTAATTTGAAGGCAAGATTCTTTCCTCCTATATGGGACCCACAAATCCCAAGGTGGACATCACCTAAAGTATAATCTGCTTCCTCCGGAGTTAGGCATCTCAAATAAGGGACGGAGTACCCACGACGGTATAGTTTTTAGTTTTTCGATAATGATAACGCGACCCACCAAATTTTCTTTACTCGTTTAACTTCGTCCCGGATTTCCGAACTATTCCATCGAGATAGATATCGATCATGCGAGTCATCAGTTTTCATTACTAGTGACTTGTAAGATATCTTGATCTACTTCTTCAATACTTGGAGTAGTAAGAACTTCTCGCATACTTCGGGAGTACTGCTTCGGATTTTCTATGGCTGCCGCCTTTGCTAACTGGTCGGCCTTTTCGTTTTCCGTTCTAGAAATATGGTGCATGTCGATTTTATCAAAATCTTGAAATGCACTTCTTACCTTAGTAAGGTACTTTGCTAAACATAAATTTGACACTTCAAAGTCTCCCCGACTTGATTAACCATCAGTTCGGAGTCACTGTAAACCGCAATATATTTTGCTGAACATTCATTGGCCAACTGAAGTTCGGCCAACAGAGCTTCATATTCAGCCACGTTGTTTGTTGTTGGGAACGAAAGCCTCGGTGAATATAGTATTTCCATTCCTTCCGGAGTTCGCAATATCACGCCGTCTCTGCTTCCTGATTGCGTAGAAGATCCGTCCACGTACATCGTCCATGGAGTGGATAATTCCGTTCGGTCAATTTTTTGATCTTCTGCTTCATTATTTTGGGCTGAAAAGGAAATTTCAACCAAAAAGTCTGCCAAAGCCTGTCCTTTTATTGACGGCCTTAGTTTGTACTCAATATCAAATTCTCCGAGTTCGATTGCCCATTTGACCAGTCGGCCTGAAGTATCCAGCTTTTGTAGGATTCCTTTAAGAGGTTGATCTATGAGGACGGTTATCTTATGGGCTTGGAAATATGGCCTTAGCTTTCTTGCTGAATAAACAAGCGCTAGCACTATTTTTACGGCGTGTGTATAACGACTTTCTAGGTCGGACAGTGTTTTACTGACATAGTAAACCGGTCTTTGAACATCCGCTTTATTCTTTGGATTAAAAGCGAACTTAATCTTTGCATCGAAACCTTGAGATATAAAAATAATTCCTCTCCCTCTAATGGTGATGTCAGGAGAGGAGGGCTGGCTAAATAATCCTTTAAATTTTGAAAAGCCTGTTTGGCATTTTCAGTCTATTGGAAACCATTTGCTTTGGTTTCTCTTAAAGCTTTAAAAAATGGAAGGTATTTTTCTGCCGATTTGGATAAAAATCGGGAGAGTGCAGCAAAGCCTTCTGTAAGCCGTTGAACCTCTTTTATAGTTTTTGGTGGGCTCATTTCTGCAACCACCTTTATTTTTTTCGGATTGGTTTCAATTCCTAGCTTTGAAACAATAAATCCCAAAAATTTGCCTGAAGATACTCCGAAAGCATATTTGGTTGGATTTAATTTCATATGATGTTTCCGGAGTATTTCAAAAGCCTCTTCCAAATCCGCAGTGTGATTGTCCATAGCTTTACTTTTAACGAGCATATCATCCACATATACCTCCATGTTTCGGCCGATTTGATCTGCGAATAATTTGTTCACCAGTCTTTGATATGTGGCACCGGCGTTCTTCAATCCGAACGACATTACTTTATAACAGTAACTTCCTTGGTCAGTCATAAAGGAGGTGTGTTCTTCGTCCTCCGGGCACATGCTAATTTGGTTATAACCGAAATATGCGTCCATAAAACTGAGTAGTTCATATCCGGAAGTTGAATCTACCAATAAATCAATTCTTGGCAAAGGAAAACTGTCATTTGGACTTTATTCAAATTGATAAAATCAACACACATCCTCCACTTTTCGTTGCTCTTTTTTACCATAACCACATTAGAAAGCCAGTCCGGATACTGGACTTCCCTTATGAAACCGGCATCCAGTAAATTTTTCACTTCCTGATTGCAATAAGCTTCTTAACCGAGTAGTTCCTTCGTTTTTGCCTAATTGGTTTGTGATTAGGATCCAAACTTAGTTTATGGACCATCACTTCGGTTGGAATCTCAGGCATATCAGATGATGTCCAGGCGAAGACATCTTTGTTCCGTCGGAGGAACTCAATTAACCGCCCACGAACTAGTCCGATCAATGAGTTTCCTATTTGTACGCATTTTTTCGGATCTGTTGGATCCAACGGAATCAAATCAGTAACTTCTCTGGACTGGGCTTGTTGCAACGTATTTTCATCTCGATAATCAAAATCTTCCACAGACCGATCTTGAACATTTTTCTCAACTTGGGATAAATAACATGTTCGTCCGGTAATTTGATCTCCCAATATTTCTCCAACATCATTTGATGTTGGGAACTTCATTTTTAAATGGGGAATAGATGTTACTGCTCCAAAAATTACAAGGCAGGGCCAACCTAAAATTGCGTTATAAACTGAAGGCAGGTCCACTACCAGAAATATAAGTTCGTGAGAAGCAGTTTTTGGGTAGGTTCCCAACGTGACCTCCAATTGGATGGTTCCTTTGACTGTGACTGGTTCATTTCCCACTCCGTACAGTGATCTATTGGCTGGCCGGAGTTAATTAATTTTCAAACCCAATTTAATGAAAGCGTCAAAATAAAGTAAATTGCTAGAGCTTCCATTATCGATAAATATTCGTTTCATCTGGTAATCCACGTTACCATCAGAAACTAAGGCTGATACAACCAATGGATCTGAGTGTGGTGTCCTTACATGATCCATATCCTCCTTACTAAAACTAATTATATCATCACTTTTAAACTTCCGCTTTTATCACTTCGGATGACATCCATTTGGCCGGACTGGGCTTTGGCCGGTCTGGTGGTTATCATATTTACCACTCCGGCCATCACGCGGCTTTTCAATTGTGGCTGCTCCGTCTCCTCTTCTTCCAGTCTTTCACCAGAGTTATCCTCTGATTTTTTTAAGAATTTCTTGAGATGTCTTTTCCTGATCAGACTTTCAATCTCCATTTGCAGAGTCCAGCATTCCTCAGTTCCATGCCTAGGTGAACGATGGTAGTGGCAAAACTTACTTTGATCTCCAATTTCAAGGCTCTTTGGGGCTCTTGGCCACTTGAAGAATTTTTTCTCCCGTATTTACATCAGGATATTTGTTCTTGAATCATTTAACGGGGTAGGATCAAAAGGTCTGAATTCTCTTCGTGTTTAGTTCTTAAACTTCCTTCTGGGCTCCTTTGGATGGGATTCTTCGTTCCTTCTTCTTTTTGGTGATCCTTGATAAGGAGGATTCACTCTGATTGGCTTTTTAGCCTCATTGGCTTCCTCTCACGCCACGACGCCAGGCAAGAACTTCCACTTCTCTGAAAGTTTGTGGATTCGTATGGGCCAAATGTTTAAAAAACTCTCCTGGCTCCAGATTTGCAACAAAAGTGTTTAATTTTACTTCGTAAGTGAGGCGTGGAATTCGACGAGCTTCGGAAGTGAATTTTGATAGGAAGTTCTTCAGGTTTTCATTTGGACCCTGTTTGATACGGGCCAAGTGCCATGGTTGTTTTTCTATTCTTTGACTTGAAGCAAATTGAGAAAGAAAATTATCTGCTAATTCTTGGAAGGACCGAATTGAGTTGGTTCGCATTCGGTAAAACCAGATTCTTGCATCCCCTTTCAAAGTCAAAGGGAAGTATTGACACATCATCATTTCATCTAAGTCTTGAAAACTTAGTATCGTCCGGAAGTGATCCAAATGATCCATTGGGTTAGTACTTCCGTCATATGTGACAATGACTGGCATTTTGAATTTCTGGGGTAATGGACAGGTCCGGATTTCCGTTGTGAATGGGGACCTCCTTAGATCGCTAGTTCGTCCCTCAGATTTTTCTCCGAAAAGATAATCCCACATCTTTTCTAATTTTTCTTCTCTTTGAGGTACAACAGCAGATTTTTTGGTATTGAGATAAGTTCTCAATTCTTCAGGAGCTTCGGATCGGAGATGTTTGACGTTTTTGGCATTGAGATCAGTTCTCAATTCCTCAGGAGCTTCGGATTGATGATGTTGGACATTTTTGGCATTGAGATAAACTCTCAATTCCTCAGGAGTTTCAGACCGGTGTGGTTGTTTATTTTTTCCATTCGGAGGCAAGTTGGAGGAAGCTTCCTCTTGGTCAAGAGGTCTCCTTTCACTCCGGGGATTTCGTCTTTCTGGGTTGTCTTCAATGGATCTTGGGTCCAACCGGCCCTCTAATCGAGATCGGCCTTCGCCCCTTTCTCTTGAAAATATTTTTTCTTGGATATGTACAGTTGATTTTTTCTTCCGCCTATTTTCCATTGAAGCAGGAATATGCGTCGCTGAAGAATGGGCATCTGGCTTTGGACGTCCTACTTCTTTGCGTAAAGATTGAATTTCTTGAGTCATTTGCTCCATACAGGCGTTCATTGCTTGTATGAGTTGATTCTGTTGATTTCTTTCCGCTCCCGGCAAAGGAATGTTATTTTCAGGAACGACATTTTCTAATGCTGGAGCACTTACGGCCGGAGCACTTATCTCCGGTGCACTTATTGCCGGAGCACTTTGATGCGTTCGGGTGTTAACCATTTTATATATATTTATTTTTTTTAGTGGTGAATCAAACTTTTGTCTGATTCCCACAGACGGCGCCAATGTTGCGGATCTGGTCCGGAGTTAGACGGAGATAATGATACGGATCTGGTCCGGTGGTGGATAGAGATGATTCTTGCTGCTCCGTCCTTTTAAACTCAAGACCTATACAACACAAAAGTAAACAAGATGGCCAGCAGGCCAATAGGGCTAAATCCCCAAAGGCTCTCTGACGCTCAAGTCAATCATGGCCTTTTTTGAGAGTAAAAAGGGAAAGATATATTTTTCTCTTTTAGATGATTATTTTCAGAGAGAGAGAATTTTCAGGACCGAAAAAAAGTCCCCTCCCTCGGAGGATTACCCTCCCTTTTATAGGGTTTCCTTTCAGTTTTGTAACTTATCCGGAAAAGTATAACTTTTCCGGATAAGTACATTTAGTTTTTTCCAAACTCCTGTTGGTTTCATAACTTCCCCACTCCTGTTGGTTTTTTAACTTCTCCGTTTCAACCTCCGGTTGGTTATGACACGTTTCTCTTAAAAACAAACCGTAGAAGTTATCAAGAGTTTTGATATCTTATCCCATGGACGGTTACCAGTTATTCGGGTAATAATACCCATCAATAATCATTTTTTTATAAACAAATTTTGTTTTCAAAATATGAATCTTAGTCCCCAAATAATTGCTAATACGTTTATCCCTCTTTTTTTTTTTTTCTCTATGTTGTCCTATTACAATTTCTACATATTAATGATTTCTTAAATCTCCACAATTGAATGACTTTACCTAAGAAATTTTATCCTTTAAAATCAAACATTCATCAAATTTTTGCTTCCCTTAAAACCAAAGAGTACATAATTTCAACATGCCATGGTTCATGCCTGCACTATCAAATCATTAATATTAAAAAAATAGGTCTCTCTTTGCCAAATAATTACACAAGTATATAATTTTTCTGACCTCAAACATCGTTATAGTTAACAAGTAATTACATCAACCCACTTACAATAATCACAACTAAAAATTGTCTTCCAAATATGACTCCTGTATACCTGGGTGCGCAGTTTGTATACTCCATTTCAGAGGATCACGGAAATTAGGAAGGGCCCCCCAACCTGAGAAAAGCTTATTTTTGTTGGCGGCCTTCCCTACTGCCTCTACACTCTAGAAGACCAGGTCTCCAACCTCAAGCGAGCGAGCTTTTACCCACAGGCGTTCTCAAGCAGGCGATGCCACATACTTCGGGAAGCATGTCCAAGTATTCCCTGAGTCACTAGGAGTTGGCGGCTGGATCAAAGCACTCAACCTGCAGGCTGGGTAATCCCACTTCAATGGAGACGACTGCCTTGACCCCGTAGTAGAGACTGAAGGGCGTCTCTCGAGTCAGCTCCCATTGTGTTGTGCGATAAGACCATAGCACGGAGGGCAACTCGTCAACCCTGGAGCCCTCTGGTCTTCTAGCCTGGTCTTTAGTCCGTATAGTATCGTTCAATTTATGACTTCAACTTGCGCGTTTGCTTAAGGGTACGCCATTAACGTGTGGACCAACCTGATGCGCAGGCTCGCGCAGTACTTGGTGAACCGCTTGCTCGTGAATTAGGTCTCGTTGTCGATCACTATAACCTCGAGAATTCCAAAACGACAAATGATACTCTGGCGGACGAACTCCGTAGCATTCTGCTCGGTGATTCGTGCCAGGAGAACAGCTTCCACCCATTTGGTGAAGTAGTCGATGCCGACTATAAGAAATTTTCTCTATTCAGAGGCCAAGAGTACCGGTCCAAGGATGTCTAGCCCTCATTGTGCGAATAGCCATGGGGATTGGAGACTACATAGCTCCGTGTGGGGTGGATGCGCCATGGATCCGTGGACTTGGTAGCTCTTGTATTTCTTCATGAATTTTAGGGCGTCACGCTTTATCGTAGGCCAAAAGAGACATTGTCGTATGATTTTGAATGCGAGGTTCTTTCCCCCAATGTGCGAGCCGCATATGCCAAGGTGGACCTCGCTTAGTGCAAACTCGGCTCCCTTAGGGGAAGACACTTCAAGTAGGGGGTCGAGTATCCTCACCGGTATAGCTTGCCATCGATGATTGCGTACCAATTCGCTGTCTTCTTGATCCGTTTGGCTTCATCTACATCCGTCGGTAACGTCCTATCCGTCAGGTACTTGTGATATGTAGTTATCCAGCTGTCATCTTCGCTGACCTACAACACCTCATGATCTGGACCATCCACGCTGGGCGTGGCCAGTATTTCTCGCATGTTCCTGGCGTATTGCTCTGGAGACCTGGCGGCTACCTCTCTTGCCAACTGATCAGTCTTTCAGTTCTCAGTCCTGGAGATATGTTCGATTTTAAGATTTTGAATGTCTGGATTTTGACTTTTACCTAGCCAAGTACTTAGCGAGCTGAGTGCTTGATGCCTTAAAGACTTCCTGGATCTGGTCGACCACTAGCTCTGAGTTGCTGCGTACGACCAGTGCCTTGGCAAAGCATTCTTAAGCCAGACAAAGTCTTGCTAGGAGGGCTTCATACTCTGCCACGTTGCTAGTGGCGAGAAAGGTCAGCGCTACAAAGTACTTGATCTCCTTCCCAACAGGGGTTTTGAGCACCACTCTAGCTCCGCTGCTTGTTTGAGTGGAAGACCCGTCGACATTCAAGGTCCACACGGGAGTACCTGGTGAGCCCGTAATCTTTGGATAGTGCGGGACATCTAGAGCCGGGGTTGTTGCTTCGAAGATGAAGTCTGCCGGACCCTGACCCTTAAGGGCTGGTCGTGGCCGAAACTCCACGTCAAACTCGCCCAACTCTATCGCCCACTTAACCAGCCGTCCAGAGGTTTTCGGCTTCTGGAGGATGGACTTCAGCGGCTAGTCGATCAGGACAATGATCCAGTGCGCCTGAAAATAGGGCCTTAGCTTCCGTGCGGAGTAGATAAGGGTCAAGGCGATCCTCTCTGCTTGTGGGTATCGAGTTTTTGCATCCGTCAATACCCTACTCACGTAATAAACAGGCCACTGTCCCCCATCGTGCACTCTGACGAGTACAGCGCAAAGTGCTGTGTATGATGTGGCTAAGTAGAGGTACAGATCCTCACCCGCGGATGGTGAACTCAAGAGAGGCGGGCTGACGAGATACATCTTCGGTTCCTAGAAGGCTTTCTCGCACTTGTTCGTCCAGCTAAATCCAGAAGCTTCGGTTCCTCTAAGTGCCTTGAATAAGGGTAGATACTTCTCTACAGACTTGGCCAACAACCGCGTTAGGGCGGCTAAGTGCCCCGTGAGTTTCTCGACTTCTTTTACAGTCCGTGGAGGGTTCATGTCGAGGATGGATCTGATTTTCTCCGGGTTTGCTTCTATGCCGTGTTGGGATATTATGAAGTCTAAGAACTTTTCGAAGATCACTCTGAATGCACATTTGCCCGGATTGAGCTTCATGTTGTCGACCCGGAGTACCTGGAAGGTTTCCTAGAGGTCTTGGACATGATCATCGGCCATTTTGCTCTTGACGAGTAAGTCGTAAACATACACTTCCTTGTTTCTTCCAATCTGGGCCTCAAACATTTTATTCACAAGGCGCTGGTAAGTGCCACCAACATTTTTAAGACCAAATGGCATGGCCTTGTAACAGTATGTTTCCTAGTCGGTCATGAAGGAGGTGTACTCGTCGCCCATATCCATTTTAATCTGATTATAACCTAAATAGACGTCCATAAAGCTCAAGAGTTCATGTCCGGACGTGGAGCCTACCAACTGATCGATCCGAGGGAGCGGAAAGCTGTCCTTAGGACAAGCTTTGTTCACATCGGTGAAGTCCACGCACATTCGTTACTTGTCGTTGCTCTTTTTTGCAAGTATGACATTGGATAGCCAGTCTGGAGACTGGACTTTCCTTATAAATCCGGCATCCAGCAACATTTTCACTTCCTCTCTGACGGCAATTAGCTTCTCGACGGAGTGGTTTCTACGCTTCTGCCTAACAGGCTTGTGACAGGGGACGAGGCTCAACTTGGGGACCATCACCTCAGTCGATATTCGGACATGTCCAGCAGGAACCCACGCGAATATGTCTGAATTTTTTCGAAGTAAATTAATGAGCCGGTTGCTGTGGTTTACGGGTGTAGGTTCGTTATCCAGGCCATATAGAGGGCCATCGACCGCTCTCATTCGGTTCCTTCTCAGTCCAAGTTTAAAGAATGTATCGAGGGACAATAAATTTTGAGAGCTTCCATTATTAATAAAGACCCGTTTTATCTAGTAGTCAACCATACCGTCTGAAACAATAATTGATACAACGAGGGAATCGAAATGGGGAAAGATTATATATGTCATATCGTCGCTACTAAAGTTAATAACAACGCTTCTATCCCCAAGCCTCACTCTCTTGTTGCTGGAAGTCTGCCCGGGCTGCGCCTGCCGATTGCTGTTGGCTAGTCCAACAGAGATCATGCTGATTATGCCAGCGGCTGTACGGTTCCTCGGAGGATCACTCGCCTCGCCCTCTGAGGCCGCGGGGGCCTGCCCCGAGCCTTTAATGAACTGTGTGAGATGTACACGGCGAATTAAGTCCTCTATATTTTGCTGGAGAGTCCGGAAGTTCTCCGTGGAGTGTCCCAAATAGCGGCGGTATTGGCAGTACTTCGTCTAGTCCCCACTGCTAGGTCCCTTCGGCGCCTTTGGCCATTTGAAAAATTTCTTCTGATTTGCATCAGGATGTTGGCGCTGGTATCGTTCAGAAGAGTTAGTGACGCGGGTCCGTATTCCATTCTGGGCTGCCGCACAAGCCGCGGTTGCCTACGGCGCTCCTGGAGCGGTCATTGTCGCCATTCCTGTTCTTCCCAACGACTAGCTTCGGACCTTCTGAGGGTCGGTCCATGCGTTCGAGACGCCTAGCCTCGTTAGCCTCTTCTGCCGAGATATATATTCGGGCGATGGCTTCAACTTTTCGAAAGGACTGGGGACGCTGGTGCATCAAGTGCTTGAAAAAGTCCCCCACGGCCAGCGTGGCAACAACAGCGTTGAGTTTGAACTCCTCAGAGAGCTTTGGGATCCGGCGTGCTTCAGCGATGAAGCAATTGAGGAACTGCTTCAGGCTTTCGTCCGACCTCTGACGAAGGTGGACCAGGTGCCAAGGCTGCTTCTTATCCATACAGCTGGAGGTGAACTGACTCAAGAAGCAATCAACAAACTCATCGGAATAGTGGATTGAGTTTGGCTGGAGGTTGTGGAACAAAAGCAGTGCGTCCCATTTGAGAGTGACCGGGAAGTATTGGCACATCACGGTCTCGCTTGCTCCCTGGAGGGACAGATGACTGTGGAAATTGTTGAGATGGTCCATTGGGTCCTTGCTCTCATCGTACCCTTGCAGAGTCGGCATCTTAAACTTACGGGGGAGTGGCTGAGTCCGAATGTCCATTGCAAAGGGTAACCTCCGTAGGTCAGCAGAGGAACGGTCGGACTTCTCCTTGAATAGGTGATCCCATATCACCTTCACTTTCTCTTGCTTCGGCGAGTTAGACCCGCTCCTCCTCACGTTAATGACATCGCGAAACTCGGTGTGACTCCGCGCTTCCTGCTAGACGTGCTGCTCGCAGCGGGGGAAGTCACGGGCTGCACGAGCCTACGGCTGTCTGCCTTCTCTTACCGTGAGAGTTTCGAGGGTTGCACCACTCAAGGCTCTCCTCTCGATTATCTTGATTGGGGCGGCTTCCGGCCGCAATTTGGGCCCTGCTGCCTGAGGCCGCCTGGTCTTGGCATCGTCGGGCCGATCTAACCTTCCCCTGGGGGCTCTGGTGCGACGCCCTCCTCGCCGGGAGGATGACACCTGGGACTCTTGCGAAGTAGCCTCATCCACTGCATTCTCATTCGATTGCAGAGGGCTTGAATCATCAACCGCATATTGGCCATATCGACGGCTAGCTGACGATTGTCAGGCTGTGGTTGCTCGTTGGCACAGCTACCCACAGAGGGATCGTTGCCATGAGTTGCTACGTCCCTTGCTGGCGTTCTGGCTTTACGCTCTGGTGTTGACCATCTTCATGCGAGGGGTTGAACGTTGAAGGGAGACGCTAGACTTTTTGTCGCGTTCCCACAGACGTCGCAATGTTGTGTCCCAATCCAGGGTTGTCGTACAAATTAAGGGAGCCTTCGGATTCTGATTTGGGGCAAATCTCGAACGGGTCCAGTCTCGGTCTCTGTCTCTATGAACTTGAAACCTGAACAACACAAACTATAAACAAAGGCCAGAGGTCAACGGGATTTCTCCCACCGAAAACACTCCAACGCCTAAGTTAGTATCTTTCGTAATAAACAAAAAGGGCGGCGCACTCTTAGAGAAGCGCCGGAAGGTGTAGAGCGTGTGGTGGGAGTGTGTTTATACAAGAGTGTTGATTTGACAAGCGTTTGGGGGGAGGCTTGGCTCACCGTATGTACCATAGGAGGTGGCTCACTCTCGAAGCCTGAGAAGGCTGAGAAAGTAGGATCTGGAAGATGGTTAGAGAGATAGGCTGATGAAGCGTGTAGCAGATTGTCCAGAATCCAATCCCCATCCTCATAGAAGAAGAGGGATTTTACAGCCTCCAAGGTATGAAGCTTTTGGGGCGAAAATCATCGTCGCAGGGATCTGTCGGCCGTCGGCTGCTGACGATGGACGAAAATGTCAGCTGTCACCTTGTGGCGGCAAGGAGACCGGCGGGCGCTGTCGGCCATGCCTAGTTTGCTACTCGTGCCGGGATTGGCCGGGACACTGCAGTACATTACGCAAGCCATGCTGACAGAGCTGACTCTTTTCCCATTTGCTCACTTCCCCTACGTTGCCTGCTATTACTTTTAAGAGCTGCAGATGGTGTTGATTGGCTGGGCGTGCTAAGCCGCTACGTAGGATTCCCCTGTCCTTGAGCTAATTTGATTGCTTGGGCCGTTTTCCCCTGGATTGGGCCTCACGCCTTCAGGGCCTCCTTGGTACTGGACCCAATAAAAATGATTTAAACTCATTGTAAAATAATTTATTATATTATTAAATTTAGTAAATTTTCTATTGTATTGTTACTTTGTGTAACACTTACGGTGATTTCTGATACAAATTAAGCAAAAAAAAATATATTTAAAAAAAACAATCTCAGTATGAAGCAAAACAAAGGCATAAAAATAGATATCGATCATGAAAGAGCTCTTAATAATTTTAAAATAAAGAAACAAAATTTGAGAAAGCATTTTTTATAATGTTGCAATATTAAAACATTCATATTCTTAAAAAAACACATAAATAACCCTAAACACGTAAATATCGATCATACAACCATTTACATTTATTTATTTATTTTTATTTTTCAAATATAATAATTTATAGGTCTAAGAATTTTCATCCAAGGCACCACTAGGCTCTGCCCAATTTTGTAGCAAACGTAGGCATCATGCACCATAGCCTTCACTGCGTTCCCTGAGTAGTTTCATCGCCAGGCAGCTCCTGCGTTTCCTAAGTAGTTCCCTAAGTGGTTTCATTGCCGGGCCGCTCCTGCGTTTCCTGAGTTGTTCCCTGAGTTGTATCATCGCAAAGGAGCTCATTCACCAGTTTCTGCCCAATTTTGTAGCAAAAGTAGGCATCATGCACCAGAGCCTTCACTTCCTCTTTCGAGAAAACCCTCGCTTCATAGTTAATTCGACCACCACTGCAACATCGCCCCAATGCGGGTGACTCATAGGGTACTTCAGATGCGGTGGCCAGAGCTTTCAAACTGCTATTACAATAGCTCGGCTTCTGGCAGATACGCGCCACCAGATGGGACAACTCCACCGTTTTGCACGGCAGCACTCCACGGGAAAGTTTCAAATCAAGGCCGTCACCCACGAAGCAGATCTTACTATCGCCCAAAAACTTCAACAAATCCTCTGGAATCTTATCCACGTACTTCAGCTGAACAACTAAGCAATTCTCATCATCAATGCAGATCACTAGCAGCGAATTGGCAAGGAAGGCCCTCCGTCTGTTCTTACTTGCATGCAGGTTCAGGCCAACGATGATAGGTCCTTCCTCCAGAAGCCTGGGTTTCAAGCGTTCCGTGATCCAAGAGCTTATTCGTGCCTCAGAATCAAGCACCTCAACTTTAACAGGATTGTCTTTAAATTTAATCTCGTACTTGCCCAATTTCAATAAAATGGACATGGGTATCATCCTCCTCTCCGTAGTTTTAGTTTGAAGCTGCAATGATACGAATGAGGAATTGTATAATATTCCGTTATTTGCGGTCAAGTATATTATTTAATTAAGTAGCACAATAATAATAATAATGATATTATTATTATTATTAGATTAATAATAGTCTAATAATAATATTAATATATTAGAAGCACAATAATGATATTATTATTAATATTAATAACAATAATTCCCATGTCTCCCTCAACTTCTCACGTCTTCATATTTTCCTCACCAAACAACCCTCAGCCGACTCTCTCACCTGCCCCCTCTCGATTCTTAGAAGTTTTAACAAAGCCATAGATGATGCAAAACTTTGATGAAATCGGAGAAAAACGAGAGAGAGAGAGAGAGAGAGAGAGAGAGAGAGAGAGAGAACAATGAGAGTAGGGTCGAAGGGTAAAAAAGGGTAAATCATCAATTTACACTGTTACTGTTGGTGTCCGCCGTTGCTACCGTCGTCGAAGACATCGCTATGAAAACTATTGCCGCCGCTGTGAAACAAATATAAGGCAGGTCATACTCACTATTTTCCCTACTTATTTGAGGGTGATTTTCGATACTTTACCTCCACATTGCAGATGACTTCATTAATTTTTACTATCTCATCTAAATTGTAAGTAATTCTCCCTATTTCACCTGTTTTTCCAGTTTATAAATAATTTCTCTGCTTGTTCGAACAAAACAGAGAGAGAGAGAGAGAGAGAGAGAGGGATGGAATATGATTTCATCAAAAAACTGTTAATAGTAGAAGGAATCAAAATTACCTAGTGCGTATTCAGAGCAATGCGTATTTGGAGCAATGGCGAAGAAAAATTAGGCCAACGGCAGAGAAAGGAGAAGGGAGGTGGAAGAAAGAAGAAAGGGAAGGAAAAGAAAAACAAAAAAAAATAAGAAAGGAAGAAGAAACAAGAAAATACAGAAATAGAAATAAAAGGGAGAGAGGAAGGTTCAGGAAGAAAAAAAAATGAACGAGGAGAGACAAGGGGGATTTATAACACTTACATATATTATAAGATATAATTATATATATATTAAAAATGCATTATGGTTAATATATATTATATTATAATTTAGATTATATATATATATATATATATATCAAAGTACATAATATATAATATAATTGTTAAAACTTACTTTTATTATGTTACATTTCTATCATGGAATTTGCTAAGTGCTTTTGCGTATGCATTTGAATATATGAGTATATATATGATTGGCCTATTCCGGTTAAGCTTAAAAAGACTATAAAAATACTAACATAAAGGAATATAACCACACCATAATATAGTTTATAATAATCAAATACTGATTTTTATATCTAAGTGGTGACGAGATATATTGTCTAATGTGTCAGGATACTTATAGCCGTATGAATATCGTAGAACATGATATCAAGAAAATCATTATAGGAGATTTTGGGTTTGAAATATAGAGATATTTTGCCATGTTTGGTTGGGTAGATGATAGGTGCACCAATGAGACTACTTGGCTCGACATAGTTTCCATGGACCACAGATTTGGTCAGAGGACAAACGTTCGGGTCTCAATTAACTCATGAAAGTATCCAACCGTTGGAAAAACATATGTAGCCTTTGGATAACAATGGTTGCATAAAATCCAAGAATTTCTTTGTGATATCTTATTATTATTTAGACCTCTTGAGTTGTGATTCAATAAAATTCATAAGTTATATTTGATATAATTCATGTGTTAGATTTTATAAAATCTGAATTCAATGAAATTCATATCATTTACGATTGTTTGTTATTCAATCGGTTCACATTAATATTCAGACCAGGAGATTTTTTTATTTCTCATGATATTGGATTCAAAAAAATTTTTACCTATCACTAATAAATGTTATTATCTTTGTAACATGAAAGTTTGAGGTGACCTTGTCTTACTTTTTGCCTTTTGAGTCATAACTACAACAAAATATAGACTCTCAGATAAATTTATTTGTTAGATGTTATATTACTTTTGTGGCTCTTGTTATATATCACTCATTAAATATTCAATATATTTATTACTATTACCTATTTTTGATTTACAACATCTTGGGTCCGAAATTAAAAAAAAAAATCCCTAAAATTTTGAGACGTAAATATTCATAATCGGCAAATTTTAAGAAATTTTTTTAAAAAAAAATTAACATGCACGAGACCATATATTCAACTATTTTCTACACAGCCTAATAACGTAATTTTTGTTAAAAAAAACAAAAAACAAACATCTCCTCACAACTACTAGAAAATCCGCGTAACATTTTTACAGTATTTCTAAATATTTCGTCCTAATATTCTAAAATATCAAACCACAAAACAATCAAAAAAATTTGACATTTTGAGACGAATATAATATTGCTCGACCGAATAGGAAGAGAAAGAAGGGAGGAAATAATATACTTACGATTGAACTCGACGATGACAGATGACCGGCCGCACAAGCACGAAGGAGATAGAGGGAGATGGAGAGATAGAGGGAGACGAAGTAGGCGACCGCTGGGATCTGAGAGGGAGGACGGCGGCTGCTTGTGTTTAGGGTTTAAGTTTGATTTGGGGGAGATATTTCGAGTTTTAAATCCAACTCTCGTTATTTCCAGTTTTAAAATTAAAAAAAAAAAAGAATATAAATATAATAAATCATCCTCTCTCTTCGCATTTCTTCTTTCTTCCCGAACCTTCCTCTCCCCCTTTACTTTTTCTTTTCTTTTCATTTTATCCTTTCTCCCTTCTCAGCCATTCCTAATTTTTCTTCGCCAGGCGGCGATTCGGCCCGGCACAACGGCACCGGCCATGGAAGCCTATAGGTAACCCCGATTCTCTCTACTATTAATGGAATTTTTCATGAAATCGTGGTTCATTCTCGATTTTGCCCCATTTTCCTCTTCTCCCTCGACCCCACTTCACTGTTCTCTCTCCCTCTCTCTCTTCGTTCTTCTCCGCTCTTGGAACATCCGTGGCTTAAATAAAATTCTGAAAAGCTAGTTGTTGCAGCAGCTCTATGGGTTTGTAGGCGTTGGCATGGGTCGGTAGATGAGAACGCGAATCCATAGGGGTAGGTCAGCATCAGCTGGGGTGCTTGGATTATTATTATTATTATATATTTAAATATTATTATTATATATTTAAATATAATTCTATAAAAAAATTAATATTTATTATATAATTTATATTTTAAAAAAAATAACGTCCGTACTATTTTTCCTTTCTCATTCAAGAATTTATTACGATTTATTTTCTAAGATATTTGCTAAACTCATTTTATAAAGACCAATTTTACATTAAATAAAAAAAATCCTTATGTCTCCTTATATTCTTGGCAAAGTGTTAACCCTCACCGATAAAGCACGAAAATATTATTTAATTTTTTTATATTAAATCGTTAAACTTTAAATTTTGACTTTAAAATTCTATTTAATAATCGTTTATTAACTATTTTTATGTTTTTATTGTAAATTATTTGACATATATTCATTCCGAAGCCACTGTAACAATGGTGTGGTTTTTAGATTTTGATGTTTTGTCCTTTTTCTTTCATATGTATTTGAGATTTATTTTTTAAGGTTTTTGACAATTTTAATTTGTACAATTCTACTATTTTCATAAAACAATCTAATTAATTAACAAAAAAATTGCTACGAGCAATATTTGACAAGCTACCCTTAAAAAAGATAATTATATAAATATATATATATTTTTTAAAAAATATATTTTATCTATATTATAATATGGCAATTATAAGTTCAAATAGCATAAATTATATATATTTTATTATTTACTTATTACATCTAATAAAGAGAATTATGATAAGAAGTTTTAAAATTAAAATGGCTTAAAATTGTCAAAAAATACTGGTTGAATATCTATATGAAGTATTAATTTATCATGCTATAAAATAAACCAAATTTTTTAGCCCTTTGTCTTTTTATGGTTTCCTAATTTAGATAGATTTATAATTAAAATTATATTTCTCCTATAATATATGATGTGTTTCTAACCATTATTCATAGTCTTTTGCACCTGATAATACAATAATTTTCTCTTTCTCAACCATTACCGTTTAAGTCGGTAGGCACTTGGGGATTCTAATTTTTTCGAAGAAAAATAGAATTATTCTTGTTTTGTCTAGGCTATACAATTGAAAAAAAATCTAATCACTAAATTTTAAATATTGAATAATAATATCTAAATAGTTATTTTTATTAAAATTTTTAAATATTAGACTTAATGTTTTATAGATGCTAATATTATAAAAAATTAAATATGTAACTATATATAATATATTTTTTATTCTTAAATTTTAATCTAATTATCTTATTTAGAAAAAAAATTTTGTAAGATCTTCATTTTCTAAATGGTTAGGTTACGACTCCTATACCCATCTATTGGCAACAAATACAACTAGACTCATAAATCGTTATTTTTTGTATGCAATCATGATACTATATTCTAAATGATCATCCATGGGATTTCAATTTACAATACTCAATAATACAATAGTGTGCCTTCTAATTAGATCCGTATGATTAGATCTAATCATTAAGAAGCTAATGCATCTAAATCCTTTCACGGGCGAAGGCGACGTGTGATGACGTGACAAATGTGTAACACAAGAGAAATTAAGTTTTGGGCGAGTGTAAGTTGAGAGAAAAAGAGAGAAAAGGGGAAGAGAGGAAGAGATGACACGCGGACGTTTTTAGAAACTCTATAAATGGAAAGAGTTATTTTTGTATACTGAGAGAAATTGCTTTCTTTCCTTCTTCTCTCGCTTGATGTGCGGGAATAGCCAGAATCTAACGGCACGTTTGGTTTCTGGAATGGAATAAGGTGGGAATAGAATAGTTATTCCCAGGGAATAGAATAGTTATTCCCAGGGAATAGAATTAGATGGGAATAAATTTAGGAATTGTTATTCCTATGTTTGGTTGTTGGAATAGAATTAGTTGGGAATTTGTATTACAATGTTTGGTTTGTAAAATTGTATGAGGAATAAGGTAAGAATTTATCGGAATGACGCTTTTACCATTATAATAATAATAATAATAATAAATAATAAAATAATAATAATAATAATAATAATAAATAAATAAATATAAAATAATAATAATAATAATAAATAATAATGATAATAATAATAATAATAAATAATAATGATAATAATAATAATAATAAATAATAATGATAATAATAATAATAATAAATAATAATGATAATAATAATAATAATAATAAATAATAAAAATAATAATAATAAAAGTAAAAATAATAATAATAATAAATAATAATAATAATAATAATAATAATAATAATAATAAGCAAATTTGGGTTAATCAAAAAATTGTGTGGGAATTTTTTTTCCTCCCCAACAAGGAATAAAAAAAATTTAATGGCATCAAGGAATAGTTATTCTAATCAAGGAAGTATTCATTACATTATTCCCAACCTATCAAACGGTGGAATAGTAAACAATATTCCTCCAACCAAACATCACCTAAGGAAAAAAGAAGTCCCTTCCTCTGTGCATTTAAGAGAGTATTTATAAGGGGGAGTCTAGCCATTAGAAATGCCCATCCTATTGCTGCCTCTTGGGAGGTTGGCCACCTACCTCGCCTGGATGGCGCCAATGCCGTGCTCAAGCGTCTTGGCGTGTCTGATAAGTTAAAGGTTGCTAAGGAATGGCTGGCGTCGATTTGAGGTGACGCGTATCCGGTGCTCTTTATCCTATGCGCTCCTTAGTAACTGTGAAATACATTACCAAACCCTCTAATTATCGACTTATTTTGACGTTTGACCGACTATCATCCTCACGTATAATAAGAAAGTTCTCGGTCATCGATTATACTTGATTGGGAGGCTTCTTGGGCTCCCGCGAAATGTCCTCGGGCATTTCGGCGCTTGAGGTCTCGGACATAACAATCATCCTTTTTTTTGTATTTTATTAAGAACAATTTAAATCTTTAAATAAATTACAATCCTATCTATAACAATATCCTCTATAAATTTTAAAAAATAGATTAAAATCTCTTCTTACTTTCTGCTAAATATTGAGGTTACTTTAGATCTACTATTTATCCTCCCAACATTAATGACCCTCTAATTATATTTTTTAATCGATTCTAATAAAAAATTAAGAGTAATTATTATGAAATTATTTAATAATTAATTTTATATTTTATAATAATTTTTTTTGAATGATATTAATTTGAATGTGTTTTATATCCTAAAATAATAGTGCCTGATTAAATGTTTTTGAATATTAAATAAACTTTTAAATATATTTTATAAATAAAAAATAAATTATAAAAATAATTATAAAGAAGCGTTAGCCTAATATTTTTATATAAATATTATTTTATAGTCAATGGAGAATATCCACTTAAAGAATTTTATTATGTGCAGTACGGAGAAGTAATGGCAGCGAGGTGCAGTGCGGGGCAATAATTGTGGAAGGTGGTGTGCAGAGCGATGATGCAGCGAGGTGGAGTAATCAGCAATAATCTGCGAGGTCGAGTACGGAGCAACAATGCCGGAGTTGGCGTGCAGTGCAAGGATGCAGCTGTGCAGAGCAATGATGCAGCGAGGCCGAGTACGGAGCATTAATGCAGAAGCTGGTGTGGTTGAGTACGGGGCATTAATGGTGGTACGTGGTGTGCAGAGCAATGATCAGCGACGCGGAGTACGGAGCAATAACGCAGTAGGTGTGGTTGAGTACGGAGATCAATGGCGGAAGGTGGTGTGCAGAGCAATGACGCAGGGAGGTGGAGTAAGGAGATTAATGGCGGATGGTGGTGTGCAGAGAAATGATGCAGCGATGTGGAGTACGGAGCTATGCAATAAGCCTTTCATTGTCTAGGTGACTCTACCAAATAAGTGTTATCTTATGAAGGTTTTTAAAGATGATACATACAAAATTCTTAGGTTTTTTATAAACTATTTTTTAAATAACAAGATTTCAAACTATTAATCTAACGAATAATCTAATTCAAGTATATAACCAAAAAAATCTACTGCAGCCCTATGTATAACATTTAGAGAGTTTGAATTTTTGTGTGATTACGTTTTGTCAAGAACCATTTTATACTAATACACACGAATCACATATTTTACACTCAATGTTAGATTTCACTGTATATATACTCAAAAAAAAAAAATGATTGAACTCACAGGCTATTCTTCAAAATTACAGAAAAATAAGAGTTGATACGTACCGAAGATAGGATTGTGATCCGATTACAACAAGTTAGACTTTTGCACCTTCTAGTCTAAATTCCGTGCCCTATAATAATAAACGAGATGGCAGAGAACACATGACTCACTTCCTGATATATCTTTTAACACTCAAATTAAAAATATTTTTAAAATTATGAAAGATGTAAAAAAAATAGGAATGATTTTATTAGTGAAACTAATTGAATTCGGAGGATTGAGCTCCGTAATATTCTAAAGACAGAAGTATTTTTAGGCAAGAGTCTTTTCTTCTACACCGCCTCTTGTAATACACGGTCCCTGTTCAATTAAATTAATATCGTCAATTTATATTGGGTTTATTTGGATATATTAAAAATACTTGTGCAATGAGAATTTGAAGAAAGTTTGAAGTATAGAAACAGTTTCGGTGCATGAGGTACATTCGATGCACGTTTTTGACAGATTGGGTGTACTTAATGAGTGTCTGGGTTGGTACTCAAGCATGATTGGCAGAATGCTTATGCTCGATGAACGCCCAAGGCACCTTTCGTGCATGGCTGAGATTAAGTGCAGCGCTTGAAGTATGATTGAAGCGGCGCTCGTGCACCGATTCAAGCATATAAGGCCAACACACACTATTTTTGGTTTTTTCACACGAGAATGAAAAGAATAGAGAGAAAAAGAATGAAAAGAATAGATAGAAAACGAGAAGAAGAGGGATTTCAAGACATCATTTGGTCATGAGCCAAAGCGCTGGCTGGAACTCGAGTGTTGTCTGTCTTTATGTGAAAGATTCAGTATTGAAGGGAGACGTTGGACTTTTTGTCGCGTTCCCACAGACGATGCTAATGTTGCCTCCCGGGTCCGCGGTTGTTGTACGGATTCGGGGGCCTTCGGATTTCTCGTCGTCTCGAAGCGATCTCAATCGAGTCCGATATCCGTCTTAATAAACCAAGAACCTACACAATACAACTAACAAATAAGATGTCAAAGGCTGACGGGAGGCTATCCCCCACCGACACTCCGACGCTCAAGTCAGAAACCTTCCGCAACAAACGGAGGAATGCATGCTTAAGATGCAGAATCGAGGGGAGTGTGTGAGAAGGACATGTTTGGAGGCTTGGTCTCCACAGATGCGCCCGCGGAGGGCGGCTTGGTGATGATATCGGTTTGGTATGCATTTACCTCAATCGGATGTTGCATGATTTGTTGCAATGTGTCATTAATAACTACCAATGTTGAAGATGGTAAGTTAGTTGTGATAGTAAAATTTGTGGTAGAGGTAGGAAAGATAGTTCATGAAAGTGTAGAGAGACTTGGGGTCGATAATTTTTTTACTCAAAAGTTTGGATGATTCTTTTACGCCAAATTAAATGTGCATGAATGAGAATTCTTCACTTGAGATTGACCTTGACCTAAAAGTAGATATGATATTGCTATGTATCAAACACAGATAGCTTTATGCCTTCATTGGACATTACATTTACCTTCTTTATTTTTTAATCTTTTTAACAGTTTAGTCAAACTAATAAGTCTAACCTTAACATCACCAAATTCTATCATGCAAAATTTATCACGAAATGCAGTGGCTACTCTAGGCTCATAACTAGGTGTTGGGTCCAACATGGAATTGGACCGGGATGATTGCTGGTCTACCATATCAATAAAATTCTAAAAGATATTGAAACTCGTTATTTGCACGTCAAATGATTGCTCTAGCACTCATTTATTCCATGTGAAAGTACAGTCGTAACTTTCAAATTTATTTTTTTTCTCAAATATATATATTTGAATGAAATTTGTTTTTATCAAAGATTTCAAATTGTGTCAGTATAATCAAGAACATAATTTGTCATTTTTCTCTATTATAAAGTTATTTTTTTAAAAGAATTGATATATATTTTTCATTACCAAATTCAAATTATAATAAAAAAGTTGTTCTTTTCTTTTCAAATATATCAATCACAACAGTCTCATTTCAACGGCAAATCATAATTGAAAAATTATTTATAAGATTTTTATCTCTCTATATTAAAGCATAATTAGAATAATTTATTATATATGAATAATGATATTTTATTAATACAGAGCCAATTTTAATAGACTTATACTTTTTTGAGTCGAGTACAAGAATATTAAATTCTGTTATCTAGGAATCGATTATAACATAGATTAGTTTAGATTATCTATTAATTTATTTTAGATATTTAGAATAATATGTAACGCAATTATATGTAGAATATATTTTGAAATATTTTTAGTATTTTTTTATTGCCTATAAATTTATAATTAATAATGACTTTATAATAGAAAAAAACTCATAGAATGACAACCTTTTTAATAGGAGTTATATTGAAAATAAATATCCTACATTAATTAAAGAACCATATCGTTGATGATTATTAAATGGGGATGAATATTATTTTAACATTTTAAATATTATGTGTGCATTATTGTATGGCTTTGGAAGATAGTCACGTTGGCATGAAATTTTCTACATTATAAAATATAAACTAAAAAGAATGAAAAAAATAATAAAAATGAAAAACATATTTTGATAATTTTCCATATGCAACAATAAATGCTCCACGTAAAGAAATAATTTTTCATGATTCCCGCACCATATTAAATTAATATTTCAACCTTTTTCGTTGATGGGTTGTTGGAATTTTAATTCACTTCAATGCAAAATCTACTTATCTTTACCTTTTATTGGATCTAACAAATATTAAAATTTACCCATACCCATCAATTCGACATGTGAATTGAATAAAGAGTCCAAATTACTAGCATTGGGTTACTAAAGGTTGACCTAAGAGCAAGCAGTCTAGAAAGGATCCAACTAAATAAGTTTCAGCTATAATCCGAGTTGATCGGGTTATCGAGTGAGTGAAACTAGGGTTTCAAAGTTTGATTCTTCAGGTGATTAACGCCGAATAAGATGGTGTGTTGAAAGATGTTGGGCTGTTTCACTAGGTAGCTAATTTCCTACACTTGGCTAGCATTCTACATTTTTATCAAAAATCCAAAAAAATGTGCATTCATCTACAATTTACATGTTCCATCATAAGAAACTCGCACTGTGATCCTCGACGAGAACGTGCATGGTGGTTGTTGACTCTTGCAGCCATTAACCCTCTTGCAACGATTAACCCTTAATAGCTTCATGCCTTAATAATATATCAAGTCCTTCAACATAATAAGGCCATGTAAGAATTCCAAGATTATGGTTATTGAACTCTTACAAATATAGAAACTACATATATAGAAACGCTTGGAGATCCAGCCACCAACTAATCATGACAATCCCTAAGGTCTCATTCTGTAGCACTCAACTTGTATAAAAGAAGTTTGAAACTTGCCTTTTTGAACTTCTTATACCCCTAGCAAAATTTTCCTATGAAGTCTAATCATCTAATTATCTCTCTTTCTCTTTCTCTCTCCCCCTCTAATTTATTTGTCAATAATATTTCGTTGATTTGAATATCGAAAGATACTCCGAAGAGCCGATCCCAAATCCTCTAAAATTAATGTTTTGATTTGCGATGCATAAAATCTGAACTAAAAGTTCCAAGAGCTCGTTTTAAAATTTCTTAGATTAAAATTTAGATTTCAGATAAATATCACGGATACTGTTTATAGGAAAAAGTTTTGATTTGTGATGCACTGATTCCATGAGTTTTGACGCTTGGGTGTCCCTTCAGGCGCCCGTGGGGTGCTGGCAATCTAGATTCGATGCTTAGGCATCTATCCAATGCCATTCAGGCATCCTTTTGCTCGATATAATTCGATCAAAATTCAAATTTTGGTCTAATTTTTTTATCTTTTAACTTTCATTTTAATTATATTAATATAATTAATCAAATTAATTGAGATTAAGATAAAAACACAAACTCGGGCCTTACAAGGAGTAAGATAACATGCTAAATAAAAATTCTTTGGCAATAAAAATATCACATGATCGAGCAAATAAAATAATAAATATTCATATAGATCAAAAAATAAAACCAATAATCAAAAAATAAGCTAAAATATTCTTATTATATTAAAAATTATTGAAAACATCTTAAATTTCATTTTGATTCTCTTCCTCTAGCCATTTCTCTCTCCATCTTTCTTTTCCTCTCATCTATTTCCCTCTCTTCTCTTTAAAATTCATAGCAAAATGACTGAAATTAACCAAAGATGGTCTTTTATAAAATATTAGTGCATGTATATCTACCAGGCATACATTAGGCAACAAAACACAAATTATATGGTACACGGATATCATCATATATGCATCGGGCACTTACATTATGTCTTTGGTACCTATACGTGTTTCTCGAGCATAAACATTTTTCCTAAAATACATTTGAGCCCCCCAAAAACATCCTTTAAACTTGTCCTTTCTATCCAAAATATACATATGACTATATCAAGAGCTAATCACGTGTCACTCGGACTAATATAACCCGAGCAGAGAATTAACTTTTACACAAAACCTTATTTGATATCGATATCTTGGTTAACTTAATTAATTTGTATTAAAATTATAATTTGAGATCCGTACCTTATAGGTTCAAAGTCAATCGTGGTCAAATTATTTTTCTTACAAAGTTAGTATACACGTACATGCAAACAAAATTAGATAAAATATAATTCTATTGATAAATGTACAAAATCTTTGCATCATACATTCATACACCAGAGTAAGGGGTGTAGCATATTGATGAACTCCAATGCTAGTATTCTTATTCGTAAGATTTTTTTAAGTGAACGGTATTCCATGTTTGTAGGGTTAGCTTTTTAGTTTAGGTGTACAACTTGTATGTCCCGTTTTATTGTATCGCGGACATTGGAAATGATCCATCCTATGTAGGGAACAGCTTATTCTTGTTACTAGTTTCCCAGTGGCTTTTATGTTTCTTAATGCCAATCGTCAACTTCAAACATACTTACATTCACTTTTTGATTGTATATGCAAGTGAGTATATCCAAGTGAGATATAAACGTCGTATATACAAAATTAGACCATACATAAGTATTTAAAATAATAAATACGTATATGAAAAAAAGCTTGGTTGCACTTTCCTTTTACTTAAAATTACCTAAAAATTTCTTGAATTTTACTTAAATTTTGCTCCTCTAGGCCTCTCTCCTACTTCTTCTTTCTCTTCCTCTCTTATCTCTAGATTCGCAGCAAATGACTAAAAATTGACCAATAAGGCCTTTTATAATAGGTGCATGTGCGCATATCAGGCACACATCAAGTACCAAGGTATAAATCATACATCGTGTGAATGCCAGTCGAGCGTGTGTTATGTATCCATATTTTGTCTAAAATACACACGTGCATCCTTTGGACACACAATGTACATTATAAATTTACTTAAATTACACACGAGCATCTCACATATTATTCAAGTGCAACCTTTTTATCCAACATATACATGTACACAGGTTGGGTGCTGGTCAAGTGGTATATTTTATTCCTACTCAAACAAAATTTTTAATCTAAAATCTCAATTAATATCGATAATCTTATTAATATAAGTTAATTAATCATCATTAATAGTATGATTCAGAATCAATATCTTATAACCAAGAAAGAATTCAACTATGCTTCATCGATATATTTCAATATGTCTCGAGCCTCAATATTGAATTAGGCCAAAAGCGTTTTATGCTCTCATTAGAAAGATGTTAAACTCTGACTGAGTGTTTGTGTTTTTTTCTTCCTTTATGTGGTGGTGAAATAGGACAAGAACTAGTTGGCCAATTTCTAAAAGTTGTTGACAAATCTTGTTATAACTTGTAAAACTGAATCATTGTGTCTTCCTTTAAGAATAGAGGTAATGCGTGGCATCTTCTAAATTTTGGAATCCGAATAGGGTGCAAAAATGATCTAGGTGATCTATCAAATCGGCACTTTCATTATACAGTTCTATTATTAGCATTTTGAATTTGTGAGGAAGTGCGTGCCTCTTTAACTATGGGGGTAAATAAGGTATGATCTAGTTAGGTCATTTGGTAGGCAAAGCTTTCTAATAAGACCTGTAGCTCTATCCTCTTGCTAAATTCCTCCACCACAATTGTGGAGGCGATCCTTTTTACATTAAGAAAGTCCTCAAGTCTACATGTTTAACAGATACATTTGATATTTGCCTTGCCAGGAGGACTTTGAGCATACTACTGCACAAACCGTCCTCTTGGTTGATAGGGCTCCCAATATCCCAAGTATACCAGGGATTCCTCCACTCTGAGCTTTCCTCCTGTCCTCAAAGTTAAGATAACCTTCAAGACGAGAAGAAATGAATCTGTGTTGTGCCTCAAGAACCACATGTGACTTAAGCCGAGAGCACCCCCTAGAGGACGTTTATTTACCTTTAAACCTCCACTTTTTGAGGTCAAATCCTGTAGACAAAAAACGTCAACCTAACATGGTTAGTCATCGAATTTGTGCTATAGGGATTTTAACATCCCGGACTTGTCTTAAAGTTGAGGATCATGGCTCTAATGTTCGGTACGATCGGCGAGTAAGCTTTTTCATAGCAACCTTCATTAGGGGTATGTCATGAGAAGGACAACATTCGACAGTTCGCTTGATGTCTATGTACTCCCGCATTCACCATGTTGACCGGTTTGATATCAGTTTGTTGATCTTCGTGGGTGAGATTTTGATTACTTAGGAAGAAGTTGTTTGGCTTATTTTTTACAGACGATACAAATAATACAAATTAGGAGTTTAAATTTTTTTGAATTAAATTTAAATTTCCTATTCACATTAAAATATAGGAAAGAACTATTAAATAATCACATAATATTAACAATTCTTTTCACAGCATTTCCTTTTGTTCGACTTTCTTTATTAACAATTTTGCTAATCACATAATAATTACAGGTGTTTTAATTAAGTTATTATAAATAATATCATATATATAACTAAAGCAATATAAATCAAGAGATATGATATTAACGGATAAAGCTCACTTTATTTCTTAAAAAATATAGATGCTATTTGTATAATGATACAAGGATCAAATTTTCTAAAAGCTAATTGTCATGACGAAGAACCTGGGTGCTGCGTGCGGATGTCATGTCGGAGCTGTTTGATTTTGAATTTAATCACCCACTATTTTTCTATAATAATATATAAAAATAAAAAATATTTTTTTTATTTTTTAATAATAAAGATATGACCCGTTTAATTTGAAATCAAACCGCCCCAAAGTGCCACTATGCCTCTCAACTTGTGATGATTAAGAAGCCGTTTAAGTTCATTTCCAATGGCCCACCATTGTGTTATAATTGCTAAATCTAACGGTCCCAAAAGTGCTGCCTCTCAATTTGTGACGATGAAGATTCCATTTAGGTCCATTTCTAATGGCCCACCCCTTGCTGTATGATTGCTAAATCCAACGGTCCCAAAAATGTCACTGTGCCTCTCAACTTGTGATGATGAAAATTTTATTTTGGTCCATTTCCAATGGATATTTGCTTTGGATGCTTTTTCATTCCCAGTGTCGGCAACAAATATCCATATAAAATAATATAAAATAATAGTCTGACACTTATTGGTAATTAGTATTAATATTTATTTTTTATTTATTAGACTTATTTGGTTTTTTATAATAATAATGAGCCATCTATTGAGCTATGGATAAAGATGTATATATAATAAAATTAATAAATAAAATAAAAATAATGAATAATTATATGACTGACAGGTGGTCGGTTATTTTTTTGTCATATTTTTAATAAAAAAATTTTACAGTAATAATAATTTATATGATTAATAATAACTATATCTATTAAAAATTTAATTTTTTTCTATTAAAAGTTCAAGATTTTTTTTTAATTGTAACTCCTGTTATTAATTAAAATCTCCAAAGGCTGTGGCATAATTTTTATAAAAATAAAAAATATGATGAAAAGTTTTATTTTTAATTTTATTTATAATATGTTTATTTTGACATTTTAATATTTAAAAATTTTTAAAAAATTATTCTATACGTAATCATAGCTTATAGCCTTAAAATTATCACTTGGATCTATAGCCCATGTATTGATGCGGACAATTTTAATAAAAATTTGCTCTATATTAATAAAATTTTATCATTTATATATAATAAACTGGTGTTATATTTAATTTAATGCGATGTCTTTGTGAGAAAGGGAGCTCAAATGATGGTGCATGTTCTAAGTTAAAGTTTTTATAAATTTTCTTTTCTTTTACATATCAATACATTTAACTTTTGCAATATTTAAATACCAATAATATTTCTAAAATATTATATAACTTTTTCTAATTTTTTATATAATACTCAGGCAGACATTATATTAAAATAATATATTAATATCTATATATATAAATAACACAAATAAACTGTAATAATTGTAAAAAATAAAAATCTAAAAGGTGATATTTTTAGAATTAAAAATACTAAAAAAATAAAAATATGAGAATTACCTGATACTCAATTAAAAAAAGACTAAAAAATATGAGAATAATTATATTATATAACAAATAATAATAATAATAATAATAATAGTTAAAATTATTGAAAAAATTTAAATAAATCCTCTCTTTGATAAGGTGATTTTTCACATATTCGTGTGATATATATGAATTTTTTTTTTAATATATTTTACATGTATAATTTTCCTAGCAGCTTAACTACATTTCATATTAGTATTATGCGATTAGCTAATTTTTAATCACAGGAGTTTAAATAAAAAAATATAGTTATTATTAATTATTTAAATTATTAAAGTAAAATTTTATTATTAAAAATATTACAAAAAAAAAAGTTGAATACCTGTTTGTCTCGTACATATAATTATAGATTATTTTACATTTTATCTATTAGTTTTATGATATACTTAATTTGTTTATAACTAAGTAGAGGACATGTATTATTATCTAAAATAATTTTTAAAATTAAATAAAAAATTAAATAAGTTTGACAAATAAAAATAAACAATAAAAATAGCTACATATGAGTGTCAGACTAATATTTTTTATTATTTATGTGAATATCTTTTACCGTCTTGTAAAAAATAAAAGTATCCAAAGCGAATATTCATTGGAAGATTCAAAATATGTAATACGAGCAATCGAGGCAACAAGATGAACCATTGAAAATATATGATACACAATTGAAAAATAATTAAAATAAATAAATACCACTATTTGTTTTCCTATAAATACTTGACTAAATTATTTTTTCCTTACTTTGTGGTATTTGGTACACATATAAAAAAAAACATTTTTAAATATATAATATATAAAAAATTGATAAAATTATTTTTTCAGTTAAGAAAAACTTACCTTTAGACTTTCAATAAATGAAAATACGAAGTGATTCTTTTAAAATTCATTCACAATTTACTTTGCCAAACAAATTAATAAAAAAAATTACCTGAAAATAATATCATTGATGGCTTATAATATCTTATCTCGCAGACGATCACATACTTATGATTATAATCCTATCACTCGGTGAGTGCACATTGAGCCACCACCGTTGGTTGCAACCATCGACATCTTCAATCACGTCGCTATTTGCTGGACAATAGTATTTTTTGTTGTTGCTCTTGTCCACTGGCCCAAACTCATAGACTGTATCTCACTGCCCATCAGTAATTGGCAATATGTTATAACTGTGACCCATTAAATATAAATGTCCCAGCATCTATCCCCAATAATTGGCCATCCACCACCCCACTACGTATTAAGTTACCATGTGGTAATGTTTCTAGCCCCACCAATAAATAAAATACTATTACATTAAAAATTAATCAACATTATCTATTAATATGAATGTTTATAATTGTCTATTGATATGTGTCTTGGCATTTGTTTTATTATACATAGTTCGATGTAAATAAATAAGATATAATTTATATAAAAAAATAAAAAAATATATTTTATTGAAATATTTTTTAAAAATATATATATAATAATATAATAATTATAGGTGTTTTAATTAAGTTGTTAGGAATAATATTATAGCAAGAGATATAATTTCAATGGATAAAGCCTACTTTATTTCCTAAAATATATGGTACAGTGATATCAATATTAGCTTTTCTAAAAGCTGGCTGGCATAATGAAGATTCCATTTATGTCCATTTCCAAAGGCCCACCCTTGCTGTATGATTGTTGTGTGTTTGTCATTTTGAATCTTTGATATTTGCTTCGGATGCTTTTTTTTCCAGTGTCGGCAAGTAAATATTCATATAAAATAATGCAAAATAATAGTCTGACACTCATCGATAATTATTATCATTATTTATTTTTTATTTATCAAACTTATTTGATTTTTTTAAATAACAATGAGCCATCAATTGAACTGTAAATAATAAAAATATATAATAAAGTTAATAGATAAAATAAAAAAACAAATAATTATACGACTGGTAGGTGGTTGGTTATTTTATTTTTTAATTTTTTCATATTTTTACTATTAAGATGTCATAGTAATAATAATTTACATAATTAATAAGAATTATTTCTATTGAAAATTGAAAATTTTTCTATTGAAAATTCAAGAATTTTTTTATTGTAACTCCAGTTATTAATTCAAAACACTAAAGGCTGTGGCTTAATTTTTACAAAAGTAAAAAATATGATGAAAAGTTTTATTTTTTATTTTATTTATAATATGCTTATTTTGACGTTTTGTTTATTAAAAAAAAATAACATAATTATTGTACAAGTAACCATAGTTAAAGGCCTTAAAACTACTACTTAGATCTTGATATGTTTCTAAACTCAAATTTTGAATAAGTTTGAGTCAACTTGATCGTATGAATCTGGCTCTATTCACCGAATTTAGATTTTATACACCACTATAATAAACAAGAGGTCAGGTGTCGGTAGGAGGTTATTCAACTGAAAATATTCCGACGTTCAAGTTAGAAATCTTCCACAATAAACGAAAAAGTGCACGTTTGAATGTAAACGTAGTGGGAGTGTAAAGATGTAGCGATAAGGGGTGTGTAAGAGGGATATATTGGGAGGCTTGAATTTCATGAATATGCCCGACAGAGGGACGACTTATAGGTGCGCCTAACAAATGGCGTTTAGAGGTGCGCTCGACAGAAGGGTGTCTTAGAGGTGTACACGCGGAGGGCGACTTAAAGGTGCGCACTGCAGAAATCAGTCTCCTAATTAGTTGGCTGATGGCCACTAGACAGGAGAATGGCTGAAGACCTCCTAATAGCGGAGGACCGATAGCCTCCAAACAAGAGAATGACTAAAAGCCTCAAAAACTAAAGGTTGTCGAGGGGCCCCGAACAGGCAGAGAGCTGAGAGATCTCCTGGATGAGAGTAGGATCGAGGGTCTCCTGGCCACCAATCTGCTCTTGTTGGAGATTGACCAGCAACGGTTACACCCTTTTTCCGAGCCTTATGAAACTTTTTGAGCTTTTTTAAATTTCTCCAATTTATTCTTCAATATTTAAGGGTGCTTACTTTCATAATAAAATTTACATATACGCTATTCCTTCAAAAGTAATATGAGACTTTTACTTTAAAAGAATTATGTTAGATTGTGGGCTTATTGCAGGGCCTGACCCATTAGATCCATGATTATTGAATCCATCACATTTTAAATTTATTAACTAATGTATATAATTTTGATAAAAATTTGCTCTATATTAATAAAATTTGATCGTCTATATATAATATATTCGTGCAATATTTAGTTTAAAGTGGTGCCGTTGTGATAAAGGAAGCCTGAATGATAGTATATGTTTTTATTCTAGGTTTTTATAATTCTTTTTATTTCACATAGCAATACATTTAGCTTTCACAATATTTAAATATTAATAATATTTTAAAAATATTTTACAATTTTTTTCTAATTTTTTATATAATAAAAAGAAGACATTATATCAAAACTAATATGCATATATATGACACAAATAGACTACAATAATTGTAAAAAAATATAAAAACAATTACACTTTTATTTTTTTCTCTAGAAAAAAAAAAGAGAGGTTATGGTAGAATTACATGATACCCAATTCAAAAAATTAAAAATATGAGAATAATTATATTATATAACAGTAATAATAATGAGTTACAATTACATGAAAAATTCAAATGAATCTATTCTTTGCGAAAGTGATCTTCTTCATATATTTTATCCGTATAATATCCCTAGCAACTTGACTAAATGCCATACTAATATTATGCAGTTAGCTAATTTTTAATTGCAAGAGTTTCAATAAAAAAGATATAGTTTTTATTAGTAGTTGAAATTATCAAAGTGAAACTTTAATGTTAAAAATATTACAAAAATAAAAAATAAAATAAAATAATCGGACACTTGTCTTGATGCATTTTAGATTCGAATTATCGGCGGATTTAGATGCTGCTAGGTCTTTAGGTCGAGTTGAAATGGGTCCTGATCTCCGTATTTCTTGGCAAGAATCTTGCATACCACTACTCAAAAAATGAGAGGTTAGAGAGTTGATGAGACTCACATCTCGATATATCATCTGACATTCAAATCAGTAGTCTTACTTATAAGATGAAAGATGTAGGAAAAAGAGTGTAGAAAAACAATGCAAAGAAAGAAGATTTGTGGGTTTAATTTGGGAGTTGTGCTTGCCATGAAGCGACTTTGTGGTAATGCGCTCGTGGAGAGCGACTTTAGTATCGTGGAAGCGAAAATTATAAGAAAATTCTTGGGATTTGGTTGACAGATAGAGGGTTATGACGCTTGAAAGCTTGCTTAATTATATCTTAAGAAGTTGATGTGTGCACTCGGGAGAGCATCCAAAACGGGTATCCATTCAGGGATTTGAAATATGTAATGCAAAGTAATCAAGGCAGTGAGATGGAATATTTGAAATATCTAATCCACTATCAAAACATAATAAAAAACAAATATGGCTCTTTGTTTTTCAACAAAATATTTAACTAAATTATTTTTTTATTTTATGTTATTTGGTATACATGTAAAAAAAAATAATATTTTCAAATAATTAATATATACAAAAAAATTAATAAAATTATTTTCTCATAAACTTAGTTTATACTTTAAAAAATAAAAATAAAAAGTCATTCTTTTGAAATTCATTTATAATATACTTTGCCCAACAAAATAAATTAACAAAAAAAAAATTTACTTGAAAATAATTTCATTGTTGGCCTATGATGCCTTATCTCGCAAATGGTCTCTTATTTACAATGATAATCCAATCGCTCGATAGGTAGTATATCAAGCCACCGCCGTTGGCTGCCAACCATCGACATCTTCAACCACATCGCTTTTTGTTAGACAACAGTATTTGTTATTATCATTATTGTTCATTGGCCCAAACTTTTTGACTCTTATCTCGTTGCCTATTAGTCGTTGGCAGTATATTCTAATTGTGACCCATTGAAAATAAACGTCCCAATATCAATCCCCAATAATTAGCTATTCACCACCTAACTAGGCATTAAGTCACCATGAGTCAATGTCTCCGGCCCCACCAATAAACAAAATAGTTTTACATTAAAAACTAAACAACATTATCAATTAATATGAATATTTTTAATTATCTATTGATATATGACTCATTCTATATTTTATTATAGACAATTTGATGTAAATAAATAAAACGTATTTTACATAGAAAAATATAAATATATTTTATAGAAATATTTTTAAAATATATATATATAATAATTATTATTATACAATGGTTTATCTTTTATAAAAGTTGGTTTTGATACCATTATACAAACCGCATAAATAATTCTAAGGAACAAAATAAGCTTATTAGATAATATCTTATCCGTTGATTTGTATTATTTTAATCATATGTATAATGATATTTCTAATGGGTTAATTAAATATTATATAATTATTACGTGGTTTGATAAATTGTTAATATTTATAGTTAAGGAAAAAAAAGCTAATTATGATAAGAGATACCACTAAAAAATAAGTGATAAGTTGATAGTTTTTTTCTGTATTTTCAAGGGTAATAATTTTAATTTATGATAAATATAAATATTGAAATAAATAAATAATATTTTAATATATCATCATAAATTTAGTTAATTAATTGATCAAAACAAAAATTTTATAACTAAAAATATTAAAATAATTAAAATAGCTGCACTTTACTTTTAAAACATATAATTATCATGTAGGATATCTGGTTGCCAAAATGTAAAGGCAAAAAAAGCAAATTTTCATTCATACTAAGTCCAATTATTAAAATAAAATAATTATTTTTAAATAACAGAATAATATGAGAATAAAATTTAAAATTAATATTTTAATATTTAATTAATTATTTATAATAAATAAAATAAAATTAAAATTAATTTTTTAATATTTAATATACAATAATTAGAACTAGAATAACAAAATAATTGGCATAAATGACTCTTTTATTATTATATAAAAAAATATTTTCAATACATATAAAAAAAATTAAGGTAAATTTAATTAAAATTAAGCTAGCTGATTGATCTGTGACCTATCAATTTAAATTTTATAGAATCTAATTAATATATATCCATATTATAGATAAGCATGGTAAAAAAATAAGGAGGACAATTTTTTTGGGCACCGATAGGTAAAAGTAACATATTTGGACTTAGTCAAAATTATGAATTTTTTATAAAAATATTTTTTATTTAAAATAAATAATAAGTTTAAAAAATATTTTTATAAATTATATTATTGTATATTTAATAATTTTATATAATTTTTTATTTAAATATATATATTTGTGATAATTTAATCAACGTATTATATTTTTAATTATTTTTATATAACTATAAATTTTAAAATAAAATACTTATAACTAAAAAATATCAATAATTTGACCTGTGACAATTTGTTTTATATGGCCAACATGTTCAGCCCGTCGTGGCTAAACTATTACAATTTTTTTTCTAAATTTAATCAAAATTTAATTTAATTTTGATTTTGATCATATTTAATTAAAAACAAAAAATAATATAGAAATATTTTTAAATAAATTTTTAATAAATAAATTTAAAAATATCATAAAAATACTAACTTTTTTATTTTTCTATATTTGAAAAGTATAACAATTTTTTTAAAAAGTTATTAATTATTAGAAAAATTAAATTATAAAATTTTAATCTTGTTAAAATAAAATAAATATTAAATTTTTATTTCAAAATTCAGTCAATCAGATATTACCAACAAAGCAATAATGCCGCAACGTGGGCCATCTTGAAAAGACCTAAATGGAATCAAATGACAGAATTAGTAATGTACGAATGGACAGCGACAAGGGTAAATTGGAGAGAGTAATATCAAAAATCATAAAAATGTATTACAATTTTTTTTAATTGTATTAATATGTTCAAATACGTTAATATTACCCTCTATATTTCAAATTTAAAAATTTATCACTTTTAAAATTTTTCTAGCCTGCTGAGCAACCATAATGTTAACTTCATAAAATATATGATGTGCTGTTAAAAATGTTGAAATGTCTTTTTTTATATTTATAATTTATAATATTATTAATATAATTTTAAATTAATTTAAAAAATATTTTTATATTAATTTTAAAAAATAATTAAATTTGGATATAAGTAGGCCAACTTACAATTAGCGCATGTTCAACACTTATGCGTATTATTGACAATAAAGCTGCATTAGATGGGCACTTTCGGGATAGCATATGCATATTTGTAACAGAATAGATTATGCCTAATATATGGTTCAAACAGTCTAGCGGTGCTTGTACTCAGATAAGGTATAATGTTAGAGCCTAAATTATACCTAACATAGTGCTTGTGTATGCCTGAGGTTTTGGAGTGGCGCTTAATATTCGTTTATCTGCCACCTGTGCGCCGATTGTTGTAGATTAGGCCTAGTGCGACTGTGGATGTTTATTTCGTGCAGGAAAGAAAGAAAGTATAGTACGATTTTTTATTTAATTAATTTGATATTATTAATTTATTTTAGGATGTAAAACATAATAAGTCAAAAACTAAAGTTGAGGTTGTATCTAAAATCACAGGTGGCAAATATAGCAAATAAATTTCAAGTTTATGGGAGATAATATACATAGATAGCTTAGAGTTACCGGCATAAAACGCAGTAAAGCCTTGATCTATCCATCTAAAACACAGCCAATATAACCAAGGTTATCGGACGAGTGCGACCATTTTTTAAGTTGGTTTGATAATTTTTGGTTCTCCAATTACATGCATATTTTATATTTCTACATAAATTTGCATTGGACTTTAATTTGAGATGTGTGAATTGCCCATTGGATTGAGTGATAGGAATATCTCATACGTAGATATGTGTAAAGGGCGAAACACATTTTGATTATATGCTTTGATTCTGATTTTTCTTTGATTTCTGCATATAAGATTTCAATTCGGACAATGGTATATGTCACACGCGAATGTAATGACAATTACGGTTTATACTGTGTGATATCGGATCACGATATACTATGATATTATATGATATTGTATATGAGATTTGGTCAAATTATGATTTATTATGATTATATTTTAGATAGATAATTTGATATGAAAGATGAGGTGCAAAAGGTTGATTTTATTGTGATATTCAAAGCAAAGCAAAGAATAGCTACTTGCATGTAAACAAATATGATAGTTGAGGAGCAAAAAGTTAATTACAGGCGCAGAAAGTTGAAGTGCCTATTAAAATATAAAACAAATTAAAAAATATTGTCAATTTTGATATTTAAATTAGTTTTACTATTAATTGTCCATTTTAAATCATTTAATTTATTAATTATATTGTTTTATGTAAAAAATTTTGAAAAATTTTTCATGTAAAAAAAAATAAAAGCAGCCCTTAGTATAATCCTAATGATTATTGTTATTTCTCTACTTGTTCATTATATCCATATGTATAAGATTATATATATTTTTATTAAGTTTTAGGCTCATTTTTAATATATTTTGCTAACCTTTTATATTAGTAGGCTCTAATATAACTTATTAGAATTTCAGATGCTACAAAACTGATTAAGTAAAATAGTATTTTAAAGATATTTTGAATGTAATTTGTTTTATTTAGAAATGGAGTTGTTTTTCAAATGATGGGCTATCTATATTTGGCCGCGAGCCTTTAAATTTATATTTAGAGATAATTTTGGATATTTTATTTTCAGATTTAATGATTATTTTTCTTGTAATTATTAGTTAATTATGTAATGAGTCATTTGAGTTATTTTTAGATATAATTTTTAAACTTTACCACTTTTGAGCTTAAGTTGCTTTTTTTCTTCGTATATTTACCATTTAGAATCATGTTGAACTTATTGCACGCAAACATGTAGTATTAATTTGAAAATTAATTTGATTTTGCTGTGTTGGATTTGAATTTCAAAATGACATCACGACTTATTGCCTTAAATTTATTCCCTGGTTATTGCCTTAAATTATCTAAACTCATTGTGAAATAATTTATTTTATTATTAAATTTAGCAATTTTTCTATTAAATTTTTTCTTTGTGTAACACTTATGATAATTTCTGATATAAATCAAACATAAAAAAACAATTTGCAAAAAAATATCTCAGGATGAAGCAAGACAATGGCATAAAAACAAATATCCATTAATATATCGATAATGAAACAACTCCTAATAATTTAATAACGTTTCAATATTAAAACATTCATATTCTTAAAAAACACATAAAATACAACCATTTACATTTATTTATTTATTTTTATTTTTCAAATATAAGAGTGTGGCTCTAGGAATTTTCATCCAAGGCACCACCAAGCTCTGCCCAATTTTGTAGCAAACGTAGGCACCAGGCACCAGGCACCAGGCACCATAGCCTTCACTGTGTTCCCAGAATTGTTTCATGGCGGGCGGTTCCTATGTCTCCTGAGTTGTTCCTTGAGTTGTCTCATGGCCGGGCGATTCCTGTGTTTCCTGAGTTGTTCCCTGAGTTATTTCGTGGCTGGGCAATTCCTGCGTTTCCTGAGTTGTTCCCTGAGTTATTTCATGGCCGGGCGATTCCTGTGTTTCCTGAGTTGTTCCCGGAGTTGTTTCATGGTCGGGCGGTTCCTGCATTCCTTGAGTTGTTCCCTCAGTTGTTTCATGGCCCGGCAGGGGGTCCCCTGAGTTGTTCCCTGCGTTCCTTGAGTTGTTTCCTTCACTGTGTTCCCTGAGTCTCGGGGGATTCCAACATTTCCTGAATTTTCACAGAGTTGTTTCATAGCTGAGTAGTTCCTGCGTTCCCGAATTGTTCCCTCAGTTGTATCATTGTGACGGAGTTTTTCCACCAGTTCCTGCCCAATTTTATAGCAAACATAGGCGTCGTGCACCAGAACCTTCACTTCCTCTTTTGAGAAAACCCTTGCTTCATAGTTAATCCGACCACAACCATAGCAGCCCCCCAATGCAGGTGGCTCATAGGGCATTTTATACACGGCGGCCAGAGCTTTCAAATCACTATTACAATAGCTCGGCTTCTTGTGGAAACGTGCCATCAGATGGGACAACTCCGCCTTTTGGCACAACAGCAGATCAGGAGAAGGCGGCACTCCACGGGAAAGTTTCCTCTCAAGGCCGACACCCACGAAGCAGTTCTTCCTATCACCCAGAAACTTCTTCAAAATCTCTGGTTTCTTATCCACGTACTTCCACTGAACGACTAAGCAATTTGCATCATTAATGCAGATCACTAGTAGCGAATTGGCAGAGTAGTTGCCCCATATGTTCTTACTTGCGTGCAAGTCCAAGCCAACGATAACAGGCTCTTCCCCCTGAAGCTTGGGTTTCAAGTGATCAATGATCCAAGAGCTTATTAGTTCTGCAGAATCAAGCACCTCAACTTTAACACTTTGGCTTCCAATTTTAATGTTGTACTTGCCTATTTTCGATAAAATTGGCTTGGGTATCATCCTCCTCTCCAAAGTTTTAGTTCGGAGCTGCAATGATACGAAAGAGGAACTGTTTAATATTTCGTTATTTACGGTCAAGCATATTATTTAACTAAGTAGCACAAAAATAATAATAACAATAATAATGTTACATCCCGGATTTTCGGTTGTCATACGGATTAGGGAGCCTATAGATTCCTCGATGTCCGGGGGTGATTACGAGCAGATCCGGTCTTCGTCGCTGCTTAACCTGGAACTTGCACAATACAACTAACAAATAAGAGGTCAGAGGCCCGGCGAGATTTCTCTCACCGAAAATACTTCTGCGCTCAAGTCAGCAACTTCCCGCAATGAACGGAAAGGGGGCGCATGATTAGAGGTACGCAAAAATATGTTGTGGATGCGTGAGTGCGTAAATGCAAGAGTGGGAGATTGATGAGCAGGTAGCGGGTGGCCTGGCTCCCAAATGCCACCGCAGATGGTGGCTCACTCCTAGCTTGAAGAAGGTCGTCGAGATGGAATCTGGGCCCTATTTTGTGAGTTTTTTGTCTTGGAGGAGAGAGCTCCGTTGCTTGATATTAAGTTGAATGCCCAGGGTTCGATTAATTTAGAATCCGATCCCCTCTCATGTGAAAGGAGAGGGGGTTTATAGGCTCCTTAGCATGAAGCTTTGGACACAAGAATCCTTCTTACAGGAATTCGTCGACCGTTGCTTAGTAGTGGTCACTGGCACATCAATTGTCGCCTTGTAGTGTAGGGGAGACCGCTAAGTGTGGTAGGCCACGTTTGGTCTACTTTGGTCTACCTGTCTCGCTAGGATTGGCCGGAAACTGCGGGCAGCGGCATAAGCTGTGGCTGGCAGCACTACCTTCTCCTCATTGGCTTGTCTCCTCTGCGTTGTTCTTGTTGCCCGTCAGCTGCATTAATGGGCTGCAAGCAAAGCCGATTGGCTATGAGCATGGGCTGCCACATAGGCCATTATGAATATTGGACTGAGTTGGCCGCTTGGGCTGCTGCTTCGTGGATTGGGCTTAGCGTTCCTTTGGGCCTCATGGGTTCTGGACCCAACACTAGCACCCTATGCCTAGGCCAACTTGTAGTCACGGCCTGACATGTCCATCTCGGGTCCAACCTGTCACCACACCGTCTTCCTTGAGATGCGCCAGGTTTTGTCGTCTTCTGGCGTCGCATCTTCCCCAGACGGTCATGCAGGCTTTTCAGGCGTTGTAGCGATTCGATGCTCTAGAGGGTTAGATTCGCATGCCACAGGTTGCGTGGGCGTCGACGATTTTCGTTCTTTGTGAATGATGGCCATCGGATCGCACACCCGATTAATTGGCGGTAAGGCGCTAGATTGACCATAAATAAGGGGGATCTTCAACTAGTGTGGCTCATCCTTCAACTGATCTTGAAGGAGTGATGTGAAGGCCTCGAATCATCTCACTTTCGGTCAAAGTTCGCGAAGGAGTCGGGTGGACTAGCTGGAAGCCCAGATTTCTTGACGAAGACTGTCTTCACGGCCATCCCGTGGGCGGTTCCTCATGCTAAAGAGGGTGGCTCGGCCACTTTGCCGTAGTCGTGTACCTCCCCTCAGGCTGTGGTGATCTCCGATGTGTAGGAGGATCCATGTGAAGCTCCTCAGGGGCGCCTTGCCTCCAAAGTAACGCGTAGCTTGTGATCCCCACTTCACTTGGATAATCACATGTGCCGTTTGGAGGGGGAGGCTACGAAAAGAGTCCCTATCGGGGGAGTGCATGCCTTCCACTTCCCTGTTACGGCTTCTTTTCGTGGGTGTTGGTTCTGCCGTGGCGTTTAGCATCGGGCTCATCCGCAGCGGCTGGCCAACACCGATGGCTCCAGTGCTTGGGCTTGTTGGGTTACCGGCGGTGGAGCCACGGTGATCTCGTGTGGATCACGTTCCCCAGACAATGCCGCAAGCATCTGGGGCAGTCACTTCGGGGCGTATGCCCCGCACCGTATCTTCTTCCTCTTTCTTGTACTTTTTTCTGTTGCAAACTTTGTACTTTGTAGAGAAAGCTTTAATTAATTAAAGTAGCATTTTGCCTTTATTCTTCTATCTAGTCGCATGCGTCTCTTTTATTGGCTACTCTTTGGATCGCACTTCATGGGCAACTTACTCCTTCTGTTGCATCATGTGCCGACCTGCGTGCTTAGGCGTCCTCGAATGCTCGCGGCCAGCTCTGCCAGTCTCGTCCCTTGAGTCTTAGTGTAGACCGTCGACGGGAGGATGTGGCAGGAAAAGGTTGCTGGTGGCTAATGCTTTGAGAGGTCAAAGGTCACAGGTGGATGTCACATCCGCCTGGTTGTCTGACGTATTAAATGCGTGGGAGATCACGTGACGCTATGCCATAATGATTCACCTTGGAAAGGCGCGAAGCTTCAGGGACCTGCCACGCGGGAGGAGCTGATTGGTCCTTTCTCGAAGCGTTCCACTGGGGACTTTTGGCTATTTAAACGCCTGAATTCCCTCCAAAGGCTTCGCGTCCTTTCGCAGGTTCTAGGGGGTAAAACGAGCGCAGTCCTTGCTCTTTTTTAGATCCCAAGGCAAGATCATCTTTCTCGTCAGAGCCTGAGTCATCTTCTGGTAGGTCCACAAGGGATGCACATGCTTCGTGGATCCGCGATGATGCCGCACCTGGTGTAGTCGCCACAGGAGGTCATGGCTCTAGAGGCTACCATTGTTGGATCAATGAGGTTTTTAGGGCGCCGCTAGGCTTTGAGATGGAGGGGGCGTCCATATCCTCACTGCGCCGTAGGCCAAGGAGGGTGGATCCCACGCTCTAGCAAGTGGCCCGGGCCGTTGAGGACTTCGAGGCCAGGGTGTGGGTCGCGTTTGGGGAGATCGCGCTGCACACTTTGAGAAGGCATGGGCGGAGTCGGCAGCAAGAGCATCTAGGCTTACTAGTGCCAATATGCAGGTTCAAGACCGCATTTTAGTGCTTCAAGAGTTTGAGCGATTCCGAGTGCACTTCGAAGAGGAGCACGCGCGGTTGGAAGCTGAATTGAGGTCAAAGCTCAAGCCGGAGGAAGTGGCTCCTGCACTAGAAAGGAGGTTCCAGGACGGTATTCGTCTCAGCCGGAGGCTAGCAAGGCTGGAGGAGCAAGACTTCCGCATCGGCGTTCTGGACTCTCAAAACTCAGGCGTCCGGACCCGTGCTTAATTGAGAGAGTTCACCGCTCCGGATCTTTCAGGGCCCAGCGAGTGCGACTAGTTGTAATCTGCGGTCATTGACCGCCTCTTATCATAGAAAGAATTTATTAGTGGAACAGATAATAAAATTTCTTACTTAACCGTGCGATTTATTTGTTGTTGCCTGGCTGGAAGCGTATCCTGGAAGCATTGCCGCCATTAGTCCTATCGGCCATAATCAGTATTTAACGCTGGCGTTACAACCGGGATTTTGCAGACGGCTGAAGCGATTGCAATCTGCCACAGGCCATGATTGGCTGCCATTTAGGATTCGTGGCGTTCCTAGTGAGCAGGCACGTGGCTTGGCCATCAAGTGAAGCGCCGATTGAGTATCCCGCGCATAGGCACCTCATTGCCTATTTAAGCGGGGCTCTTCACAGATGCATCCCTTTGCGCTTCCTTGCATTTTGAATCCACAACACTTCCTCTGGAGAGAAAATATGGCGAGGAAAAAATCGCCTATCCTCCTCCAGTGTTTCTCGATCGGTTCAACACGGGTAGGAAACACTGGATCTGTCTTGACCGCTAGCGCCTTCGCCGCTTTAATGGTGGACAACGGGTTTTGAAAGACATGGCGTACCATGCTCCCGGTTTTGGTGGTAGGGCTAAAGCCCCCCAAGAGGGCTTCGTTACTAGTCTATGAGCATCATCTAAGAGGGGGGCTCTGTTACCTCGTGCAATGCACTTTGTACGAGTTGGTGGAGGCATTGGGCGTTCCCATGACGAGGCTTCATCCCAATGCTATTCGCTATTTGGTTTCGCTGTGTATTTTCTTCCGGTTTCATACTGGCGCATTTGATGCGAAGGCAGTAAAGGTGATCTCTCGTCTCACGAAGCCGAAGGATTGGGTCTCTATGTCTCATCGACCCGGCTTTCACTTTCGAGGGACAAATCCCAACTCGGTCAAAAGCTGGAAGAACCGTTTCTTCTTTCTCCGGGAGCCTTCTGATTTAGAAGTCTCACGCAAGTGGGGTCCATTCTCAGAGTACTTTCGCGGGGATGTATCCTCAGAGGACACTAGGGATACGACAGAGTTGGTCGCCGCCATTGGCTCCCATATGAAGACATTCTCTGTCCAAGGCTACTATCCGACGTCTCACACTTTTGAGGCCGCTAGGTGGGGACCCCCATCTGGCTGGACCACAGCTGGCCCTTAGAAGAAGAAAAAAGCTGGGGCCATTATAGTTCGCGAGCCTTCAAGGGAAGACGCTGAGGAAAGTTGCTCTCTGCTGGGGACGTCCTCAGATGAGAAGGTTAAGGCTGCTTTAAAGAGGTTGAGTGAGGCTAGAGGCACCTCCACCCGAAAGTCACAGAGATTGGCTGCAGGACCAGTCGTGCGAGTCCGAAGCCCCGTTCCAGGGCCGACTTCGAGCATTGGATCACAGGAGGGAGTCACCGAACACTCACCGATTCTTGCCGTGGCATTAGCCGAGTACGACATCCCTGCGGTGGAGCTTCACTCTGGGGAGGAGTCTCCTGCGGGTCCCTTCGTTGACCTGGAGCTGCCGGATGCTGTTGCTAAGGTTGCACCGACTGTAGAAGGCGGCGTGTTAGCTCCTGAGGAGCTAGAGGAGATAGACGTTTTAAAGCCCGCACAAGTTATGGCAAGGACTTCAGAGCCCGCTGGATCCTCTGCCCGATTATTGCTGGAGTTGTGTGTCTACGAGGGTGCCTCGATGGGGCCGGAGGCCGAAGACGTGCGGGAGGCCAGCCCCCTTGGTGCCGATTTGACTTCGGAGACTGTCATGGCTGGGATGCCACAGGAGCCGGAGCCCCCCAAGCGTTCCCTCGTCACCCATGGTTTCAGGTCATCCCAACTCCGAGATGTTGTGGTTGAATGTGCGGAGCCCCCAGGCTTGCTTGCGTTAGGAGACAGAGCCCTGCCGCCGGATGCATCTTCTACTTAGGTATGATCTTCTAGAGTCAAGCGTTGCTCTATTATCTGGAGCTTTGAGAATCTCTGATCTTCTTTTCTCCCTTGCAGGTCCCTAGGGAGGTCGACTCTCTCGATGAGCTAATTGCTCTGATGCGTGGGTACTTTCACCGCAAGCAGGAGACGGCTCAGCGCGCGGGAGTTGAGATCGCTTCCCTTTTGGAGGAAAACAGGAAAATGCAGGAGAAAATTGGGTCAACAGCCATAGGAGACTGCCCGTCCAAGGCAGGAGGTCGAGCAGCTGAAGAAGATGGTCACTACTCTTGAAGACGACAACTCCCGCTTGTCCAGAGATCTTACGGCACGTCTCCGCTTGACTGAGGTGAACCTTGTCCTAGAGACCAGGTTTTGGGAATGCATCCGCCTGCGCCGCAAGATTGCCTCACTCGTGCTCCCAGACGTTCCGGAATATGTCTTTCACCCGGGCAACTCTGGGACCAGCGATAGGTCTCGCTTGAGGAATTTTCTTGAGAAGGTTGGTCCATCAAGCTCTCGGGAGTAGCTTTGCTTGTTTATATTGCTTCTTTCCTTTTTTGCCATTTGTCAATGCCTTGTACATGTGAATGAAAAGCAACATCTTTTCTGCATCTAATGTCTTCGAGTGTAATTTTAGAAATCACGTCTCGTGTTTAACAACTAAGCTTGTAAAGCTATGTCGCCAAGGCCCCAATCCGACGCCTTCTTGCGTTGTACTCGTCCTTTGTCAGAGGATTTCGTCGCATCTTGTGCGTTTAATGGAAAGTTCGGTCCAATACAGTGGACTGAGGATGCTCTCTTTTCGAGGGGCTGCCGCACGCCACAATTCTTACCCCCTAAGGTTTTGGTGGCCGTATGTTTAGAGACTTCAAAAGGCCCCAGGCCTAACATTTTGACTACACGGGTTGCCTGGAATGGCACCAAGGTTTGAAAGACCACATGGAGTCGAAATTTTGAGGAGGCCGCTTTCGGGCCGCTCAACAGGAAGCCAAGGATTCATTTTACAAGCCAACGATAACCTTCTCGACTTAAGGGCAATCTAGGTCGTTATGTTTTTCAAAATATCACGCATGCAAACACTCACATAAATGAACACACAAGATAACAAGAATGATCAATTTTACTAAATGAAGACATAATACATGTACAAGCACTCTTCATGGTGTGTGTGCATGCCTTACCTGGGCAGTTGTCCTAATGATAATATTTCCTAAGGTTGGTGGCGTTTTAGGTTCTTGGAACCAATTTACCATTCTGGGTGCGCAGGTTGCACGCTCCTTCTCGGAGGATCGCTGAGACGAGGAACGGGCCTTCCTAGCCAGGGGAAAGCTTGTTCCTGCTTGCGGCCTTTCCCGTGGCCTCTACATTCCGAAGGACCAGGTCTCCAACCTCGAGCGAGCGTGCATTCACCCGCTTGTTGTAGGACCGTATGACACACTACTGGTAGGCTGCGATCCTCAGGCGGGCAACGTCTCGAGCTTTTGGGAGCAAGTCAAGGCATTCCCTGAGTCTCTGAGAGCTTGTGACCGAATCGAAACATTCGACCCGCAGGCATGGTAGCCCTACTACAACGGGGACCACGACGTTAACTCGTAGCAGAGATTCAAGGGTATCTCGTCGGTTCCCACGAGGTTGTTCAATTTGACTAGAGCACAGAGGGTAACTTATCAACCCACAAGCCCCTTGCGTCCTCCAGTTGGTCTTCGGTCCTATAGCAACGTGCGATTGGTGACTTTGACCTGCCTGTTTGCTTAGGGATATGCCACAGACGTATGAACCAACCTGACGCGCAGACTTGCACAGTATTTGGTGAACCGTTTTCCAATGAATTGGGTTCCGTTCTCGATCACTATGACCTTGGAAACCCAAAAAGGCAAACGATATTCTGACGGAGGAACTCCTTCGCGTTCTGCTCTGTGATTCGTGCCAGATGAATTGTCTCCATCCACTTAGTGAAGTAGTCAATGCCGACAATGAGGAACTTTCTTAGTCCGAAGGCTAGAGGTAGCAGTCCAAGGATATCGATCCCCCATTGTGCAAACGACCGTGGAGACTGAAGGCTGTGCAGCTCCGTGCAAGGTTGATGAGCCATGATCCCGTGAACCTGACAGCTTTCCCACCTCTTCACGAATTCCAAGGCATCTCGCTTCATCGTGGGACAGAAAAGACCATGCCGCATGATCTTAAATGTCAGGTTTTTTCCTCCAATGTGTGAGCCGCATATGCCAAAGTGGATCTCGCTCAGGGCGTATTCAGCCTCCTCAAGGGTCAGGCATTTTAGGTTGGGGGTGGAATACCCTCACCTGTATAGCTTGCCATCGAGAATCGCATACCAACCTGCGGTCTTTTTGACCCGTTTTCCCTAGTTGACGTCCACAGGAAATGTTCCGTCTGTCAAATACTTACGGTATGGGGTCATCCAATTGTTGCCCTCATCAATCTGCAGCACTTCCTAGTAGGGGATGTCCACACTCGGTAAGGCCAGGGTTTCTCGTAGGTCCCTGGCATACTGCTCCACAGATCCTGCAACTGCCTCTCTAGCAAACTGGTCAGCTTTCCAATTTTTGACTTTAGGCACATGTTCGATCTTTAAGAGCTCGAAGGCTTGGATTTGGGCTTTTGCTCTCGCCAAGTACTTCGCGACTTGAGGGTTCGACGCCTCGAAGGTTCCTTGGATTTGATTGACCACGACCTCCAAGGCACTACGTACGACTAATGACTTGGCGGAATATTCTTTTGCTAGACGAAGTCCTGCAAGAAGGGCTTCGTATTCCGCCACGTTATTAGTAGCAAGGAAGGTCAGCATAACGGAGTACTTAATCTCCGCACCGTCTGGAGTTCTAAGCACGACTCCGACTCCGCTGCCTGTTTGGGTGGATAATCCGTCCACATTCAAGGTCCATGACGGAACGTCTGGTGTGTCCAAACTCCTTGGGCTGTGTGGATCGTTTAGAGTTAGGGTCGTCGCCTTCACGATGAACTCCGCCAGAGCTTGGCCCTTGAGGGCTTGTCGTGGTCGAAACTCCACGTTAAACTCTCCCAATTCTATAGCAGATTTGATTAGCCGCCCGGAGCTCTCCGGCTTCTATAAGATCAACTTCAATGGTTGATTCGTTAGAACGACGATCCAATGAGCTTGGAAGTAGGACCTTAGCTTCCGTACTGAATAAATGGGGGTCAATGCAATCCCCTCCGCGTGAAGGCAGCAGGTATCCACGTCCGCCAATACCCTACTCACGTAGTACACTGGTAGCTACGCGCCCTGGTGCTCTCTGACAAGCACAGAGCTGAGCGTCGTGTCCGACGTGGCTGAGTAGAGGTATAGGTCTTCGCCCGCACATGGTAAACTCAAGAGAGGTCGGCTGACAATGTACGCTTTTAGCTCTTTGAAGACTTCCTCACATTCATCGGTCCACCGGAATCTAAACGATTTCGTCCCTCTAAGCACCTTGAAGAAGGGCAAGTACTACTACGCAAACTTAGCTAGGAACCGTGAGAGGGCTGCCAACCGCCCTGTGAGCTTCTACACTTCCTTCATGATCCGCGGAGGGTTCATGTCAAGGATGACTTTGATCTTCTCCGGGTTCGTTTCTATGCCGTGCTAGGACACGATGAAGCCCAAGAACTTTCCAGAGGTCACCCCGAATGCACATTTGGCTAGATTGAACTTCATCCCGTGAGCCCGGAGAACCTAGAAGGTCTCTTCTAAATCATGGATATGGTCGCCGGCTAGCCTGCCCTTCATGAGCAGTTGTCGACGTAGACCTCTACGTTACTTCCGATCTGGGCCTCAAACATCTTGTTTACAAGGCATTGATAGGTTACCCCGGCATTCTTGAGGTCAAAGGGCATCACCTTATAGCAATATGTTCTTTTGTCGGTCATGAAGGGGCTGTGCACCTCATCATCCCGGTGCAACCTGATCTAGTTGTAACCTGAGTAAGCGTCCATAAAGCTCATGAACTCGTGCCCAGACATAGAATCTACCAATTGATCGATCCGAGGGAGAGAGAACATGTCCTTTGGGCAGGCTTTGTTCAAGTCGGTGAAGTCCACGCACATCCGACACTTGCCATTGCTCTTCTTCACGAGTATGACATTGGATAGCCAGTCAGGATATTGGTTCCTGCATTTTTGTCGCACAGGCTTATGGCTAAGATCAAGGCCCAGTTTGTGGACATTACTCCAGCCGGTATCCCGGACATGTCAGCGGGAACCCATGCAAGCACGTCGGAGTTCCTCCGTAGGAAGGTGATTAGGCGGTCACGGTCGGCCGGGGAGAGAGAGCTACCAACATGTACGCACTTCTCTAGCTTGGCAGGGTCCAGAGGAATCACTTCGATCGCTTCTCCTAACAGGGCTTGCTATAGCGTGGCCTCATTGCGGAGGTCTAAGTCTCCGTCCAGGCGGTCTGGCTTCGTCACAATCCAAGTTTCAAGAAATCAACAAGATACAGCAAATTTTGAGAGCTTCCATTATCGACGGAAACTCGTTTTAGTTGGTAGTCAATCATACTATCTGAAACGAGGTAAGATACAACAAGAGGATCATAATAGAGGAAGGTTACATAAGCTATATTGTCGCTACTAAAGATAATGACATCACTCCTATCCCCTATCGAAGCTCTCTTGCTACCGGAAGTTTGCTAGGGTTGCGCTTGTCTGCTTCTCTTAGTTGATACGGTTGAGATCCCGTTGATCATGCCAACAGCCGTACGGTTCTACGAGGGCTCACTCGCCTCGCCTCGCCTCGCCTTCTGAGGCTGCAGGGGCCTTCCCGGAGCCTTTCACGAATCGTTTGAGATGTCCACGACAGATCAAGTCTTCTATTTCTTGTTGCAGGGTCCGATAGTTTTCCGTGGAGTGTCCCAAGCATCGGTGGTACTAGCAATACTTCGTCTGGTCACCTTCGCTCGGGCCCGTTGGCGCTTTTGGCCACTTGAAGAACTTTTCATCATGGATCTGCATGAAGATGTTCGCGCAGGTATCGTTTAGGGGAGTCAGGGAAGCTGGCTCGTATTCCCTCCTAGATCCAAGCGAAGGCCGCAGCTGTTTGCGGCGCTCTTGGAAGCGGGTGCTATCACCGTTCCTCTTTTTCCCAGCGGCTGGCTTGAGCTCTTCCAAAGGGCTGTCCGCGCGCTTGGGTTGCTTAGCCTCGTTGGCCTCTTTCGCCGAGATGTAGGCTCGGGCTATGGCCTTTGCCTCTCGGAAGGTTTGAGGGCACTGATGTGACAAATGCTTCAAGAAATCCCCTGCCACCAGCTTGGCGACAAAGGCGTTGAGCTTCAGCTCGTTAAAGAGTTGGAGGATCCGATGCGCCTCAGCAATGAAGCGAATGAGAAATTGCTTCAGATATTCGTCCATCCTCTAGCGGAGGCGAACCAGGTGTCATGGCTGCTTTTCTTCCGTCCGGTTAGAAGCGAACTGGCTCAAGAAGCAGTCCACGAGATCATCGAATGAGCGGATGGAGTTTGGCGGGAAACCGTGGAACAAAATCAATGCATCCCCCTTGAGGGTGATGGGAAAGTAATAGCTCATCACAGTCTCGCTCGCTCCCTGGAGGGACAGGTGGGTGTGGAAGTAGTTGAGATGGTCCATTGGATCCTTGCTCCCGTCATACCCATCCAGTGTTGGCATCTGAAACTTGCAGGGGAACGGCTGAGTTCAGAGATCCATGGCGAAGGGTGACCTTCGTAGGTCAGCAAAGGACCGCACGGGTCTCTCTCTGTGTAGGAGATCCCACAGCACTTTCACCTTCTCCTCCATCGGTAGGTCAGACTCACTTCTCTACGCGTTGATGACATTGCGGAGCTTCATGTGACCCTACTGGTTCTGGTGAGCTCCGGTTGCAAGGCTAACTTTCCGCTGAAGCAGCGTACACTTGCTAGAGTCCATGTATGTCGCCTCCTTTCGCCGCGGACTTACGGGGTTATGCCGCTCGGGACTCTCTCCTCCCGCTCGTCCCCAACTATGGTGGCTTCCAGCCGCGATTCGGCCCCCGCTATCGAGATCGCCCGGGCCTCAACGTTGTGAGGCTAATCACGATCGCGCCACGGGAGCTATCAAAGGCTATTCACGCCACTGTGGAACAAGGCAAGTAATACTCCCTATTTTTTCTACTTATTTGCAAGTGATTTTCGATACTTCACCTCCATTGCAAGTGACTTTATTTATTTTCACTATCTCATCTAAATTGAAAGTAATTCTCCGTATTTCACCTATTTTTCCGATTTATAAATGATTCTCTGCTTGTTTGAACAAAACAAAGAGAGAGAGAGAGATCGAACATGGAATATGATTTCATCAAAAAATTGTTAACAGTAGAAAGAATCAAAATTACCTAGTGTGTATTTGGAGCAATGGCGAGGAAAAATTAGGCCAACAGCAGAGAAGGGACAAAGGAGGAGGAAGAACGAAGAAAGGGAAGGAAAAGAAAAACAAAAGAAATAAGAAAGGAATAAGAAAATAAAAAATAGAGAAAAAGAAATAAAAGGGAGAGAGGAAGGTTCGGGAAGAAAAGAACGAATGAGGACAGACAGGGGATTTATAATACTTAGGTATATTAAAAGATACAATTATATATATATTATGTTAAATATATATTATATTATATTACAATTTAAAATATATATCGACGTATATAATATATCGACGTACATATTATATACTTTAATATTAATCGATTTCAAATAATAATAGAAATTGTCAGATTATGTCCCATTGTGTACGATTGAGTGTATATTTGATACTTGATAGTTCATTGAGTTTGGCAAGATTAGAGTATCGATAATAATTGGTCACAGCAACGTATAGGTGGCCGTTGGAGCTTTAGAGCAATCGAGCTAATTTTAGTCTAGCATTGTATCATAATAATTAGTGGCATCGTTAAAGGTTACAAAACATAAGGGGTTATCGACCAGTAGATATCAAGTATATGGATATTTCCTTAGTACTTTCTCTCTTTCCCGGTGATCTTTATCAGCACCGAGCGACATTTCTATCCTAAAATTTGCTAAGCGTTTTTGCATGTGCATTTGGATACATGAGTATATATATTATTGGCCTATCACGATCAAGCTTAAGAAGACTGTAAAAATACTATGATATCAAGGAATATAAACACACTTTAATATAGTCTATAGTAATTTGATACTGATTTTTGTATCATAGTAATGACAAAATATATTGTCTAATGTGGCTTGATACTTATAGCCGTATGATTATCGTAGAGCATGATATCAACGAAATCATTGCAGGAGATATTGGGTTTGAAATATAGAGATATTTTGCAGTATTTGGTTTGGTGGATGATGAGTGCACCGATGAGATATCTGTACTTGGCTAGGCAGAGTTTCCGTGGACCATGAATTTGATCAGAGGTCAAACTTTCAGATATCAATTAACCCGTGCAAGTACCCAACTATTGGAAAAACATACATAGCCTTTGGATTGCGGTGATTGAATATGATTCAAGAGTTTTTTCGTGATATCTTATTATTATTGATACTTCTTGAGTTGTAATTCAGTGGATAAATGTTATTGATAAATGTTATTATCTTTGTAACATGAGGGTTCGAGGTGACCTGCCTTACTTCTTGCCTTGAGTCATAGATATGACAAAATATAGATTCTCGAATAAATTTATTTATTGGATATTATATTACTGATGTGGCTTTTGGTATATGTGACTTACTAAATATCTAATATGTTTATTGTTATTACCTGTTTTTGATTTATTATCATTTGCCGGTCATTTAATTCACTCTTGTATTTTATTGACTACAAATTAAGTTGATTATATAGAGTTAGAAGGTGATCCTACATTTACTGCATATCTTCTAGTTAGAGAGGATTTAGAAGTTAGTTGCAATTATATCAGTTGGAGACATATCGGATACATTTTGATAAAAATTTGATAGTTTAATTTTCAATTACGGCCCATAAATTAAGTAGTTTTATTTTATTGGATATTTATTTGATATGTACCTAATATGATAAATGTATTATTGAAAATGTTGAGCCTACCATGGACATTCAATAATTTTAAGATTTGAGATTTTCTGTGTGAGCGGTTAGAGCAATATTTGATCGTTAGGGCTCAGGTCGTCACAAATTACCTTGTCGGGTGATATTTATACCCAATAACAGAACCATACGCGTTATTTTTATTTCTTTTTGTTTTGCCAGAAGAGAGGCCTTCCATGGATTTGTTATCCAACAATGAAGGCCAGTACTGGTTTCCTATGCCTTAAAAAATGAAATGCTTCTCGATTTTAACCAGTTTTTGGTGAAGCAAACGCCAACAAATGGATCAGGCCAAATTTAGGATGTTGGAAAATAACTAAGGAAATGCATTTTATTTAGTCAAATTCAGTAAAATAGATTAAGTGATGATAAACTTGAGGGGCTGGAAAATCAGTGAAGGGGCGACGGTAACTTGAGGGAAACCACCAATTATTTGAAATGAACTCAATCTTTGAATAGTTTATTTAGAGAATCATACATCCAATGGTTGAAACTCCCTCACTGACGGATGATTATTAACTCACGGTAATAGAAAAAAAGAGTGATGTATGTAATATACAAGATCTTGGGTCCGAAATTGGGAAAAAAAAAAAAAACCCAAAAATTTTGAGACGTAAATATTCAAAACCGACAAATTTTAAGAAATTAAAAAAATAAATAAAAAAATATCATGCACGAGACCATATATTCAACTATTTTCTTCACAGCCTAACAACGTAATTTTTGTCAAAAAAAAAGACGAACATCTCCTCACAACTACTAGCAAAATCCGGGTAATATTTTTACAGTATTTCTATAATATTTCGTCCTAATATTCTAAAATATCAAACCACAAAAAAACCAAAACAATTTGACATTTTGAGATGAAAATAATATTGCTCGACCGAATTGGAAGAGAAAGAAGGGAGGAAATAATATACTTACGATTGTACTCGACGATGACAGATGAACGGCCGCACAAGCACGAAGAAGACAGAGGTAGATGGAGGGATAGAAGGAGACGAAGTAGACGACCGCTGGGATCTGAGAGGGAGGGCGGCTGCAGCTTTTGTTTAGGGTTTAAGTTTGATTTGGGGGAGATATTTCGAGTTTTAAATCCAACTCTCGTTATTTCCAGTTTTAAAATTAAAAAAAAAAAAAAAAACCTGTGCTCGACGGTGATTATATATATATATATATATAACAAATATAAATATAAATATAATAAATCATTCTCTCTCTTCGCATTTCTTCTTTCTCCCCGAACCTTCCCTCTCCCCCTTTTCTTTTCCTTTTCTTTTCCTTTTATCTTTTTTTTTTCCCCTTCCATTTCGTCCTTCTTCCTCTTCCTTTCTCCCTTCTCAGCCGTTCCTAATCTTTCTTCGCCGGACGGCGATTCGGCCCGGCACGACGGCACCGGCCATGGAAACCTATAGGTAACCTCGATTCTCTCTACTATTAATGAAATTTTTCATGAAATCGTGGTTCATTCTCGATTTTTTTCTCTCTCTCGCCTCCCATTTTGCTCCCATAAAATTGTGAAAAAGAAAATCACTTGTAAACGGGAAAATGCGTGAAATACGGAGAATCACTTGCCTTCAATTCGCTCCACGGCGATGGCAGCAGCTTCGACGGCGATGGCAGCAACGGTGCACACCTACAGTGACGGAATAAACTACTGATTTGCCTATTTTTCCTCTTCTCCCTCGACCACTCTCTCACTGCTCTCTCTCAGCAACTGCACACCTACAGTGACGGAATAAACTACTTACTCTTTTTCCTCTTCTCCCTCGCCTCCACTCTCACTGTTCTCTCTCTCCCTCTCTCTCTTCGTTCTTCTTCGCTCTCAAACCATCCGTGGCTTAAAATAAAATTCTGAAAAGCTAGTTGTTGTATGGGTTGGTGGGCGTAGGCATGGGTCGGTAGATGTGAACGTGAATCCATAGGAGCTGGTCAGACAGTCAGCTGGGGGTGTTTGTGGTTATTATTATTATATATTTAAATATAATTTTATAAAAAAATTTATATTTACTGAATAATTTATATTCTAAAAAAAAAACAACGCAGAAATGTCTGAGACCTTACAACGTCCGTACCAAGGTTATCTATCTGCATTACTTCCCCTTTTCTCATTCAATAATTTATTACGGTTCATTTCTTAAGATGCTGGTTAAACTCATTTTATAAAGATCAATTTTGTATTAAATAAAGAAAATCCTTGTGTCTCCTTGTATTCTTGGCAAAGTGTTAGCCCTCAATGATAAAGAACGAAAATGATATTTAATTTTTTATATTAAAATTGTTTAATTTTAAATTTTGACTTTAGAATTCTATTTAATATTCATTTATTAACTATTTTTATATTTTTATTGTGAATTATTTGACATATATTCATTCGGAAGCTACTGTAACAATGGTGCGGTTTTTAAATTTTGATATTTTTTCTTGCCTTTTCTTTTCATATGTGTCTGAGATTTATTTTTTAAAGTTTTTAACAATTTTGATCTGTACAGTTTTACTATTTTTATAAAATAATCTAATTAATTAATAAAAAAACTGCTACAAGTAATATTTGACAAGCTACCCATAAAGAAGGTAATTATATATGTTTTTAAAAAATTATATTTTATCTGTATTATAATATGATAATTATAAATTTAAATAATGTAAATTACATATATTTTATTGTTTACCTGTTACATCTAATAAAGAGAATTATGGTAAGAAATTTCAAAATTAAAGTGGCTTAAAATAATCAAAAAATATAGGTTGAACATCTATGTGAAGCACTAATTTATCATGCTATAAAAGAAGCTAAATTTCTTAACCGAGACAACAACGTATATTTTGATTTTTTTATAGGGAAACACAATTCATTTGTTGATGGGCTATTCAATGGCAATAGCCATTTACTCTTTTAAGATTATCTAATCTAGATAGATTTACCATTAAAATTATATTTCTCCAGTAATATATGATGCATTTTTAACAATTATTTATAGTATTTTGCGCCTAATAATATAATAATTTTCTCTTTCGAAACTATTACTGTTTAAGTGGGGATTTGGGAATTTTAACTTTTTAAAGATAAGTGAGATCATTCTTGTTTTGTTTATGTCGTTCAATTGAAAAAATCTAACAACTAAATTTTAGACATTAAATAATAATATTTAAATAATTTTTTTATTAAAATTTTTAATTATTAGACTTAATGTTTTATAGGTGCTAATGTTTTAAAAAATTAAACATATAATTATGTATAATAATTTTTTAATTCTTAAATTTTAATCTAATTGTCTCGTTTAGAAAAAAGAATTATTAGTTCTCCATTTTTTAAGTGATTATGCTATGACTTTTACACATATCTATTGTCAACAAGCACAACTAGACCTATAAATTATTATTTTTCGTACACAATCACGACACCGTATTTCACATAATCTCCCATGGGATTTAGATTACAATACTCAATAATACAATAATGTGACTTCTAATTAGATTCGTATGACTAGATCTAATCGTTAAGAGTAATTTAGATCCCTAAGTAAATTACAATCCTATCCCTAACAATATCCTATATAAATTTAAAAAATGGATTAAATTTCTTCTTACTTTCTACTGAATGTTGAGGCCACTTTAAATCTACTCTTTGTCCTCTTAACATTAACGACCGTCTGATTGTCTTTCTTGATCCATTTTAATAAAAAGTTAAGAGTAATTATTATGAAATTATTTAACAATTAATTTTGTATCCTATAATATATATTTTTAATGACTTTAATTTGAATGTATTTGGCGTAGAATCACAGCATTTGAAGAGAGTATGAGTGACGCTCGTACATATTTTGTCCAAAATAATGGTGCCTGATTCGTAATGTAATTATCAATCTTTAATTTTAATATATTTACACAATTTTTGTATGCTTTATTACTATTTTAACATTTTTAATTTTCAATAATGATTTTTATTTTTTACATATTTATTCACTATATCTACATGTGTAAAATAATATATATGATTTATTAAATTTTAAACTCACTTTTACTATTTTTTGCTAACCTCTCATATATGCTATTCCGAATGTGAGCATTGCAAAAATTATATGTGTTGCATCCCGAGTCCGTGATTACTATACGGATTAGGGAGCCTTTGGATTCTAGATCACGTGGTAGCATCAGGTTGAGGGTCCGGTCTCCGTGCTCCTGACCTGGACCTACACAACACAAATAACAAATGAGAGGTTAGAGGTCTAGCAAGATTCGCGTGCTCAGGGTGGCGTCTGATCAGGGAACTTTCCTATTCCGCGAAAGACATCCGCTGGGAAACGTGCCACGTTGGACAAGAGAGCGGCTCCCATCTCTGCCAGAGAGACGGAGAACGCCCCCCGAATCCGAGGAAGAATTGGGATAATCGATAGGGTGAGAGATGATGCTTTTTGCCCTATCATCGTTATCATTACTACTATTATTATTATTGTAATTCTACTAATTTAAATAATTCATTAGTCGTATCAATAATGTAAAACCAATATCCGATTCCATCATATTAATATAATATATACGTTGTTGATAGATGAATATATGACATCAATAATCATATTGACGTTTAAAATTTAAATTGTTTAATGACCTAGATACGCTCTTGATTGTCTCAAATGGGTTACCTTTATAAACCATCATTAATCATATAACACCGAAAGCTCTTATTGAATTTTTTGAATCATTAACATAAATATAGTTTATAATAAAGTATGACCAACCAAAAATCCTCCATGATTTTGAATTATCAACATTTAAAATATTAAAAGATGTGCTTTCAAGCCATCCACGATGTGAATATCAATAATTCATGTGTAAAAAATGAAGTACTCAATTTTGGTTAATTCAGTTAAAAACATAAGTTTAAATTCATTATAATAAAACTATTCAATAATCAACGTCGAAAAAAATATTTACATAAAGTAAACATAAATACCCTTTTAATAGAAAAATAATATCCAATTATCGCTTCAGTATTAAATGTTCACCATAGTAAGGTAATTATATATATACTGTTATAATAAAATAATAAATATAAGATAAATACGCACAATAATACTATTCCTCACAAAATAAAATCATAGGATGTTGCAAAATAAATAAAAAATAAAAAAACGGATGTTTGAATTCAATAGTTCATAAGATCTTTTCATTTCAATGCTATAAATCAAGTTATGTTTTATAAGTACTTAACAAAATTTTACACATTTTAACCATTTTTTTAAATTGTAAGATAAACATATACATGGAAATAGATTATCATCCCACCTGAATTGAACTATGTTCTTGTTGACCTTTAAAATAAGCAAATTGTTTAAAAGATCTGATATGTCTTGATTGGCTCAAATGGGTTAACTTTATAAAACTCATTAATCATATAACACCAATTAGCTCGGGATTGTTTGTGAGGCCCAAAACAAAGGACATAATCCCAAGGACCAAACCCAAAAACCCAAGAGATTTTGAATTATCAACATTTAAAATATTAAAAGACAACGCTTTTCAAGCCATCCACAGGGCGAATATCAATAATTCTTTGCCAAGAATGCTACTCAATTTCACGAGTCCACGAACTCACAAGAAACACCTCATAAGGCGAGGATCAATAATCAATGTCGAAAAAATATTTGAATAATAGTAAAATAAATTTCTTTTAATTAAAAAATAATATCAAATTATCTGAGTATTAAATGTCCCGTCATAGTAAGATAATTATATGACACGCCTAGTCATAATAAAATAATAAATATAAAACAAACGCAGCACAATAATACTATTCTCACAAAATAAAATCACGTGCTGTTGCAAAATAAATTAAATGAAGTAGAGATCAATAGGATAAGATCGGGCCATTTCAACCACCTATGGGCAAGTTACGTGTCTCCTCCCTAATAGTTCATTCTCCCCTATAAATATCCCCGTGATTTGTAAGACGCTAACCACGGATCCAACTAGATTATCGGATCCTGAATTGAACTATGTTCTCATTGTAAATACATCAACCAACAAATATAAGAGAAAAGGGAAAGAAAGTATATCAGTCCTTACTTGAATGCACAAAAATAAATCAAAACAATATCAATAAATAAATGAAAGATGTGTATAAAAAAATATAAATCTACTCCAACAAAAAAAATATAAAAAAAATACTACACAAATTATGAATTTTTCAATTGGAATGACTCCACACTAGAAATATTAGACTTGAGAAAATATTCCATCATATACCCTTTCTATGTTGGGATAGCAATTCTATGAATTGTTTACATCAATTAGAAGTAAGGATAGATGAAATAATTGCAGGATAAGCCTCATCCTCATTATCAAGGGCATCTTTAAAAGGCCCCCCTTTTTTATCATTTTCAAGTTTTCTTTTTAGCTCACATTATCACATATCAATTTCTCAACAAAGAATTTTTATTTTTAAGCCTTCATTTTTCTTTCTCAAGCTCAATCTCATTCTTGAATATAGTGATAGCCCAATCTTGGAGTTCAATTTGCTTTTCATTAAAATCCTCACCCAAACGATGATGAGTTTTGGACTGAGTATTGATTGTACGTAAAATTTTTTATTTTTATAAAAACTTAATGCTTGAATTAGTTGGGTTAAACTATTACAAATGACTACAATGACCTGAGTTCTAGTCATCAAATTCGATCTGAACAACTCACACAGAATACCAAAGAATATGAAATTATTAAATATCTAACATAATTCAAATATCTTCTAAAATAAAATTATTATTTCATTTACACATTAAGTAAATATCGATTCAAATAAATGCTACTCAAAATTTAAGGGTCGTTACTCGAAAAAAGCCACTAAGCATCTAAAAGTATATCATGTTCAACCGTAATGAGAGCAATTAGCATTAGAAAATCATTTTCTACTTCAAAATCTTATAATAATTATAGGATCCTTCGCTAGTGTTATATAATTGACACAAATATAAAGCCAATAAAAATATAAGAGTAAATTAAATATTTAACATATAAATAAATCAAAAATAATTGAATATAATACAGTATCTTAAATAATAATATCAATATAAATAGATAAATTAATTAATAACCCAAAATAACAACAAAAATTCGATATTCAATGCTAGTTTGTATTTATAACCCAAAGCCATAAAAAATTGGACACCAAGAATGTAACAATGTTTCTATTACTATATAAAATAATAATAATTTTTTCTGTATAAGATAATTAATATCTACAGAATTTATGTAACATTCAATATTGTTGCGTCCCTGGTTGGTTGCCGTCACGGATTAGGACAGCCCGGATTCTGAGCTCACGGTGGTGTCAGGAGTAGGGACCGGTCTCCGTCTCTATGAATCTGGACCTGCACAACACAAATAACAAATAAGAGGTCAGAGGACGACGGGGGGTTGTCCCCCGTCGACACTCTGACGCTCAAGTCAGATATCTTCCGAAGTAAACGGAGGAATGCATGCGTAAGATGCGAGAATGATGGGAGTGTGAGAGGGATGTGACTGGAGGCGTGAGCTCCATGGATGCGCCCGACAGAGGGCGGCTTACCTGTGCGCCTGCGGAAGGAGGCATACTTATACGCCTGCGGAGGACGGCTTAGGTGATGTTCCTCCTGGGGGTGCGCCCGCGGAGGGCGGTTTAGAGGTGCGCCCGCGGAGGGCGGCTTTAAGGTGTGCTCGTGGGCCATAGTAATATTTGGAGATCTCCCGAAGTGTGCTGGAATGGGTACAGGGTCTGTTGGGCCCGTTTAACCAGTTGCCCTAGTGGGCCGTCGAGCACGGGTTTCACCGTGACCAAATGGGTCAACTGAGTAGGCCGAACGGCCCTGCTCGGCGCTTTTGGGCGGAGCATGGTACGACACCTCATTTAGTGGTCTGCTGCTGGGCGACTTTTCGAGGAGCCTCACACCCTTTCTGCTCGAGGGTACTGGGCGCCATTTGAGAGGCTTCCTGTAATATCCCGGATCTTTGTTCGGATTAATTTAATATTAATTGTAATTTTGGGCAAATTGGACGTGATAAAATTTATTAAATATTGAAAAATCTTTGGAGGATATTTGTATTCAGACGGACACGCCGGCTCGGGTGTCCCCATTTATTTCAAATATCGTTTTGGATTTTGGATTAAAAGAAAATTAAAATGGAATATATATATAATATATATATATATATAATTGGAAAAAGAGAAAAAGTTGGATAAGGATGAAAAAAAAAAGAAAAAGAAGAGAATAAAAAAAGAAGAAATCGGGGAGAGAGGGTTTCAGGCGAGGGAGAAGAGAAGGAGGAGGAAGAAGAAGGAGGAGGAAGAGGAGGAGGGCGGCGGTGCCGGCGACGACGGCGTGCGACGAGGACGGCCTGGTGGCCGGTGGTTGTCGGCGGTGAGTTTTGGCCGGTGGTGGTGTGCGAAGAGAATCGGCGACGGCAAAGTCGCGCGAGGAAGGAGGAACGGCGGTGCTGCGGCGCCGGCGTCGACTGGGTGAGGCCGAGGAGGTCGGCGACGGCCACGTGAGGCGGTGCGGAGGCCGTCGACGGCCAGGCAGGTGGAGCGGCGGCCGGCCGACGGCCGTGTGCGGAGGAGCGCACGGAGGAGAGAGAGAGGACGCACGGCAGTGGAGAGAGAAAGGCTCGATTGGAGCACTTGGGACATCCTATCTTCAGATCTGCAGCATGATGGTCAGGCAAAGTATCGAAACCCCTCTTTGGCCAAATTTAATTTACGATATGTTTTGGACACTGTTTGGATTTTTACTAACATGTATGTGTTTTATTACCGATTTATTTATAAAGATACGTGTGTAGTTAATTGGATGTTTTGGAATTATTGGATTGGTTTTATGATTTTGGAGAATTTAAGAATTTTACGAAAGTCCAGAAGAAGAATTTATTGGATAATCGTATATTTTTATATTAATATATTTATATAAAACGTACACTAACCCCTCATTCTCGAGTGTATTTTCACGACGCGTCTTAGGGTTGTGTGTCACTACGTTTGGATTTGGATTATTTGGATTTAAGCCAAAGAACACGACGAGATTATTTGTTTTAAATCCCTTCACGGCAGTGAAAAGCTTTGAGTAAAGACCCTTCCCATTTGGATGATTTGATTTGGCCTTAGAATATATTTCGGACGTCCCAATATATCCGACAAACTGGGCGAGATGCACCCAAAACAGTGTGGCCAGTGGCAAAACATGAGTCGAACAACCTTATCTATGGGTACATAGTACATGGATTTTGGCTAAGTTGCACGGGATTAGAACCCTTCTTCTAGCCTAGTCTTTAAATAATGAGAACCCAAATTCTCATGCATAATTTGTATTTTTGCATCAATTGGTATTGGATTTTGATTTGGATATGTATTTTGGACTTGGATTTAAGATTCCGATTTTTGCTTATGGTGGGCTTGGTATGTCTCGTCTAACGATTTTGATTATATGTTTTGATCCGAATCTTTGGAACATCTGTCGCGGTCTTTGATGTATCTGCGCGCACGCATTGGATCATCCGGCTATCGAATTTTGCCCCAGATCACAAGCTGATCGGGCATTGGATTTGGATTTGGACTTGGACTCGGACTCGGATTTGGACTTGGATCGACATCGGTTTTGGAATTGGTTCGGATCACCTCTGTTTTGGTTGTATATATATTTATATATATACATACGTTTCGACGAGGACTATTTTGAAAATTTGGACATTTGTTTGGATTTGGATATTTGATTTGGGTACGAGACTACCATTGAATTTTAGAATTTGGATCTTGGATTTCGGTTGGATTTGTTTTATCGGCGATTTGGATTTATCTTGGAATTTGATTGGATTTTCATCCATTGACTTTTCATCCTGGTTTATTCGACTTCTTTTCACTAAATATGATACTTCACGATTACGCGTTCATTTTTTATTTTATTCCCTTCAGAGAAGGTTTGGATGAAGATACGGCGAGTTCGCGTGATCGATCAGATATTCGTCCGGTTTGGTGAGTTTCTGTTTATTATGGTTCATATTGACATTTGATGTATTTGGATTATGGAATTGCCCGGATATAGGCTTATTGTTATATGTTGAGAATAGTTGAATATTTGTTTATGTTTGATTTTGATTTTTGGGTCGGATTATTACCTCCCTTACGATGATTGTAGAGCAGGTCGTATTTATATTGTTCGAACGGTTGTTCGATTAGGTCCTGTGAGGATTTTAATTTTGTTGAGTATATATTTGGTTTGTCACACCCGAATTTTGGGACTTGGTATTATTGGCTCTAAAATTTAATTGGGATTTTAGATTTTAGAAATTATAATAAATTATTTAAATTGACCTGCTTGGTTCGGGTTCGTGACACTTCCCCTGGCCTCGCTGCTGATGCGTCTGGACGACGCTCTCGAAGAGCTTTGCAATGCTAGGCTTGACCGAGAGCTTCAGGAACTCTGGGTGCCCCTGGCGAATGGCTTGGCAGTCCCGTTTGGCCGGATTTGAGAGACGGCAACCGGATGCCAGAGTAGGGGCGCGCCTTCATTCTCTGTTCTGCTGCGGGTCTTAGGTTTCCTGTTTAGGGAAAGCTTTCGAGCTCTGCCTCTGTCAGGAGCTTTGGCGCGATCTGACACAGATCTGGCCATTATTTGGGGGAGCTTCATACTCTATTATTGACGAGAACAGGAGGAAGAAGGACTGCCACTGTTGGGGGCGTGGTTTCGCCTGATTTGTGGGACTAGTCGTTGAGCGCCATTGATGGGGAGCTCTAGGCTGCATCTGACGTTGATCTGTGGAGGAATCGCAGAACGCTATTGCTGGGAGAGTGTCGTGTCCTGTTTCGATGGCCACGGGAGCAGAGGGAGAGATGGCCACAACCAATAGAGGAGTTCGACGCTCTACTTGGACGGAAATAAGGGCAGAGAAAATGGGGTGCCACTGACAGAGGGCTTCGTGCCCTGTTTGACTCATGGGTAGCGGAAAGGAGCAGGGTTGCCCCTGCAGCCGAGCTTCGTGTTCAGTTTGGTGAGGCGTGACGGGCACTGTTGGTCGCCGACGACCCTCTTGACAGAGAAGCAGGGTCTTTCCCTGGTGTTTGATGAGCTAAGGGGAACTGCCTTCTCCAAGGCCTCCTCTGTTCTCCTTTTTGCCCCCCTTTCTCCTGTGCAGGGGCTGGTCCTTTTATCAGAAAGAAGGTGAATATTTTTCCTCCAGAAAACTCCCGCCAATAATAATCTTCCCGCCAAAATGAAAATTTCTCCCGCCTTTGCGAGACTTCTTCGGTACGCCTCGGGTTTTGGGTTGGCCCGTAATACCGGACCCAACAAGTATTTTGGCTTTAGTTATTGAATTAATTTAATAATAAATAATATTATATTTTAATACTAATAAATATTATTAATAATAAAAAATATAAAATAATTAATAAAAATAAATATTAATATTATAAAATAATAATTTAATATTAAATAATCAGCAATGCATAATAATATTATTTATTATAATAATTGTATAATGTTAATAGCTAATAATAATATTTATAATAAATAATAAATGATGATAATAATGGTGATGTTACTTACCAAAAAAAAAAAGATAATAATGGTGATGTTATAAATGATAAAATGTAATAAATAAATAAATGTTAACAAATAATATTAATAATCTAATAAAACGTATAAATAATTAATACAATAATAATTAAGAATATAACAAAACGCCACCTCACCCCTCCTTCTCGATCCTTCTTTCCCCTTTCTGCGTTTCTCCTTCCCTCTCGATTCTCTTTCCGCCTTTCGTCTCCCTCAGTCTCTCTCTCTCTCTCCCGTTGACCTTCCTTTCATTTCAGGCCGGTCAATCACACCATTGACTGGTCAAAGTAGTCCGTCTTGTTTCTTCAGTCGTCTCACAGCTTATGACAGTCAACATATTGACCGGCAGAGTTGACCGTCCAGAAGATTTCGGTCAACATAGTTGACTGGAATTCCTTCCTCCTAGCACATACGTACTCCGTCAAAGTCCTTTGGTCACAAGAACTTCCACACGGGAGTGATCCCGAGCAAACTTTCCCTCACGATCGTGAGGAAGTTAAGTCCATCATCCCGGCTAGCCTACAGTAAGCTTCATTCTTCTCATTCGGTAGAATCTTGGTCATTATATCTGCCCCGTTTTCTTCAGTGTCAATCTTTTCTAGTGACAGTAGACCGGCTTTTAATATATCTCTCATCCAATGATATCGCACATCAATATGCTTTGATCTGAAATAGAGTGAGGAGTTCTTGCAAAGATGAATGACACTCTGGCTGTCACAGAGTACCGCATACTTTTCCTGTTTAAGGCTCAGTTCCTGAACGAATTTCTTCATCTACAACATCTCTTTGCAAACTTCTTCACCAAGAATATACTCGGCTAATGATTCCTCAATAATTTTATTATATCCTTGCCGACTCTTCTGATATTTCAAATCTTATTTTTAAAACCATAAAATAGCTTTCATTTAACTGCTAATGAATGAAATCACAATTATGCATCTTATTTAACTATTCCAATTAATTTACAAGGATCCAATTGAAGATAATGAGGTGCCCTTAATTTCACTCTTTAACTAACCTATAATTTAAATGCGAGTGCGCACACACAGACATATATATATATATCACGCACTCTCTCTCCTGACTCGTTCTTAATCCCTTGATCTTTCTTCTTCCCTGTCGCTACCCTAACTTTCCCTTCAAGGTAGGAGCAGCCGACAGCGATTTGGCATGGCACGACGATGCCGACTGCTGTGACCTTTAGGTAACTTCCATTCTTTCCACTATCAACGAGATTCCTTCAATTTTTGCCGTCTGCCCTCCCTCTCTCTCTCTCTCTCTCTGTTCCCTTTTTTGATACAGAGGAAAATCTCAAGTGAATTAGGAAAAAGGAGCAACACGTGGAAGGAATAGCAATGTTTATCAAAGGAGGTGATTTTACTTGCAAACAACTGGAATACATAATATGGAGGATCACTTGCAACTTGGTAAGACATGGAAAGTCGCATGATGTTTTTCATTTCCTTGGCACTGTAGCCGCAAAACGTGGGAACAACATTGTAGGATGGCTGCATTAGAGAGCAACTTCGTTAGTACAATGGTGGGGTGGTTTGACTAGGGCCTCAGCAGAGCAACAAATTCGGCTCATTCTCTTCCTCTCTATTCTCTCTTCTCCTTCGATCGGTGCTTTCTCTCTCCATTTTGCTCTTTGTTTTCTGCCGAACTCTGTGCCCTCAATGGTTTATGTAGAGCTTTTGAAAGAAAGTCGTTGCAACAACTCTTTAAGTGGACGAGGGCAGGTACTGAGCTGATTATGGCAGCACAAGTTTAAAAGAAATAATCTGATAGGTATGATGGTCATGGCGGCAGGATGGCCTTCGTGATGGGCGTGGTAAAGGAGGTTGGTGAGGGAGAATCGTTTGGGAGGAAGATGCGAGAAGAGGTGATTGGCAGAGGGTTGAAATCGATTAGAAAGGTTCGAGTTCAGGTGAAATAAAAGTGGATATTATTATTATTATTATTATTATTATTATTAATGTTATGATGGTCTACTAATATAAATAATACATTTCAGTCCTGTCAAAAATAGAACGCCTATATCTAATCGAGTGTTTGCTAATTGATAATAAATGTTGAAATAAATGATATTAAATATGCTAATTTGTTGAGGAAAAAGATTGTACTTTTGATGTTGTGCCACAATCCCCCGAAATCAACTTAGCCCTACTGCACCATATCTGATTTAAAAGGCTTATTTTCATAATTAAATTATTTAAATTAATCACATCTACTTATCATAGTTGAAATATCTTAAAACAAATATCACAATATCACACATATAATACTCTTATGTGTTAGGCAATGATCTGATGCGTGCCGCAACCAGTCTTTGCTACAGTAAGACCTCGGTCATTTGATGAGGCTATAGTGAGACCGTGATCTCTTGCTACAGTGCGGTCAAGATGCTGCAAGTCGGCCGAGGTGATAGAGGCACGAGGCGGTGAAGCGCCGAGAGTGAGAGAAGGGGCGAACAGACAAGAAGAGAAGAAAAAGGGAAGGGAAGGGGGAAATTGACCGAAGGGGAGAGAAGACGAGGGAGGAGAGCTTAGTGAATAATATTCTCTGCCCTTTGCACAGGCTGTTTCTCATTCATATACCTACAGCAATAATAACCGCAATAAAAGAAAATGGACATAATAGCATAACGGACTATCCCAATACTAATAGCAATAATCAGCAATAATAGAAATCAGTAGTATGCTAACATCGGATGAAATCGCGGTATTTTCCTGGTGTACGGGTGGATCGTCTACTACGGCGTAGTTCCTGGTGACTTCCAACCGGGCTCGGAGGCTGGGCCGAGATCTAGGTCGGGTCTCCAGTGGTCAAGTCTCCAATGGTTAGGCCCGTAACATGACCATTCTCATCGAAAGTCACATTGTCCTCAAGGTGAAAATCTAGAAAATTCTGATGAAGCACCGCCGGTGGTTTCCAAGTAGCTTCGTCTGGGGGGTGAGAGTGCCATTGAACAAGGAGCTGTGGCACTGATTTTCCATGTTGTAGGATCCTATGAAATCCTAGCAGCTGCGTGGGGAACACAAGGGGGCGAGATCCCATAGCCTCAGCAGGGAGTTCCACACGTTGGAGAGCCGAATCGCCCCAACATTTCTTCAGGAGCGATATATGAAATACGTTATGAATTCTGGCCTAGGCAGGCAGTTGCAGCCTGTAGGCCACTGAGCCCACGCGTTCTAATATCTGGAAGGGCACGTAGTAGCGTTTTGCTAACTTGTTAGATGGTCAACGAGCTGCAGTGGTCTGGCGATAAGGTTCTGATTTGGCGAAGACCCACCGCCTGGCTGAAACTCCCGGTGGATGTGATGTCGTCGCCTGATTTTTCATTCGCAGATTGAGCATCTTTGTAAGTTTGCCTTAAGAGCAAGAAGGACAGTGGATCAGCCGGAGAGGATGTCATCAACCGCATGACTATCGTGGGAAGTGCCTTGTGTATAATCTGGAGCGTAGGTGGTGGCCGGCCCAGAATCGCTGCGGGAAGGCGTCATTTTAATGGCGGAATGCCATGTTGTATTGTAATGCCATTACGCGAGGAAGAAATCGCCTTTGGTGGCGGGTAGTCGGATTGCGAAACAACTGGAGATAGTCTTCCAGGCATCGATTTACCACTTCCGTTTGACCGTCTATCTGAGGGTGGTAAGCACTGCTGGTCGATAAGGAGGTACCCTATAGACGGAATAACTCTTGCCAAAAGGTACTCATAAAGATAGGGTCACGATCGGAGACGATATCCTTTGGAAACCCGTGAAGGCGGCAGATATCAGTGACAAAAACAGTGGCTAGATCCACTACGGTAAAGTGACTACTCAAGGGAGAAAAATGAGTATACTTGGACAAGCGATCTACAACCACCAAAATCATAGTGCTTCCTTTGGACGCCGGCAGATGAGTGATAAAATCCATGGAGATAGACTCCCATATTCGACCAGGAATAGGGAGAGGTTGGAGCAGTCCGCTCGGTGCGGTATTGAGATGCTTGACTTGTTGACAAATTGTACAGCTAGAGACAAATCGGCGAACGTCATTCCGCAAACTTGGCCAATAGAAGGAAGCTGAGATCCTTGCCAATGTGCGCTGCATGACCGCATGTCCCCCTACTGTAGAGCTGTGATATTCTTGTAGAATTAATTCCTGCAGGGCTGATTCGGTGGGAATGAAGAGTCGGTTCTTAAAGAATACCAACCCGTCTCAAACAGTATAGTGGTCGAATTCCTCCAGACGGTCAAGAATGGATTTGATCATGGTAGTTGCGGACGATTGTCGCTTGTAATACTCCCATAGAGCTACTAACAATGCTATTATGGGCCTCGACACCATTTGCAACGCTTAGCATTTCTCTTCCTACAGTCTAGACAGGGCGTTAGCCGGCCCGTTCTCCTTGCCTGAGCGATACACTATATCAAAATCATACCCGATTAATTTGGTTATCCACTTCTGTTGCTCCGGAGTATGTACTGTTTGTGTCATCAGGGCCCGAAGGGTTGGTGGTCCGTCTGGATAACGACCTTGGCTCCTAAGAGGTATTGGCGCCATTTCTTAACTGCTTCCGTGATGGCATAAAGCTCACGGACGTATGTAGAGGAGTTTTGCAGCTTCGAACAGAGCTGCCAGCTGAAGAAAGCCAGGGGCCGACTTGCTTGCACAAAGACGGCGCCCATGCCGTTACCCGAAGCATCTGTTTGCACCACAAATGGGTTTGAAAAATCTGGTAAGGCCAGAACGAGGGTGGAGCTAAGCGCGGTTTTAAGCGACTCGAAGGATACTGTAGCTTCGTTTCCCCACATGAACGCATCTTTTCGCAGCAATTGAGTGAGCGGGGCAGCGATCTGGGTGTATTGAGCTACGAAACGTCGGTAGTATCCAGCTAATCCCAGGAAGCCACGTAGCTGTTTGCTATTGGCAGGAAGAGGCCAATTTCGAATGGATTCAATTTTCGTTGGATCCACGGCCACCCCTTGTGCTGAAACAATGTGGCCCAAATATGAGAGAGAGGGCTGCCTGAATTCCCACTTAGTTTGCTTGGCATAGAATGTGTGAGTGCGCAGGATCTGGAGTACCTGAGTGAGATGACGGAGATGTGCTTCCCGAGAGGGGCTGTAAACCAAAATATCGTCGAAGAACACTAGCACAAACTTGCAAAGTACTGGGCGGAATATAGTGTTCATCTTGGCTTGAAACGAAGAGGACGCATTCGACAATCCAAAGGGCGTGACTAGGAATTCGTAATGCTCCTCATGTGTCCGGAAGGTGGTCTTATGCACGTCCTCCGGATGCACCCTAAGCTGATGATATCCCGCACGTAAATCCAGTTTGGAGAACACGGTAGCGCCGCACAATTCGCCCAACAGTTTATCCACTGTTAGAATTGGGAACCTGTCTTTAATGGTGGTGGCATTCGGGGCGCGATAATCCACACAAAATCTCCAACTGCCATCCTTCTTTTTCACTAGGAGGACAGGCAATGAAAACGGACTCGTGCTGGGTCTGATTATGCCTTCAGCTAGCATTTCTTTGATTAAGTTCTCCATTACACCCTTCTGGAAGCGCGGGTATCGATATGGTTTAATATTGGCCGGTGTTGCGTGAGATTGCAAAGGAATTTTGTGGTTTGTATGGTATCGAGGAGGCAGCCCGTGAGGCACAGCAGAGACATCCTGGAATGTATGTAGGATGGCGCGCAGAGCAGTAGAGATCTGCGGGTCAGTAATATGAGCAAGCTGGGAAGACGACATTGATTCTGAGGACGCTGCTACTGGAATGTGTTCGACGAGTGGAGTAACCGGCAATTGGAAGTAGGATGCAGCCGAATTGGTTTAGTCACTGCGCCATAGATGACTCATTGTCATGGTGGAAATAGCAGCGCTGAGCACTCCATCGAGGGTAAGTTCTGTTTCGGCGTACTTGAAACTCATCAACATGGATTTATAATCAAATAATACAGGTCCCAAGGAGGCTAACCATTGGACACCAAGAACTAAATCTGCCCCGTAGATTGGGGGCAGATACAGGTCTTTCGAAAATCGAGAGGACCCTAAGGTAAGTGGAACCTTAGTATACACTCCTTCACAATGTAATGAGTCCCCATTTCCAATTGTAACACTAAGATGGTGAGAGGGTTCAACGGAGAGGCCGAGATACTTGGCGAGCCGAGACTGCAGGAAGTTGTGTGTGGAACTACTGTCTACCAGCACTGTTACTGATTGGCCTGAAATGGCTCCTGGCAAGCGCAGGGTCTTGGAAGCCTGATGCCATTCTAAGGCATGGAAGGAGATGGATGAAGCATTATCTTGCCCTGGGGACAATTCTTCTTATAGTGGTGACCGCACGTTCTCCTCTTCAGACATGACCATCTCTAATTGGTCGAGGTCTTCATCCTCGACCAGCATACACAGAAATTGAAGTGGTTTACACCGGTGTCCGGGGACAAACCGTTCATCACAATTGAATTATAAACCACGTTCTCGCCGAGCAGCCATTTCAGCGGAGGTGAGTTTCTTAATTGGAAATTTTGGTGGAGGATTCAAGGATAATGGAGCCTTCGTTCCTGGTGGCCCGGGAGCGTTGAGGGATTTGACTACTGGAGGTGGTCGATGTGAAGGATTTCGAGTGGAATCTAACTTCTCTTCCACCAATTTTGCCATTCTGATGGCCTCATGTAGCGACAAGGGTTTCAGCAGGAGAAGCTCGCATCGGATATCATCCCGTAACCCAGAAATGAAACAATTCGAGAGATTAGGGGCAGTGAGCCCCGGAGTTCAAGTAGACAGAGATTCAAACTTTGCCATGTAGACTGTGGTGGTTTGTCGGAGTTCATACAACGCCGCTTCATAGTTCACGAAAAATGAAGGTCCAGAGCGAAGCTCCAAATCACGAATGAAGAGCTCCCAGGTGGATAGTTGCCGGGTAGCATGCATCCATTGGAACCATTGCAAGGCAGCACCCGACATATAGAAGGCGACGACAGTAAGTTTCTGCTCTGGAGGAGTGCGATGGTAGAGAAAGAAACGGTCGATTTGGAACAACCAACTAGTCACGTTGTCCCCCGAAACGAAAGGAATCTCGAGCTTAGGCAACTGTGGTTGGAGCTCGTTAGAGTTTTCTGTAGCGGATGACAATAAGGTGGGCAAGGGTTGGGAAAAGGACATAATCGGCACTGAGAATGAGGAAGAACTGACAGTTAGCGTGGGAAGTAGCGGAGGAAGCATCGCTGCCATGGTGAACCGCTCCATCCGAGCTAGAGTAAGATTAATCTGTGCAATAGATTGTTTAATGTGCTCTGTATTGGCCTTATGCGTCGTGATATCCTCTGTATGCTGTTGAACGACAGCCACAACGCCTTTTACTTCTTTCACCATGCCTGCGGGTGTTTCATCGTGTGCCTTTGCACGAGTCGTGATGCCGTCTGCCATCGGTCCCAATGAAAGCACCTTTGATGCGTGCCGCAACTAGTCCTTGCTACAGTAGGACCTCGGTCCTTTGATGAGGCTACAGTGAGACCGTGGTCTCCTGCTACAGTGCGGCTGAGATGCTGCAAGTCGGCCGAGGTGATGGAGGCACGAGGCAATGAAGCGCCGAGAGTGAGAGAAGGGGCGAACAGACAAGAAGAGAAGAAAAAGGAAAGGGAAGGAGGAAATTGACCGAAGGGGAGAGAAGAACACAGAGAAGACGAGGGAGGAGAGATTAGTGAATAATATTCTCTGCCCTTTGCACAGGCTATTTCTCATTCATATATCTACAACAATAATAATCGCAATAACAGAAAATGGACATAACAGCATAACGGACGATCCCAATACTAACAGCAATAATCAACAATAATAGAAATTAGTAGAATGCTAATCTCGGATGAAATCGTGGTATTTTCCTGGTGAACTGGTGGATCGGCTATTGCGGCGTAGTTCCCGGTGGCTTCCAACCGGGCTCGGAGGCTGGGCCGAGATCTAGGTCGGGTCTCCAGTGGCTAGGCTTGTAACATGATATCAGTTTGATATGCATTTACCTCAATCGGATGTTGCATGACTTGTTACAATGTGTCCTTAAATAACTACCTATGTTGAAGTTGGTAAGTTAGTCGTGACAGTAAAATTTGTGGTAGAGGTGGGAAAGATAGTTCATGAAAGTGTAGAGACTTGGGGTCGATAATTTTTTTACTCAAAAGTTTGGATGATTCTTTTGCCCCAAATTAAATGTGCGTGAATGAGAATTCATCACTTGAGATTGACCTTGACCTAAAAGTAGATATAATATTGCTATGTATCAAACACTGATAACTTTATGCCTTCATTGGACATTACATTTACCTTTATTTTTTTAATTTTTTAACAGTTTAGTCAAACTAATAAGTCTAACCTTAACACCATCAAATTCTCTCATGCAAAATTTATCACGAAATGCAGTGGCTACTCTAGGCTCATAATTAGGTGTTCGGTCCAACATGGAATTGGACCGAGATCGACTGGGCCTAGTTGTAGGAAGAAACATCCATCAACAGAGGGGCCCAATCCACGAAGGCAAACCAGGACGCGTGGGGGTCGGGCATGCTGAGCGTTTAGATGTGTAGCCAATCTACTCCACCTGCGTCCTTACTGCAGCACCCACAGTCTGTCAACATAGGGGATGTCAGCGTAGGAACTGTCAGCCAATGGGAAGCGAGTTGAACGCTGGCCAGCCGTGGCATGTGCTGTCCTAGCAGCCTCCTAGCCAGTACAATCCAAGCAAAGTCAAATGGACCCGTGTCAGCAACACTCGACAACGGTCCCCGTGCCACCACAAGGGAACAACTAATACTGTTAGCCACTGCCAACGGTCAACGGCTAGCAAATCTCGTCATGTCACATGTCAGAGGTTCCAGCGCCTAAGGTTCTCTTCCATGGAGCGTACAAATATTTTTTCCCTCAGCAGGGAAAGGGATCAATCAATCGATCGATCAATCATGACCCGTTGGTCTTAGAGCTTTTATCAGGCATCCATAATAAGCCACTTCCAGTAGTGCAAGTTAAGGAGCGAAGCCTCGGTCAATCACTCAATGCAACTTACATCCTTGCGTTATTTCATGTCCTATTGCATTTACTTTCACTCCGGCATCTTTCCGTCCTCGAGAAAGATTTTTGATTTGAGTATCGAAATATTTTCAGTAAAAAAATATCTCGTCACCTCTGACTTCTTATTTGTAGTTTGTGTTGTGCAGAGCTCAGGTTGAGGAGAGCGGATACTGAACCTATTCGCGATCCGAAACATACGAGAAATCCGAAGATTCCCTAATCTGCCAGAGAACCCGAACCCAAGGACGCATCACTAGGTATGTGTACTATCCAGTTGTTGTATATTTTTCGCTTGAAGATTAAAATTACTCATATGTCTTATTTGGGCTATATTGTTTCAGTAAATTGACGTATTTGGGGATAATATATTATATAAAAACTGATAATACATCATATTTCACAATCATTATTTGAACAAATACTTAAGAAATCATGAAATCCCTCATAACACTAGTAAAATATTTCATTCTCTTTTAAAATAAAAGCTATAATCTGATATTGTAAGATCTATGATTTATATATAGGAATCTGATATTGCCTTTCACAAAAAATTAGATACTATGTATAAAATTTATTAATAAATATTTTACATACTTTTTCAAAATATTTTGTATGCTAATAAGGATTTTAAAGTTTGTTTTATAAAATTAATGTAGCAATTGTATCATCTTAGGCTAGAGACTGAAAATGTTGTGGTTTAAATACAATGTAATATACGAAGGGGTGCCATGTCGCGCTGGATGCATGTAATTATGAAGGGTATCCTGTTTGCCTCATTGTATATATTGTGTGTTATCAAATTTTTCTTAGAGTGAGGCTAAATAAAATAAATTCCTATTAAAAAATAATTCAAAAAAAAAAAATTAGAACGAGTAAACGATTTTCTTTTCAGTTTTCCATTCACACTGATTAAAAGCTGGTCAATAAATTATTGTTTATTTTTTAAAAAAAATCTAAATAAATTAATGATGCAAAGTAAAGAATTTTTCTCAGTTTTTTTTTATACTTGACGTTGATAACATGAAAAAAAATCTGAATTTTTTTGAAAGGTTTTTTTATTCTTAGAAATTTTATGAAATCTAAATGAACGTGTTTTTTTCGAAGATTTCAATGTTGATTTTTTTTTTTTTTTGCTTTGTCAGAAAAAAAAAACTAAATTATCAAGAAAAGAATAATAATCAAAAGAAAAAAATTTAAAACAATTTTTTTTATTTTTATTCTAGAAATTTGTAATATTTGTTTCTAGATTTTTTAGGAACTTTTTTTTGGATTCTCTAATAATTAATTAAAGTTACAAAAAAAAAATTCATTTTCTTTGCAGTTTTTTAATCCAAAGGGGCGAATTATTTTATTTTTACGATAAACTGATTATTTTTTTTTAAAATTTTATAAGCAAATAATAAAAGGAAAGATTGAATTTTGTTTTTAGATATCAGATTCCTACATTTAACCTATAAAAGCCAAAAAAAAAAAAATAGAAGGTTATTTTTTTAATTTTTTTCTAAATTAGTTCTTTAAGGGTGTAAAAATTCAAAAGTCGCTCACTTCTTCAAGCGTACCTCACGGAGTATTATTCTCTGTCAAATATTCAATTTTCTTTTACTTGTATTAATACATTTACTTTCTTCTATTTTTATTTCCTATGCAGAAAATTTTTTAATTTAAACATCGAAAGATACCTCAAAAAGATAAAACTTGTCATGAATTTTAGTTCGACTCAAACTATGAAAAAAGTTTAGAGGCTCATTGGGAGACTCGCAACACTTTTTTGATTCCTAGCTAAGTAACCACATTTAATTAATAAAATAATCATTCATTTTTGTGCTATTTATATGAATGCTTATATATTATTGTATAAATCGCATGGCTTATACTGCCCTTAAGTCGAATAAATACCTTCACCTGCGACTTAGCTTGCTAAAATGCGGTTTAAACTTTGGTCTAGATAAACGAGCGATTCAAACGAGTTCGAATTTAAACTTCAATCTAGATAACCGAGTGGCCGAAGCGTTGTCGAAAACAATGGCTCTGGGGGCTTGCGGATGAATTTTATTACATCCCAAAATAGTATTACATTAAAAATTAATCGACATTATCAATTAATACGAATTTTATAATTCTCTATTGATATGTGCATCGGCATTTATTTTATTATATACAATGTAAATAAATAAGATAATTTTATATAGAAAAATATAAAAATATTTTGTTGAAATATTTTTAAACATATATATATATATATAATAATATAATAATTATAGGTGTTTTAATTAAGTTAGTAGGAACACAATTCGATGTAAATAAATAAGATATATCTAATATAAAAAAATAAAAAAATGTTTTATTGAAATATTTTTAAAAAATATATATATAATAATTATTTGTGTTTTAATTAAGTTGTTAGGAATTATATTATACCAAGAGATATAATTTTAATTGATAAAGCCTACTTTATTTCCTAAAATATATAGTACAGTGATATCAATATTAGCTTTTCTAAAAGCTCGCTGTCATGATGAAGATTCCGTTTAGGTCCATTTCGAAAGGCCCACCCTTATTGTATGATTGCTGTGTGTTTGTTATTTTGAATCTTTGATATTTGCTTTGAATGCTTTTTTTTTCAGTGTCGGCAAGTAAATATTCATGTAAAATAATGCAAAATAATAGTCTGACACTCATTGGTAATTATTATTATTATTTATTTATTAGACATATTTGATTTTTTAAATTAACAATAAGCCATCTATTGAATTATGAATAATAAAAATATATAATAAAGTTAATAGATAAAATAAAAATAACAAATAATTATACGACTGGCTGGTGTATATCTAATACACTATCAAAACATAATATTTTCTCAGAAACTTGATAAAATAATATTTGATATATCAAAAAAATAATATTTTTAAATAATTAATATATACAAAAAAATTGGTAAAATTATTTTCTCATAAATTTAGTTTATGCTTTGAAAAATAAAAATAAAAAGTGATTCTTTTGAAATTCATTTACAATATACTTTGCCCATCAAAATAAATTATGAGAAAAAATTTATCTGAAAATAATTTCACTGTTAGCTTATGATATCTTATCTCGCAGATGGTCACTTATTTACAATGATAATTTAATCGTTTGATAAGTGGTGTATCAAGCTACCACCGTCATCACTATTGTTCATTGGCCCAAACTTTTTAACTCTTATCTCGCTGCCTATTAGTCGTTGGCAGTATATTCTAGTTGTGACCCACTAAAAATAAACGTTTTAATATTTATCCCTAATAATTGGCCATTCACCACCTAACTAGGTATTAAGTCACCATGAATCAATGCCTTCGGCCCCACCAATAAACAAAGTAGTTTTACATTAAAAACTAATCAACATTATCAATTAATATGAATATTTTTAATTGTCTATTGATATATGCCTTATTCTATGTTTTATTATAGACAATTTGATATAAATAAGTAAAAATTATTTTACATAGAAAAAGAAAATTATATTTTATAGAAATATTTTTAAAAATATATATATAATAATTATTATTATACGATGATTTATCTTTTATAAAAGTTAATTTTGATACCATTATACAAACCTCATAAACATTTTTTAAGGACCAAAGTAAGCTTATTAGATAATATCTTATCAGTTGATTTGTATTATTTTAATTATATGTATAATGATATTTTTAATGGGTTAATTAGATATTATATAATTATTACGTGGTTTGATAAATTGTTAATATTTAAAGTTAAGGGAAAAAAAAAAGCTAATTTTGATAAGAGATACCACTAAAAAATAAGTGATAAGTTGATAGTTTTTTTCTATATTTTCAAGGGTAATAATTTTAATTTATGATAAATATAATTATTAAAATAAATAAATAATATTTTAATATATCATCATAAATTTAGTTAATTAATTGATCAAAATAAAATTTTATAATTAAAAATATTAAAATAATTAAAATAGCCGTCCTTTACTTTTAAAACATATAATTATCATGTAGGATATCTGGTTGCCAAAATGTAAAGGCATAAAAAGCAAATCTTCATTCACACTAACTTCAATTATTAAAATAAAATAATTATTTTTAAATGACAGAATAATATAAGAATAAAATTTAAAATTAATATTTTAGCATTTAGTTAATTACTTAAAATAAATAAAATAAAATTAAAAATTAAATTTTTTTAATATTTAATATACAATAATTGGAACTAGAATAACAAAATAATTGACATAAAATGACTCTTTTATTATTATATAAACAAAAAAGTATTTTCAATATATACTAAAAAATTAAGGTAATTTTAATTAAAATTGGGCCAATTAATTGATCTGTGACTTATCAATTTAAATTTTATAAAATTTGATTAATATATAAATATATAATATATTACATATTATAAAAATAATACAAAAAATTATACATATTATAATTATCATATTATTATATATAATAATATATATTTATTATACATATTATTTAATATACATAATTTATTATTAAAATAAGTTTTTTTACAATACAAAAATTTAAAAATATCATCATGCTCCAATTAAAATACATACAAATAAAAATAACAAAATCGCATTCCTGAAAAAAATCGGCATATTAAACTTTTTTCAAAACATCACAACCATTCATTACAACGTTGGAATAATAGAAAAAAAAAATTACAAATTGTTTGATAGCCATGTATATTAAAGTACAAATTGTTTAATAAATTTCAATATTTGTTCCGGTAGAATACTAAGTAGGGCCATCATTAGTGTCGGATCACGTATGTATTTCATATAGGTTGCATTTCATTCACTCGTCAATAATGAACGAATTTCAGCCAACATAGTATATAACTACATCGTTTGCTCCTGCGTGTTGTTTTCTAAACTTTTTTTCAACATTTTACCAAGCTTCCCAATATTTGTAGTCAATGAATCAGCTGAATGAATAATATTTATAATATTCAATCAATATTTGTAGTCACCGAGCTTCCCAACATTTTCTTGGTATAATATCAATCAATATCTCATGCATAATATTCATAGGATTATAAGCATCCTTTTAAATGATCTGAATATCCGGAATATAGATTCAGTATTGAAAAAGAGTAGATTACACTAAGGTATCGTAATTTTCAATTTGACTAGATACTATAGTTTTTTATACGCTCTCCTCAACCTAACCATAGAGTGCTAATAAAATCTACGTATGCTAACAAAATTAATGCAAAGAATAGAATACCTGAATTCATCAAGGAAATCTAGGAATAGTTGCTTACTGACCAAGTTGTAAATATTTACCTAGTAAACCATATTATTCCAATATACAAGCTTTACGCATCCAAACAAAACCTACATTATTATATGTATATACCCATACATGATATATATCCACAGCCAAACGCATGTAAATACCACAGCCAATATACAGGATTATATTATTACATGCACACACTGTTGTACCCGTATAAAAATACACACACCGTTAGCCATACACGTGAATATACTTACATGTAATATTCGCACAACTTGCATTCTCCAATTATATTTACACCCAAATAAATACAAATATCTATATATCTATATATACAGTATTCATAAGCACCCCAACCATCACACTCACCCATCCGTCATATACGTTATTTATAATCACTTGTACAGCTACGTATAATTATACCCACAACATCACTCACACTACTCATTTACGCAACTACATTCTAACCATATCTTCGCCATTTCACGGCCGGACGCATAATAGAGAATGGAGTCCTAATTTCCCTATTCATCTTGAGCCTAACTGAATGGCATTTTTGCACAGTCAAGAGCCAAAGGATCTGTTTTCTCCATTATTACCTAATCTAATAATTTCTGTCGAATCCCATGAAACTGAGACATGCAAGCATCAACAACAGCATTTCAAGGAGGGAGGAAGTTTATTTGCACAAAATGGGAATATTATTTACAGAAACTGGGAATGTTTACTTGCATAAATAAGAGCTCAGGCATTAACTTGCAGATGAGAGAAATTTATTTGTAACATAGGAACATTACTTGCAAAAAATGAAATAATACTTGCAAATAAAATAGGGATTTTAATTGCCTAATTTCTGACAAGCTATAGCATTGCTAGGATTTAGATGCAGTGTCGGCTTCGACATAAACTGACGACAACTTCGATGCCACTGTTTCTCACCACCATCACCACTACCTGCACTCCTCTGTTTATAACCCATGGTCATGGCGGCCGATTAAATGAGTGAAAACTGAATCGCTTAGCAGACGAATAGTGAACCAGCTGAGGGGCGGCGTCTGTTAGAGAAAGATGAAGGGTAAGAAAAAGAAACGGAATAGTAAGATAAATTTAATGGAGAAAGATAACGGAAGAGGAAGAAGACGCAGAAGGAAAAGAGGAAAAGCAGAGAAAATGGCAGAAGAGAAAACGAAGAAGATTCGGGAGATAAAGAGACTAAGGTAGGTTGTCGAGAGAGGGAGGTTTGGCTTCGAGAGAGAAGAGGAGATATTGTGGCGAGAGGGAATAGGGTTTCAGGAACGACATCTGCAAGGAGGAAGTGTCGAGAGTGATAAATAGAATGAAGGGTAAATTTGGGTTTATAAAAATTTTGTGTGAGAATTCTTTTTCGTCCTCAATCAGGAATAAAAAATACCATGTATCATTAAAGAATAGTTATTCCTTATAATCAATGAATAATTATTCCTTCGAGAATTGCTATTCTTAGATAATTTTGTAAGGACTTATAATTTTTATTTTAATTTTCAAGCACATAAATACAAAGAATTTTTATTTTCAAGCATTTATTTTTCTTTCTTAATCTCAATCTCATTATTGAATATAGTGATAGCCCAATCTCGGCGTTCAATTTCCTTTCCATTAAAATCCCCACCCAAACGATGATAAGTTTTGAACTTAATATTAACTATACGTAAAACCTTTTATTTTTATAAAAACTCAATGGCTGAGTTACTTAGGTTAAACTATTACAAACAATTGTAGTGACTTGAGTTCTAGTCATCAAATTAGATCTGAACTACTCAAGTAGAAAATCAAAAAATATAAAATTATTAAATATTTAATATAATTCTAATATCTTTTAATATAAAATTATTATTTCATTTACACATTAAGAAAATTTCCATTCAAATAAATGCTACTCAAAATTTACGGATCGTTACCTGAAAATGCCACCAAGCATCTAAAAGTATATTATGTTCAACCGCAATGATAGCAATTAGTATCAAAAAATCATTTTCTACTTAAAAATCTTATAATAATTGTGGGATCCTTTGCTAGTGTTATATGATTGACTCAAATATGAAGCTAATATAAATATAAGAGTAAATCAAATATTTAAAAATAAATAAATTAAAAAATAATTGAATGTAATATGATATCTTAAATAATAATATTAATATAAATAGATAAATTAATTAATAACCTAAGATAACAACAAAAATCCGATACTCAATGCTAGCTTGTCTTTATAACCTAAAGTCATAAAATAATAGGACATTAAGAATGTAACAATGATTCTATCAAATAATTAACTAAATATAGGATTACTACTATATAAAATAATAATAATTTTTACTGTACAATATAATTAATGTGAATAGAATTTATGTAATACCGGGTATTTTGGTTTGAATTATCGAGTTAATTTAGTAATAAATAATATTATATTTTGATATAAATAATAATAATAATTATTATTAGTATAAAATAATTAATAAAAATAATAATATATATTAATATTATAAAATAATAATATGTTATAAAAATAATCAGCAATATATAATAATATTATTTATTATAATAATTGTATAATGATAATAATTAATAATAACATTAATAATAAATAATAAATGATTATAATAATGAGGATGTTATAAACGATAAAATATAATAAATAAATAAATTTTAATAAATAATATTTATAATATAATAAAACGTATAAATAATTAATATAATTAATAATTAATAATATAACAAAACGCCACCTCACCCCTCCTTCTCGATCCTTCTTTCCCCTTTCTGGGTTTCTCCTTCCCTCTCGATTCTCTTTCTGCCTTTCGTCTCTCTCAGTCTCTCTCTCTCTCTCTCTCTCCAGTTTCCTGATTTCTCTCCCTCTCAGCCTCTCTCGCTCTCTTCGTCCCTCTCTTTCCCTTACGTTTACTTCTCCTTCAGTTTCTCGTCCGTTTCTCTTCTCTACCACTTCGTTTCCCTCTCATTAAATCGAGTGGCCATGGTTGTGGACTATAAATAGAGGAGTGTGGGAGTGGATGAAGGTAGTACGAGTCGATGGAGTCGTGGTTGTGCCGGAGAGAGAGTTGCTGTGGTTGCCGTGGCTGTTGCCCGTTGTCACCGAAGGAAAAGCTTCTATAGCCGCCGCCGCTGCAAACCCTAGCCGATCGATACAGTTCGTTGCCGTTGCCATTTCCATCGTCAGTTTGTGCCCCCGCCGTCGAAAACCCTAACTGCCGCAAACCCTAGCCGTCGCTTTAGGCAAGTAAACAATCCTAGTTTCCGCAAGTAATTTCGCTTCCCGTATGCTGGTATTCTACTGTTGCTTCACTGTCTCTTGCTATCAATCGTTATTCTTCCTTATTGATGTTTAATTTTGGTGCTTTGTCACCGAGTTTATTTTGTGGGAACTGATTAATCTGGGTTGGAATTGGAATCGGGAAATCAGGGCCTCGTGCTCGATTGAGGCGTCCAGCCATTGGCAGAGAGGGACGGTTTTGGGAATCGCGTGTCCGTATATACGAATACGCGGATGTATATGTAAATATTTTTTATATATGTACACATGTGGCTGTGCGGGTGCGGGTGCGGGTGCGGGTACAGTGCGCAGTGCCTGGTATGTGTTCGGCAGCTGTGTGTGTACCGGCAGTTTGTACTGGTAGATACGAACCTCCGTGGGTATGGGTATACAAGTTTGTGATGTATATGTGTGTGCGTGTACATAATATATACATATGTATGTTTGCGTGTATATATATATATATAATGTGCTGGCAGTACGCAGTTATGTTGTGTGCATGTGTAAGTTTGGCAAATTTAAAATAATAATAGCCGGTTAAGTGATTATTCTTATATCTCATTAATAAATTCCGGTAAATTTCTTTTCGTGTTAACTTTGTTTGCATGCATACATTTTATTAGTACTCAATGTGCTAAGTTGAGGATAGCGTATGAAAACACTAAGGTATTAGATCGAATGAGAAATTTCGGAATCTTAGTGTAGTTTACACTTTTCGATATTGAATCCATGTTCCATATGTTAAGGTCATTTGGATTGATAATTATAATTCTGTAAACCTACTGCATAAGACATCAGTGGATATTATATCGAGGTGATATTGGGTTTAACTTGTTGATAATATGAGTATTTTGTTTCCAAATGGGCATAGATCAAAGGATCACAGAATATGTACAAGTTACCCGATAGGATAACAGGATTATGGGTTTGACTTGATATGATTATTTTGTTCCCAAAGGAGCGTGGATCAAGGGATCATTGAATACATGTGGGTTAGCCAATCGTGTAACGAAATATTGTTCATATGGATGGGATACGGTACTTATACTCTACGGCTGGCAAGTATCATAAGACCATTGGGCCTTTTGTCAAACTTGCGAGCACTGATACCTCGAGGGTTATCCAGCCATGGGCTGGGTGCGTGGATTGAGGGTTCACAGTTGTGTATAAAATTTGATAAGACTTTCATGACATCTCATTTAATTGGAACCTCTTATGTGATGAGTTCGATGGAACCTAAGCTATTGTTGATATTAGGATTTGGTGGATTCTAATTTGAATCCCTGAGTCCTGTTGCAATTTGGCTATTGAGTTGTGGATACGACAGGTTGTTAAATCTCTCATAATTGTTAATTTATTTTACATAGTTATTATGTCATTACTATTTGTGACGTTTTATTACGTTATGCTATTTTACTTGTTTATTTACTTGTTGGGTCTTTGACTCATCTTTACATTTCTTGTCTTTAGAACAGAAGTTTATGATAGGTTAGAAAAGATCATGTGATTGTTGAGGAATTTCGAGATAGAGACAATTTTAGGGTTAGAAGCTCATGACAAGAATATCTAGAGTTAGTTTGATTGGACGATGTTTTAATTAATTATGTTATTGGGAATGCGTTCCCATGATTATAATATTGTAAATATTTATTATATTTAGAAAATTTATTATGAGAATTATAATTATTATGTTTTATTTACTGATACATTTATAAAGTTGTTTATGATTTTGGGTTTCCGTTTGGCTGTTCTTAGTTGGGTCGGGTGACTCGGACTTTGAGCATCACAATTTATTTTATCATAGTAACCTAAAAGTCGCATCTTTATGCACCCAACGACTAAGTAAATATCACGAGTTACCCGACATCTATAGTATCCTCACTACCCCTATAAATATTTCAACGGTTGTACTCATAATATACTTTCTATGATATAATCCTCACCAATGATATTCATAGTATTATTTCTTATAACAGTCATTAGATTATAAGTATTCGTTCTTAATATCAACAATCTCAACCTATGACGTTGAATAAGTATCGAAGATGTATATATTATTTTAAGATCTCACAAACTCTCATTTGTCAATCGACTTTACAGTTTTTACACTTTTATTTACTTATTTATGAGATACCAATAAAATATATGCATGGGATCTAAATTAATACAAAGGACTAATTATCACGAGAATGAGAAAAAGATTCAAGAAAAGTGTAAATATTCAACTGGTTTCTCAATAATTTTATTATATCCTTGCCAACTTTTCTCATATTCCAAATTTTATTTTTAAAATCATAAAATACCTTTCATTTAGCTGCTAATGAATGAAATCATAATTATATATTTTATTTAACTATCTCGATTAATTTACAAAGGATCCAATTGAAAATAATGAGGTGCTCTCAATTTCACCCTTTAACTGACCTATAGTTTATATATATATATATATATATATATATATATATATATATCACGCACTCTCTCTCCTCACTTGTTCTTATTCCCCTGATCTTTCTTCTTCCCTGTCGCTGCCCTAAATTTCCCTTGTAGGAGCAGCTGACCGCAATTCGGCATGGCACGACGATGTCGGCTGCTGTGACCTTTAGATAACTTCAATTCTTTCCACTGTCAACGAGATTCCTTCAATTTTTGCCGTCTGCCGTTCTCTCTCTCTCTCTGTTCTCTTTTTTGATACAGACGAAAATCTCAAGAAAATTAGGAAAAAGGAGCAACACCTGGAAGGAATCGCAATGTATATCAAAGGAGGTGATTTTACTTGCAAACAAATGAAATACATAATATGGAGGGTCAGTTGCAATTAGGTAAGACATGAAAAGTCGCTTGATGTTTTTCATATCCTTGGCACTGTAGCCGCAAAACGTCGGCAACAGCATTGTAGGATGGCAACAGCATTGCTCGTTGCTCGTTGGTACTCCCCTTTGCTCTCTCTCTCTCTCTCTGTTCTCTTTTTTGATACAGAGGAAAATCTCAAGAAAATTAGGAAAAAGGAGCAACACCTGGAACGAATCGCAATGTTTATCAAAGGAGGTGATTTTACTTGCAAACAAATGAAATACATAATATGGAGGGTCACTTGCAATTAGGTAAGACATGAAAAGTCGCTTGATGTTTTTCATATCCTTGGCACTGTAGCCGCAAAACGTCGGCAACAGCATTGTAGGATGGCAACAGCATTGCTCGTTGCTCGTTGGTACTCCCCTTTGCTCTCTCTCTCTCTCTCTCTCTCTCTCTCTGTTCTCTTTTTTGATACAGAGGAAAATCTCAAGAAAATTAGGAAAAAGGAGCAACATCTGGAACGAACTGCAATGTTTATCAAAGGAGGTGATTTTACTTGCAAACAAATGAAATACATAATATGGAGGGTCACTTGCAATTAGGTAAGACATGAAAAGTCGCTTGATGTTTTTCATCTCCTTGGCACTGTAGCCGCAAAACATCGGCAACAGCATTGTAGGATGGCTGCTTCCGAGAGCAGCTTCGTTAGTACAATGGTGGGGTGGTTTGACTAGGGCCTCAGCTGAGCAACAAATTCGGCTCATTCTCTTCCTCTCTATTCTCTCTTCTCCTTCTATCCCTGCTCTCTCTCTCCCCTTTGCTCGTTGTTTTCTGCCATTCTGTTACGGGACTCCTTAATGCTCTGTCCAGTGCAGTTCAAGTCCTGACCCCTGCCTTGCGTAGAAGCTCCCGGGTGACCTATGCCCACCTGAAATTCCGTTATTACGTTTCACCATAGATTATATAAATTATATATTAATTTTCTTTATTCCGTTGCTCTGCTGCAAGCATTTGGTTCTGTCAGCCTGTGGTTCTGTTAGCAATTGATTTGTTTCTGTTATATATGCTTATGTTAGCAACTGTGAGTTGGGCAAGTGGCCGTTATATATGTAAACACTGTTTCTGCAGGAAATATAAGAAATATACTAATTTCTCTCTGTCCTCTCAGTCTAATTCTCCTTTCTGAGTACTCGGTCTCTTCTTATGTGTACTTGGACTCTCCTTCTCCCGCATTCTGTCTGTCTTCTTTTTCTGGTTCTGTGCCTTCACCCCTTTTCCTTCAGTCTCCTCTGTCCGAATCTCCCCTCCCAGATTTGCCTCTGCCTCGGTGTCCAGCCGCTCATGAGCTTCACCCGTATCACACCCCGTGCCCTCCATGGTTTATGTAGAGCTTTTGAAAGAAAGTCGTTGCAACAACTCTTTCAGTGGATGAGGGCAGTACTGAACTGATTATGGCAGCACAAGTTTAAAAGAAATAATCTGATAGGTATGATAGTCATGGCGGCAGGATGGCCATCGTGATGGGCGTGGTAAACGAGGTTGGTGATGGAGAATCGTTTGGGAGGAAGATGAGAGAAGAGGTGATTGGCAGAGGGGTGAAATCGATTAGAAAGGTTCGAGTGCAGGTGAAATAAAAGTGGATATTATTATTATTATTATTGTTATTATTGATGGGTTTCAATATCCCGAGGCCCATAAAGCACGGCCTAAAAGGACAGACGCAAGGCCCAAGAGGCTTAGAGAGCTAAGCTGACCGAGACCTTATTTTAGCACAAAAGCCCGAGGACATCAGACACTCCTATGAGCCTGGATTGACCTGAGAGGTCAATGCTTGACGTGACAGTCCGAGGACATTCCACGAGGAACCAGAGATCCTTCACTGATGAAGAGTGCAGTTGACTTCCGAGAACTATCTCTCTCAGTGAGTCCACAGACTTGTGAGAGGGCTAGATACGAAGCTTAAGATCGAGGGCTATTTTAGGAACGATCGAGAGCGCCAGCTCAGAGACTTCACTATTACTAAGGAGCGCACAACCTCTGCGATGCGCCGCCTCCATAGTAAATAATGACGCCCAGGGCATGCCTTGTCATTTCAAGACTGACATCAAGGGCCAGTACGCCTGGCACAGTAAGACCCAATCAGCGGCGCCGGCGACTGGCCTCCCTGCACACGCCAGCGTGACTAACACAGAATAGCTCAATCAGTAGAGTAGGTGGACAGCCTCCCAGCATGCGCCAGTGGCCATGTAGACTTCTCTTAAGGGGAAAATCTCTCACTATAAATACCCAACCAGAACACTGAAAAAGGGACCGAAAAAATCCTCAAAGAAGACTCAGAATAAAAGAGAGAATAATCATCCAACTTGTACTTGTAATTCTTCCACCCACAGTGAAGTATTCTCCAGGCCTTGAGCCTCGTGGTTTTCCCTCTTCATTGAAGGGGAGGCTTTCCACGTAAATGCCGGTATACTTTTCTCTCTCTTCACCTTTCCACACTTATATATTTGTTGCCCGGGTTCCGTCCACTGAGGCACTCCGGCAGGTACGTGGCGCCATCGTCGTTATACGGAGGCCGGAATCTGAAAGGCAACATTGGCGCCGTCTGTGGGAAGATTGTGACAAAAAGTCCGTTGCTTCTTGCCACCACTAAACATCTAGCACATCGAAATGGTAAACAAACGGGCCCAGGCCAGCGCGTCAGCCCGAGATATGACACCCTTCAGCAAGTGCCTCCCAGCAAGCAGCACGGTGAATAACACTCTGAGTCCTTGTGTACGGACACTGGCAGAGAAAGTGGACGGTCTCTCAAGAGCAGTCCAAACTCTCTGCACAAAATTGGACGAGCAGTCGAAGGGAGCGCGTCCCGAAACCTCCCAGGTTGCAGCACCTTAGAGGAAGGGGAGAACGAAAAAGCATCGCAAGGAGCCAGCTTGCCAATATAATACCACAGGAACACAGGTTGCCTTGAGCAACGAAGTCTCGCTGCCACCTGGAGGTCGCTTGGACCCTTAGATCCGAGGACGTGGCCCAAAAAGGCTGAATCCTCGTCACTTTTGCTGCAATAGGGAGGACTCTTTTTGGGAAAAAACAGTCGCAGAGGAAGGCACCCAAAAGAAGAAGGCCATGCGAAGCGGGAGTTTACGCAGACTTCTTGCGAACTGAGAGATTATCTCAACAGAAAGAAGGCCATGATCCAATCCCCGACGAGGAGAGAGCTCAAAAAGATCTGGAAAACGGTCTTTGGAGCCAAGACCACTGAAGCAGGGAAGCCGGGAGGTGGAGAAGATCCTGACCTGAGAACGGGAGATGGAAAAAGAAAGGCTGGCAACCAGTTGAAGTTCAAGGACCGTCCAATCCACGAAGGCAAATCAGGATGCGTGGGGGTCGGGCACGCTGAGCATTCAGTCGTGTGGCCAATGTACTCCGTCTGCGTCCTTACCGCAGAACCCATAGTCTATCAGCGTTGGAGACATCAGCGCATGAACTGTTAGCCAGTAGGAAGCGAGTTCAACGCTGGCCAGCCATGGCATGCGCCGTCCTAGGTACCTCTCAGCCAATCCAATTCAAGCAAAGTCAAACGGACCCTTGTCTGTCACGCCGACAATGGTTCCCGTGCCACCACAAAAGAATAGCTGACACTGCTAACCATCGCCAGTGGTCAGCGGCTAGCAAATCTTATCATGTCACATGTCGGAGGTTCCCGGGCCCAGGTTCTCCTCCATGGAGCTTACAAATATTTCTTCCCTCAGCAGGGAAAGGGATTAATTGTTCAATCGTGACCTGTTGGTCTCAGAGCTTTTATCAGGCATCCATAATAAGCTACTTCCAGCAGTGCAAGTTAAGGAGCGAAGCCTCGGTCAATCGCTCAATGCACCTTACGTCTTTCCATTATTTCATGTCCCATTGCATTTACTTTCACTCCTGCATCTTTTCGTCCATTGAGAAATATTTCTGATTTAACTATCAGAGTATTTTCAATGAAAAAATATCTCGTCGACCTCTGACCTCTTATTTGTAGTTTATGTTGCACAGAGCTCAGGTTGAGGAGAGCGGAGGCTGAATTTATTCGTGACCCGACCCAAACGAGAAATTCGAAGGCTACCTAATCCGTCAGAGAATCCGAACCCAAGGACGCATCACTAGGTATGTGTACTATCCAATTGTTTTCCTTTTTTGCTCAAAGATTAAAATTACTCATGTCTTATTTGGGCTGTATTGCTTCAGTAAATTGACGTATTTGGTGATACTATATTATATAAAAATTGATAATACATTGCATCTCAAAATCATAATTTTGACAAATACTTAAGAAATCATTAAATTCCTCATAACACTAGTAAAATATTTCATTCTCTTTTAAAATAAAAGCCATAATTAGATATTGTAAGATCTATGATTTATATATAGGAATCTGATATTGTCCTTCACAAAAAATTAGAACAAATTGAGATAGATAATATCCTATGTATAAAATTTATTAATAAATATTTTACATACTTTTTCAAAATATTTTATATGCCAGTAAGGATTTTCAAGTTTGTCTTTTAAATGCAATGTAATATACGAAGGTGTTGCATGTCGCGCTGGATGCAGGTAATTATAAAGGGTATCCTGTTTGCCTCATTGTGTTATCAAATTTTTCTTAGAGAAAACGATTTTCTTTTCAGTTAGTTATTTTTTCACACTGATCAAAAGCTGGTCAATAAATTATTGTTTATCTTTTTAAAAAAGTCTAAATAAAATAATGACACAAAGTAAGGACTTTTTTTCAGTTTTTTTTTTTTTTTAAATACTTGACCTTGATAAAATGAAAAAAAAAATCTGAAATTTTTTGACAGTTTTTTTTATTCTTAAAAATTTTATGAAATCTAAATGAACGTGCGAAGTGGCAATTTTATTTTCTAAGCTTTGAGTGTCAAATAAAATAATGACACAAAGAATTCCAAGATTAAGGTTATTGAACTCTTACAAATATAGAAACTACACATATAGAAACCCTTGGAGATCCGGCCACCAGCTAATCATGACAATTTCTAAGGTGTCATTCTGCAACACTCAACTTGTATAAAAGAAGCTTGAAACTTGCCTTCTAGAACTTCTTATACCCCTAGCAAAATTTTCCTTCGAAGCCTAATCATCTAATTATCTCTCTTTCTTTCTCTCTCTCTCCCTCTAACTCATTTGTTAAGAGCCTTTCGTTGATTTGAATGTCGAAAGATATTTTGAAGAGCTGATCCGAGATCCTCTAAAATTATTATTTTGATTTACAATGCATAAAATCTGAACTAAAAGTTTCAAGAGCTTGTTTTAAAATTTCTTAGATTGAAATTTAGATTCCAGACAAGTATCGCTGATATTGTTTATAGAAACAAGTTTTGATTTGTGATCCACTAACCCCATGAGTTTTGACGCTTAGGTATCCCTTCAGGCGCATGTGGGATGCTGGTAATCTAGATTCGACGCTTAGGCATCTATCTAACGCCATTCAGGCATCCTTTTGCTCGATATAATTCGATTCAAATTTGATTTTTGATATAATTTTTTTATCTTTTAACATTCATTTTAATTATATTAACATAATTAATCAAATTAATTGAGATTAGGATAAAAACACAAGCTCGGGCCTTAGAAGGAGTGAGATAACATGCTAAGTAAAAATTCTTTGGCAATAAAAATATCACATGATTGAGCAAATAAAATAATAAATATTTATATAGATAAAAAAATGAAACCAATAATCAAAAAATAGGCTAAAATATTTTTATTATATTTAAAATTATTGAAAATATCTTAAATTTCATTTTGACTTTCTTCCTCTAGCCATTTCTCTCTCCATCTTTTTTTTTCCTCTCATCTATTTCTCTCTCCTCTTTAAAATTCGTAGCAAAATGATTGAAATTGACCAAAGATGGTCTTTTATAAAATATTAGTGCATGTACATCCACCAGGCATACATTAGGCAACAAAACACAAATTATATAGTCCATAGATATCCATCATATATGTATCAGGCACTTACATTTTATCTTAGGTATCTATATGTCACGGCCTGGGACCACAATATTCGCAGGTCAAAAATAAAATCAATAATAATATTTTCATCAAACATAATAACTACTTGGGTGTGATAATCAAACACACGCAGAGGCCAATATAAATAAAACCCGCACAAGATCTCACCGGATATGAATCCGGATAAATAATACGTGACCTGCTATCCATGTCGAGAGGAGGTATCCAAATTTACAACTCATCCACAATACTATAACTTCAATATTTTACAAACAATAATCAAGGCACCATCCGGCCATAAATAATAACCATAATATATCCTCGAGATCGGAAATATACCAAATGTAATATCTCCACTGCAAAAAAGGAATATCCGAGCCCGATCACGTCCAGAACTCCTGCAAGCGTATCCATGCCACTAGTGAAGGGATAAAACATGAAAACGTGAGCGCAGAGCTCGTGGCATCAAGAATCGTATAAAAGCGGTACACATAAATCGAAGCGGGAATATCGCATAGCAATTACGTAAAACAAAACATCATGTCAGTGAAAACACGAAAATCGAGATGTCTCGTACTAAATCGTCGTCGCATTAACTTCGTCCCTCAGGGACAAAATCATATAAATCACGATCGGTGAAATCTAAAGTAGATGATATCACATCATATGATCCGAGAGTCACATACGTCGCAACCATCACCACATCCACGTGGAGACACATTAAATCGTCCAGGACTTAAAACTCATAATGCAAAAATCAAGAAAACCACTTAGGAACTAAAACATAAATCAAAACACGTTAGGGTTTATCACATCAAAGACGCACGAGACATTTCTATCGCCCATCCGCGGGCAAATCACGTATCTCCAAATCACAAAAGACACCCAAATACGTGCGAGTAAATACAAAGCGTATGCGAAATCGGAAAACCAAAGATCAATGATACCAACTTGAGGGAAGGATTACCTCGTCCCAAAGAACCACGGCATATATATAAATTAATTAGGCCGGTGGCTCAAAGGCCATCCAGTATGCTGTCTCCCAGGGATTAGGAACTTGCTCCTTATGTTTCCACCGCGGCTTTGGAGTGCAGAACTCAAGTTTTAGTTATATATTAGGACGTCCGAATATATTAGTTTTAAATCAATTCCCTACGATGGTTCTCAATTAAATACACGGTGGGCGATACCTCATCTTGACCCGGCGAAGTAGCCAATACCTCGGATCACGTAGTGATCCTACCCGGCGGCATGCATGGTTAGTCTGCGCAGTTCATGGTTCCACAATATACGGATACCAAACATACATATATATCGTCAGGGTGTCCAAAACCCTCCAAATCATAAATACAAGTACAAAATTACCGCACAACTGGTGATAAAATATACATGTATGTCTACACAATTAATAAATTGAGGGTATTTAAAAATACATGCATGTTAGTAAAATCTCATGATGGTCAAAAAAATACGGAAATTAAATCGGACCAAGAATAGAGGCTAGAGGATACTTGCCTTAACATCATACTCTGTAGATCCAAGAAATGATGTCCCAAGACTCCAATCGAGCCTTTCTCTCTCCTCTCCGCGTCCTCTCTCTCGCGCGCCCCTTTCTCCTCTCTGCGCACCGCGCCTCCACGCCCGTCGCGGCTAGCTGCCGGAAGTCTCTGCCCCGCCCATTGCCGTGATCCCCTCTGCCCGTGATCCACCACCGCGCCGCCTCACGAGGCCGTCGCCGCCTCCTCCACCTCACCGGCCACCATCGACGCCGAAACCACCGCGTCGTCACCTCCTCTCTCCCATCGAACGACTTCGCCGTCGCCGTCCTCGTCCAACCCGCACCGCACCCACAATCGCCTCAGCCCACACCACCGTCGCCTGCGCCGTAGCCTCCGCTCACCACCGAGACCATCGATTTCGCCGCTACCACCTCGAACGGCCGCCGTCAACTCACCCGACACCGATTTCCTCATCCATCGTCGCTGTCGCATCAATCCGCAACTGCCGCAACAATCGCGGCCACACCCACAACCACCATCGACCACCGTTCACTGCGAACGCCGCCGCCGTCGCCCTCTTCCTCCTTCTCTTCCTCCTCCTTCTTCTTCGTGCCGCAAACCCTAACCCCTCATTCCCTTCTCTCTCCCCGATTCTTTTCTCCCTTTTTCTTTTTCTTTCCCATTTTCCTTTTTCCTTTCTTTTTACTATTATATTATTATTATTATTATTACAATTATTATATATATATAATTTTCTTTTATTTTAAATTTCAACTCGGCCTCCGAACAACATTACGGGCACACACCGGGCCCCACTCCGCACCTCCGATCATTTCTAAAAATTTTACGATATTATAATTTATTTTCACCACGTCCAAAATACCCAAAAATCACAATTAATATTAAAATAATCCAATTGAGATTCGAAATATCACACTATATGTGTATTTTGAGCATAAACATTTTTCCTAAAACACGTTTGAACCCTCCCCCCCAAAAAAAAACATCCTTTAAACCCGTCCTTTTTATCCAAAATATACATATGAGTATGTCAAGAGTTAATCAAACGTCATTCGGACTAATATAACCCAAATAAAAAATTAACTTTTACACAAAATCTTATTAGACATTGATATTTTGATTAACTTAATTAATTTGAATTAAAATTTTAATTTGTGGTCCGTACCTTATAGATGTGAAGTCAATCACGGTCAAATTATTTTTCTTGCAAAGTTAGTATACACATATATCCATACAAAATTAGATAAAATATAATTCTATTGATAAATGTACAAAATATTTACATCATACATTCACACACCAGAGTAAAGGGTGTAGCGTATTGATGAACTCCAATGCTAACATTCTTACTAGTAAGATTTTTTTTAAGTAAATGATATTTGATGTTTGCAGGGTTAGCTCTTTGGTTTGGGTGTACAACTTGTATGCCCCATTTTATAGTATCGCAGACACTGGAAATGATCTATCCTATGTAGGGAATAGCTTATTCTTGTTACTAGTTTTCCAGTAGCTTTTATATTTCTTAATACCGAACCATCAACTTCAAACATACTTACATTCATTGTTGGATTGTATATGCAAGTGAGTATATCCAAGTGAGATATAAACGTTATATATACAAAATTGGACCATACATAAGCATTTAAAATAATAAATACGTATAAAGAAAGGAAGCTTGGTTGCACTTTTCTTTTATTTAAAATTACCTAAAAATTTCTTGAATTTTACTTAAATTTTCCTCGTCTAAGCCTCTCTCCTACTTCTTCTTTCTCTTCCTCTCTTCTCTCTAGATTCGCAGCAAATGACTAAAAATTGACCAATGAGGCCTTTTATAACAGGTGCATGTGCACCTATCAGGCGCACATCAAGTATCAAGGTATAAATCATACATCGTGTGAATGTCAATCAAGCGTGTATTATGTATCCATATTTTATCCAAAATATATACGTGCGTCCTTTGGGCACAAAATGTACATCATAAATTTGCCTAAAATACACACGAGCGTCTCATATATCATTCAAGTACAACCTTTTTATCCAACATATACATGTACACGGGTTGAGTGCCGGCCATGTGGTATATTTTATTTTGGCTAAAAAATAAATTTTAATCCAAAATCTCAATTAACATCGATATTTTTATTAACATAAGTTAATCATCATTAATAGTATGATTCAGAATCTATATCTTATAGCCAAGAAAGCATTCAACTTTGCTTCATCGGTACATTTCAATATGTCTTGCGCCTCAATATTAAATTAGGCCAAAAAGCATTTTATGCTCTCATTAGAAATATGTTAAAGTCTGACTAAGTGTTGGTGTTTTTTTCTTCCTTTATGTGGTGGCAAGAATTATTGTGTCTGACAAAATAGGACAAGAATTAGTTGGCCAGTTTCTAAAAGTTGTTGACAATCCTTGTTATAACTTGCAAAACTGAATCATTGTGTCTTCCTTTAAGAATATTTTAGAATCCGAGTAGGGTGCAAAAATGATCCAGGTGATCTATTAAATCGGTACTTTCATTATACGATTCTACTATTAGCATTTTGAATTTGTGAGGAAGTGCGTGCCTCTTTACCTCTGGGGTAAATAAGGTATGATCTAATAAGTTCGTTTGGTAGGCAAAGCTTTCTAATAAGACCTGCAGCTCTATCCTTTTGCTACATTCCTCCACCACAATTGTGGAGACGATCCTTTTTACATTAAGAAAGTCCTCAATTCCCAATGATCAACAGATACATTTGATATTTGCCTTGCCAGGAGGACTTTGACCGTACTACTGCACAAACTGTCCTCTTGGTTGATAGGGCTCTCAATATCCCAAGTATACCAGGGATTCCTCCACTCTGAGCTTTCCCCCTGTCCTCAAAGTTGAGATAACCTTCAAGACGGGAGGAAATGAATCTATGTTGCACCTCGTGAACCATGTGTGACTTAAGTTGAGAGCACCCCCCTAGAGGATGTTTATTTACCTTTGAACCTCCACCTTTTAAGGTCAAATCTTGTAGACAAAAGACGTTAACCTGACAAGGTTAGTCATCAAATTTGTGCTAGAAGGATTTTAACTTCCTGGACTTGTCTCAAAGTTGAGTATCCATGGCTCTAATGTCCAGAACGATCGATGAGTAAGCGTTTTCGTAATAACCTTCATTAGGGGGATGTCATGAGAAGGATGGCATTCAACAGTTGGCTTGATATCTATGTACTCCCGCATTCACCATGTTGACCGGTTTGATATCAGTTTGTGGATCTTCGTGGGCGAGATTTTGATTACGTAGGAAAAAGTTGTTTGACTTATTTTTTACAGACGATACCAATAATACATATCAGGAATATAAAATTTTTTGAATCAAATTTAAATTTCATATTCACACTAAAACATAGGAAAGAACTATCAAATAATCACATAGTATTAACAATTCATTTTACAACTTTTCCTTTTGTTTGACTTCCTCTATTAACAATTCAGCTAATCACATAATAATTACAGGTATTTTAATTAAGTTATAAATAATATTATATATGTAACAAAAGCAGTATAAATCAAGAGATATGATATTAACGGATAAAGCTTACTTTATTTTCTAAAAAATATAGATGCCCTTTTGTATAATGATATGAAGATCAACTTTTCTAAAAGCTAATTGTCATGACGAAGAACGTGGGTGGTGATGTTATATTGGAGCCGTTTGATTTTAAATTTAATGACCAACTATTTTTCTATAATAATATATAAAAATAAAAAATAAGAAAATATATATTTTTATTTTTTCAATAATAAAAAATATGAGCCGTTGGATTTGAGATCCAATAATTTCAAAGGCACTACTGTGCCTCTCAACTTGTGATGATTATGATTCTGTTTAGGTCAATTTCCAGTGGCCTAACCTTGCTGTATGATTGCTAAATCTAGCGGTACCAAAAGTGTCACTGTTGGTTAGTAAGTAGAGGACGTGTATTATTATTTAGAAAATTTAAAAAATTAAATAAGTCTGATAAATAATAAAAATAAATACGTATAAGTGTTAGACCAATATTTTTTATTATTTATATGGATATTTTTTATCGTCTTGGGGAAAATAAAAGTATCCAAAGCGAATATCCATTGGAAGATTCAAATTATGTAATATGGGTAATCAAGGCAGCAAGATGGATCATTGAAAATATAAGATACGCAATCAAAAAATAATAAAAATAAATAAATTGGACTCTTTGTTTTCCTATAAATACTTAACTAAATTGTTTTTTCCTTACTTTGTGGTATTTGGTATACATATAAAAAAATAATATTTTTCAATATATAATAGGTACAAAAAATTGATAAAATTAATTTTTCTGTTAAAAAAAAACTTTAGTTTAGACTTTAATAAATAAAAATAAAAAGTGATTTTTTTTAAAATTTATTCATAATTTACTTTTTCCAAACAAATTAATAAAAAAATTATCTAAAAATAATATCATTGTCGACCTACGATGCATTATCTTGTTGACGATCACCTAATTACGACTATAATCCAATTACTTGGTGGGCGCGCATTGAGCCACCACTGTTGATCGTAACCATCGACATATTCAATCATGTCGCTATTTGCTGGACAATGGTATCTTTTGTTATTGCTATTGTTTATTGATCCAAGCTCCTTAACTCTATTTCATTGTCCATCAATCGTTGATGATATGTTCTAATTGTGACCCATTAAATATAAACGTTCCAACATCTATCTTCAATAATTGGCTATCCACCACCCAACTGCGCATTAAGTCTTCATGTGGCAATGTCTTTAACCCCACCAATAAATAAAGTAGTTTTATATTAAAAATGAATTATTATGAATATTTATAATTGTCTATTGATATGTGCCTCAATATTTGTTTTATTATACACAATTTGATGTAAATAAATAAAATATATTTTATATAAAAAGATAAAAAAATATTTTATTGAATTATTTTTTTTAAAAAAAATATATATATAATAATATATTAATTATAGGTGTTTTAATTAAGTGGTTAGGAATAATATTATACCAAGAGATATAATATCAATGTATAAAGCCTACTTTATTTCCAAAAATATATAGATACTGTTTGTACAGTGATATTAAGATTAGCTTTTCTAAAAGCTTGCTGTCATGATGAAGATTCCATTTAGGTCCATTTTCAAAGGCCCACCCTTGCTGTATAATTGCTGTGTGTTCTTTCGAATTTTTGATATTTGTTTTGGATGCTTTTTTTTTTTTTTTTTTTCAGTGTCAGCAAGCAAATATCAATATAAAAAAATGTAAAATAACAGTCTGACACTCATTGGTAATTATTATCATTTTTTTTATTTGTTGAACATATTTGATTTTTTTAAATAACAATGGGCCATCTATTGAGTTATGAATAATAAAAAAATATAATAAAGTTACTAGATACAATAAAAATAACAAATAATTATACGACTGGGAGATTGTATATCTAATACACTATCAAAACATAATAAAAAAAGAAATATGGCTCTTTGTTTTTCAATAAATATTTATCTAAATTATTTTTTTATTTTATGTTATTTGGTATACATATAAAAAATAATACTTTCAAATATTTAATAAATATAAAAAAATTGATAAAATTATTTTCTGATAAGCTTAATTTATGCTTTAAAAAATAAAAAGTGATTCTTTTAAAATTCATTTACAGTATACTTTGTCTACCAAAATAAATTAATAAAAAAAATTTACCTGAAAATGATTTCATTGTTAGTCTATAATGTCTTATCTATGGTTGCTTATTTTCAATGATAATCCAATCGCTCGGTGGGTGGTGTATTAAGCTACCATCGTTGGCTGCCAACCATTAGCATCTTCAACCATATCGTTATTTGTTAGACAACAGTATTTCTTATTATCACTATTGTTCCTTAGTTCAAACTTTTTGACTCTTATCTCGCTACCTATTAGTCGTTGATAGTATGTTCTAGTTGTGACCCACTGAAAATAAACGTCTCAACATCGATCCATAATAATTGGCCATTCACCACCTAACTAGGCATTAAGTCACCATGAGTCAATGTCTCCCCAATATACGGGTATTTCTGGGGAGTATATACGTATTTATGGTAAAATATATTATGCATAATATGTGTCTATTGTAACACTCGTATACGGTTTAAATAGTCTAATGGTGATTTTGCGCAGAGGAGCGATGATGTTAAGCTTGAGTGACGCTTGACACAGCGCTTTTGTATGCCCGAGGTATTACAGTGGTGCTTGATACCTATTAATTCGACGTTTGTGTGCCGATTGTAGTAGACGAGACCTAGTGCGGCTATAGACATTTATTTCATGCGGGATAGGAAGAGAAGAAAGTGAATGAAAAGCGAAAAAGAAAAATGGGAAAGTGAAAGAGATTAAAGAAGATTTTAAAATTCTATTTCATTAGATATGTTAGATTAAAAGTAGAATGTAAGTATTCTAAATTTATTTTTTAATTTATTTTATTTATTATTTTATTTTATTTATATTTTTAGTTTTAATATACATATATGTCACCATCTATACTATTATTTTAAATATTATTACGTGCAAGTGTTTTACACTAAATATTTTAAAATTTTGTTTGGAAAAATGAATGTTTAAAAAGATTAGTTCATTTTTTATATAATTAGTAAATATTTTAAAATATTATATTTTTATTTAAAAATATTAATAAAAGAGAAGTCATAAACTTATACATTTAGCCATACATATTGAGAGTCAATGCACGTGTTTAGTCAATAGTTTATTTTATTTTGATATGAGTTTATACTTTTTTATTTATAAAAAGTTTCATACTTTTTTTTTAAGAGAAAAAAGGTTTTTTAATTTTTACTATAAAATATTTTATTTGTTATTTTTTGTGATAATCATTATAAAAAATTGACAAAATAATATATTTAGACGTCTTTAGCATGTTGGGCTTGTTTAAAAATTACATCTATTCTTATGAGATGACCCAAAAAAGTTGTATTTGACCTGTTTATATGGTATAATTATAGGTGGCCTGTCTATGAATTTAGCTAGTAATATTTTGGCCTAAAATTATTTAAAATATATAATTTTTTTTTCAAGTTGACATTTTGTAAGAGTTTAAACAAAAGAAAAATAGTTATTATAAATCATTCAAATTATCAAAGTGAAACTTTATTATTAAAAATGTTACAAGAAATAGCAAAATAAAATAACCGAACACCTGTGTGCTTCAATTATATAATAGTTGATTATTTTATATTTTATATATTAGCTTTATAATATATTTTTGATGGGTACACCAATAATGGGTAGTAAAGAAGGTCAATAGAAATCCAGAAAAGTGATCAACATTTCGGTTTTTAAAAGATGGGAAGGCCCAGAACAGGAAAGCGGAAGATGGTCAACGCATTGACCATTCCTACAGCACCAACCCTACTCACAAACGGCCAACTTAGCGTTGGCTTGGGTTACTTTGGGGCTAGAATAAAACATGTGACGCCTATTCCATTTCGACCCACAGCCCATCAGTTGATCGCCCGCAGCCTTTCCCTTTGTTCTCCACGGCGTGCACCCAACACGCGGGACGGCCAATTCAGACGTTGACCGTCCGCTTCCTATATATGGGGCCCAAACAAGACTCTTCTACAGTAATGGCCTGACTCGCTCGAGCCCATGGCCCATCCGTGGCTAACGACTGACGCCTTTCATAAGTGGCGACAACACGCACGCAGACGGCCAACCCAGGCGCTGACCGTCCAAGGCTGCACATTGGGCCCCAAGCATTTTTCAACAAGAATTGGCCTGACACATTTGTGTGCCCACCCGCCATAAAAAGCGCCAACCACGATCCTCCGAGGATATTCCAGCGATCTCAAAAGGAATATTAGCAAAGATTGGCGCCTTCAAATAAGGAAGGCGCCAAATCCTCCCAACTCCTTGCCAGCGAGGAACCTCAACATGAACATCTTTGGGAAGGAAAGAAAGCTAACTTGGAAAGTGGTTGGCATTATCAGAAGAAACAATCCTCCACAATTGGGCAACGAGCATCAGCCTCCAAAAGGAAGGCCGGCCGCAGATCACAGGGACGATCATCCCTTCCAAAGAAAGAAGATCGCCACCTTTTCCATAAAAGAGGCCCTGGATTGACCATCCAGAGCATGCTTTCCTCCATACTTGCAAACGCTCTCGAAGACGCTTTCTTGCATACTTTCTTGGGCACTCTGAGACATTGAAACTCCCAGAACTGCATAAGCTCTCTGCTACTCCAAGCACGTTCATCTTCAACCCTAAGTCTTTTTGAGAAATAAGCTCTGGTTCCCAGTAGCAAACTCTAAAACACAACCAAACTCTAAGGCAAGAACGGCGGGTCTTTACACACGTTCTGCCTTCCCACCATCGAGAAAGGTCCTGCGCCTTTCTGACATCTGAACAAGACACTCTTTTCCCCTCTCCCATTGCTCTCTCTCTTTCGATTCGCTTCCATGAAGAAATTTGTTTCTTGACTTGAGCGTCGGAGTGTTTACGGTGAGATTTTCTCCCGCCGTTAACGCTGACATCTTGTTCGTTTTAGTGGTGTGTAGGATTCGTAAATGCTCGGTGAATCCAAGTTGCTCGCATCATCCAGGTACGCATCAACTTTATTTATTTATAGCTAAATAATTGACGTACATTATTATTTAACATATTTTTAAAAAATAAATAAAAAATTAAATAAGGTTAATATATAAAAATAAATTATGAAAATAGTTACATATAAGTAGTGGACCAGTATTTTACGTCATTTAAATGGATACTTTGTTGCTGTCTCATAGAAAATAAGAACATCCAAAACAAATATTCATCTAGAGATTTAAGATATGTAACACAAAGCAACCAAGACAGCAAGATGAACCATTTGAAATTCCTAAAACACAATAAAAAAATAATCAAAAAATATATTGTTCTTTGTTTTCTCATAAATACTTAATTAAATTATTTTTTCCTTTATTGTATTTGGTATACATGTCAAAAATTAACATTTTTAAATATTAAAATGTAGAAGAAATAGATAAAATTAATTTTTCAGTTAATAGAAACATAAGTTTAGATTTTAAAAAATAAAAATAAAAAGTGATCCCTTTAAAATGTATTCACAAATTACTTTTCTCTCCAAAACAAATTAATAAAAAATTTTAGCCGAATGGCCTCCACGAGAAACTCAATACCATTATTTAGCGATATTATCGTATCTCACAAATAGTCACCTACTTACAATGACAATCTAACCGCTCAGCAAGAGGTACATCAAGCCACTATCATTGGTCATCAGCTATCAATAGTTTTAATCAATTCATCAAGTGTTAGATAATGATATCTCTTACTGTCACTGTTATTCGCTGGCTCAAAGTTATCAACTTTGTCTTTCTATTTATTAATTGTTGGCAGTATTTTCTAACTGTGACCTACTTAAAATAGATGTCCCAACATCCATCCCCAATAATTAGTCATTCATGCACCCAACTATGCATCTAGTCACCATGTGTCAATGTTTCTAACCCCACCAATAAACAAAATAGCATTAAATTAAAAACTAATCAACATTATTAATAAATATGAATATCTATGATTATCTATCTATATGTGTCATAATTTATGTTTTATTATGCACAATTCAATGTATTACATAATAAAATACAAATATATATATTTATATTTCATATAAATATACTTTTTTTTTTGGCAAAAAATATAATAAAAAAATTATATCATAATCTAGCTTTTAAAAAAGTCGATCTTGATGCCATTATATAGACCACATCAATATTTTCTAAGGAACAAAATAAACTCTATCTGATAATATTTTATCTGTTAATTTATATTATTTTTGTTATAGGCATAATAATATTGCTAACAATTTAATTAAATATTCTATAATTATTACGTGGTCTGGTGAATTGTTCATGAAAAAGTTTAACAAAAGAAAATATTAGTTATTATAGAATATACTACTAAAAAACCAAACGATTGGTTGATAATTTTTTTTTATATTTTCATGGATAATAATTTTATTTGATAACGACTATAGTTGTAGAAATAAATAAAATATATTTTAATATAATATCATAAACTTTTTTAATTAATTAATCAAAATATAAAATATTTTATAATAAAAATATTAAAATAATTAAAATAGTCGCTCTTTACTTTTGAATCATGTAATTGTCAAATACAATATATGGTTGCCAAAAAGTAAAGGCATACAAAGCAAATCTATATTTAATTGTTAAAATAAAATAATTATATTTAGATAATAAAATAAGATAAAAATAGAATTTTGAATTGATATTTTATTATTTAGTTAATTACTTATAATATATAAAAATAAATTAAAAATTAATTTTTAAATATTTAATATACAATAATAGTAATAGAAATAATAAAAAAATTGATATAGAATAGTTCTTTTATTATTATCTAAAAAAATATTTTAATATATATTTAAAAATTTGGACAAATTTAATTAAAATCAAATCGGTTGATCAATTTGGAATATAACGAATCAAAATTTTATAAAATTTAATCAATATATATTAATATTGTTGACAAATATGATAAAAAATTAGACTTAATTATTTTTTTACGAAGTGTATGAAGATAGATGAAAGCCACCTGTTTGGGCCAATTTCGCTCAAATTATTAATTTTTTATAAATATATTTTTATTTTAAATAAATATATTGTTTAAAGTTAATTTTAATATATTATATTTTATATAATTAATAATTTTTATATAAAAATTTTTTATTTAAATTAATATTTTTGAGATAATTTAATTTACATATTATAATTTTTAAAAATTATATATTTTTTATTATTTTTATGTATTTATATATTTTAAAGTAAAATACTTAAAACTTAAAAAATATCTATGACCTAAACCGACCTGACTTATGTCATGAACATATTTCGCTTGACTTCGCTAAGTGATCATAAGTTTTTATCTAAACTTGAATGGTGTTGAATTTAAATTTGATTCTAATCGTATTTAATTTAAAGTAATAATAATTTTAAAAAATATTTGAAAATGATGATTTTTTAATAAGTAAAAATTAAACAATACCAAAAAAGTGTTATCGTTTTTATTCTATATTTCAAAAGTATATCAATTTTTTATAATAATAATAATAATTAGAACTATTAAATTAAAAAAATTATTAATTTTATTAAAATAATAAAACTATAACAATTTTTATTTTAGAAGTCTATAAATTGAATATTACCTATAAACCAATCATGGAGCAACAGGGACCATTGTGAAAAGGCCTAGGTGGAATCTAGATGACAGAATCAATGACGTGAGTATGTTAGTGACATGAGTGGAGCAAAAAAAATGAATATCGAGAATCATATAAAGTATTATAATTTCTCTTTTTAAAATTTGATTAATATGCTTAAATAAGTTAATATTGCACCCAATATATTAAAATTTAAATTTTATCACTTAGTGACAAACACGTAATATTAATTTCATAATATGACGATGCACCGTTAAAAATGTCATAATGTTCATTTTTTTATTATAATTTATGATATTATTTATTTAATTTTAAGTCACATTAAAAATACTTTTATAATAAAATTTAAAAATTTTAAAATTTGCTATAAAAAGCCAGTACATGGTTAATGCATGTATCTCACTCATGCATATTACAAACAAGGTGGATACTTCTTGTGAGGTATGAGTTTAAATTTTAATTTTGATTATTGATAATGAGAAGAAGGGGAGTTTTAATGTCAAATAAAAATTTGAATCAGAATTAACTCTAGATTCGATTATATCAAATTGAAAGGTGCCTAACCAATATCTGATGTGCATATTTATATGTTTTAGCAAAAGAGGTTACGTCTGGAAAAAATCTGACTGGAGTTCAAACATACTTTTTACAAATTATCCACGCCTGATGCATCAATGAAGTGATGCTCACGCGCCAAAGTTTTTTATCGTAACACCCAACGCATGACAATGGAATAAAGGTTTGGAATTCACTTGCTTTATATTAATTCTTGCCAAATTTTAACTCTGTGAACTTAATTTGAACTTTTTAAACTTCATATTTATTACTTTCTTTCTTCTTGTTGTTTTATTATTTATTCTCTCTCAAACTTTACTAAAAAATAATAGAAATCAATTTAGATTTGTCTATGTATACTAGTTGACACTTGAACACTAGATTGAGTCCTCGTCAGGGACAAATGTCATATACTGTGGCACACAAATGTAACTCAAGCATGCGCAGGGTGCGAGGCAATTTAGTTTTAGGACTCATGTGTCGATCAGATTTCTATTAGATGTTGAACAGCTTGTTTTTCATACATGTAGAGCACCGGTTTAATATTCTTTAACAATAAATATAATCTCGTCCAATTTTAACTTTTAGTTCAATTTTTATTAATTTTTAATATTAATTTTAATTATGTTGATTAAATTAATTAAGATTATGCTTAAATTTAAACTTAGATCATTCAACTAATTTTTTACAATGATCCATGTATAAATAAATAAAAATTTTTATATAAATATTAATAATCTTATATTTTTCTTATATTGAAAAAATATTCTCATCTTTTAACTAATTATAGTCTCTTCTCTCTTAATTCTTTAAATACTTAACATTGTAGAGGTCTATAATTCACGTAAAAATTTAATTATGTAATTTTAAAACATGTAAAAGGTAGAACATGTAACATTGAACACCTAAAAGGTGTACACATTAGAAAATACAGAAATTCTATGTGTTATTGTGAAATTTTACCGCTTTATTTTAATTATGAAACATGTGAAAATAATCTAAGATAAATTTAAGGTATGTAAAGTTTTTACTTAGAACTTAGGACATGCAGGAGCCCTTTTTTTAAAAAATCAAAACATAAGTTTTATTTTAGCTAAGTGACTAATTTTATTAATTTATTTTTTTATGTTAAACACTAAAAAATATACAACATATTTTTTAAATATATGTTTAAATGGTAAAATATGGAAAAATAACATGGTTAATAATTTATCGAAAAGCAAAGTATCGTATTTTTTTTATATTTTAATTGAGTATCAAATATTTTTATTTGTATTATTTTTTTTTACCGTCGTGACTATTCAGCCATCATTACACGAGCATGATTACATGGCTGCTTACGTCGTGAAGATTCCTTTACGTTCGTTTCCAATGGCCCACCCTTACTGTATGATTACTTTATATTTAATATTTTAAATCCGTCAATGATATTTACTTTGGATGCTTTTAATTTTCCGGCGTCGGCAAGCAAATATCTACATAAAATAATGCAAAATAATAGTCTGGCACTCGTTGATAATTATTGTTATTATTTATTATTTATTTATAAGAGTTATTTGAATTTTTTTAAATAATAATGATCCACCTATAAATAAGTAAAATATATAATAAAATTAATAAATAAAATAAAAAATAATGAATAATTATTCGACTGACAGGTGGTCGATTATTTTTTTTAAAATTTTTAAATATGTTTAATATTAACATTTTCTTGTAATAATAATCTAATAATTATATTAGAAATTCTAAAATTTTCTATTAAAAATTCAAGAAGTTTTTTAATGTAATTGCAGTTATTATACTAAAAATTCTAAGGCCGTAATTTTGTTTTTCTAAAAATAAAAAAAGGAAAATATGGTAAAAGTTTTATTTTTTATTTTATTTATGATATATTCATTTTAATATTTTAATGGTTAAAAAAATTAGAAAAATTATTATACACGTACCCATAGCTAAAGCCCTTGAAATCACTACTTGGATATGAAACTTATGCACTGATGTTACAATTTTAATAAAAATGGGCTCTGTATCAATAAAATACCATCATCTATATATAATAAATTGGTACAATATTTATTTTAAAGTGGTATCTCTGTCATAAATGGAACTTGAATGATGTGTATTTTTTTATTTAAATTTTTTTATAATTTTTTTTCTTTTACATATCAATATATTTAGTTTTTACAATATTAAGATACCAATAGTATTTTAAAAATATTTTATAAATTTTTTCTCATTGAGCTAAGGGTGTCTTATTAAACAAAAGACAATGAAGATTTATACTACTTCTACCTGCTTTCCCGCCGCACGATTTGGTGGTATGCAATTTCATTGCCTTAACTTGAGTTGCTTGCTTAATTAAGGCTGCGAGACAGAAAGCAAGAGATTTTTATACTTTGAATGACACATAATATTTTAACATTTATATATATAAATGACACAAATAGATTGCAATAATTATAAAAAAAAGAAAAAGGATTATATTTTTGTTTTTTTCTCAAAAAAATTTTAAAAAATAAGGTTATGGTAGAATTACCTGATACCTAAATAAAAAATTAAAAAAATAAGAATAATTATATTATATAGCAAGTAACAATAATAGTTAAAGTCACAGAAAAAGTTCATATAAATAATATTTTTAAAAAGTAATCTTCCTAATATTTGTGTGATATATATATTTTACATGTATAATATCTCTAATAGCTTAATTAAATATCATGCCATTATTACGTGGTAAGATGATTTTTAATTATAAGAGTTTAAATAAAAAAATAGTTATTATTAATCCTTAAAATTTTTGAATGAAAACTTTAATGTTAAAAATATTGTAAAATATAAAAAAAATAAAATAGCCTAACACCCGTCACTCTCAAACATGTAACTGTTGATTATTTTTTATTTTATCTATTAACTTTATAATATACTTAATTTGTTTATAATTAAGTAGAGAGTATATATTATTATTTAAAATATTTTTAAAAAATTTAATAAAACTTAAATAATTTTTATAAATAAAAAAATAAATTATAAAAATAATTATAAATGAGCGTCGAACTAGTATTTTTATATAGATATTTGCTCGTCGTCTAAATAAAAGAAAAAGTATCCACAGCAAATATCCACTGAGTGAACCGAAATATGTGTTGTGCAGAGCAATAATGGCAGCAAGTTGGACCACGTGAAATGTCTGATACACAATCCAAAAATTTGAAAAAAAATAACTGAGGCTCTTTATTATTTTTTAGATAAATAATTAATTTTTTTTAATTTTTCAGCTTTCGTATATATATCAAATTTTTTTATTTGTTAATATTTAATATATAAAAAATTAATAAAATCACATTTTCAGTTAAAAGAAAGTTAATTTTAGTCCTTAATAATAAAATTTAAAAGTAATTTTTTAAAAAAATCATTTGACCATCAACTTAAATTTAAAAAAAAATTACCTAAAAATAATACTGTTGCTGACCTATGATATTTGATCATTGGCCTACGATGATAATTTAATCGTTTGACGGGTCGCATATTCAGTCGACATTGTTGGCTACCAACCATTGACATTTTTTATCATGTGGCTAGTCATTAGACAATGATATTTTTTATTATTACTGCTGTTTATTGGATAAAATGCCTTTACTCAGGCTCACAACCCATTGATATGCTACCCACTACTTCTTGACATTATTGTTAACGTCCCTAAGCCCCATTGTGGACCGTTACCCAGCCATGCCAGAGCCCACCTTGGTAGTCATTGGCAACACAACCCACTAAAAATAGATGTCCCAACATGGTTGCTGATAGTCAGCCATCGATGCATCGACGATACACTAAGTCAGTTGGGTTGGATTATAAATTTTTGAAAATATATTTTTTTATTTTAAAAAATATTAAGTTTAAAAAATTATTTTAATAGATTATATTTTTATATAATTAATAATTTTTATATTAATATTTTTTATTTAAAAGTGATATTTTAATCTATATATTATAAATTTTAAAATATTTATATTTTTAATTATTTTCTTGTAATTGTAAAATTTTAAAGTAAAATAGCTAAAATAAAAAGAAAATATTTGTATCTTGACTTGAACCGAGCAAATGTATATTATTAAAATATTTGACTCGATTTGACTAAGTAATTATAACTTTTTATCTAAATTTAGTTTATAATTAAATTAAATTTAATTTTAATCACGTTAATTATGTAACAAGGATAAATAAAATAAATAATTAAAATAGTTAATATTTGGTAACTAAAGTTTAAAATTACTATAAAAGAGCTGATTTTTGTATTCCATATTTTAATATAATAATATTTTTTAGAAATTATTAATCTGATATTTAAAACAGTTAAATAAAAAAAATATTAATTTTAATAAAATAAAAATATTATTTTGCTCTCCCAAACGAAAAGCGAGTAAATTGAGAATTTTCCACAAATCAATTATGCAGCATGATTGACAATCTGGAAAAAATTAAGCAAAGTAGAGATATGAATATTGAAAATTATGAAAAAAATATTATAACTTTTTTAAAAATAAGCTAATATTACTCTACGTATATCAAATTTAAAATTTTACCACTTCTATAATTTTTTCGGCCCAGCAGCCGATGCACAATGTTAATCTCACTTATAAATATATGGCGCATTATTAGGAATGATATTTTTTATGTATTAATTATCAATTATTGAGATATAATTTAATAAAAAAATTAAAATCAGTCATTTCAATTAAATTTTACAGGGGTAGAAAAAAATTAACAAATTAAATGTAAAATTAAAATAAGCATAGTTTTAGTGAATACAGCTGGCCATAATTACTAGCTTTCTCGGTCACAGTCATCGATTGCAACGACAATTTATTATCACGGCATCTGTTTATGTGTTTCTCAGTCCAACATTTTGTTTTTTTGTGCCAGCGCAAGGGACTTATAATTTTTTAAGCTCAGCTTTGATATTTTTTATAGAATAAATTTTCAATATTTATTTTGTTAAAAAAATAAAAATTAATAAAAATTTATTTACGAGTTGTAATAATTAATAAACAAAATTTTATATATTTTTATTCCATAAGAACATAATTATTCTATTTAGCTGGACAGCAGTACAGAGAAAGACTAGCTTGCAAGTCTAGTGAACTAACCACATTGGTTTGATCTCTGGACGTTACAAATCAGCGTTGGAGTTGAGAGCAATCTTTTGAAAGTAAGGCAATGGAAGCTGTCGCTTTGAAAGCTGCAGATCAGGCAGCCGGGAACTGTTTTGCTTTGGCCACGGCTAAGATCAACAAAATGCTGTCTTATATTCTACACTACAAGGACAACATGGATGATATTCGCAGTCAACGTAATGATCTGGAGATGTTGAAGAAAGAAGTTGAACAGCGGGTGCAAGCTGGTGAACGGAAACTAGAAACGATTGTTCCATTAGTCGATGATTGCCTCAAAGACGCGGAGGAGTTTTTGGCCGGCGATAAATGGAGTGACTTTACGGATGAGAATAAGATAAGGGTGAAGGACCAATGCTGCTTCGGTTTGGTGCAAAAGAATTGGATATACCGCTATCTTATAAGTAGGAAGGCTGTGAAGAAGTCCGAAATTACAAAAGAAAAAATCACGAAGATGAAGGATTGCAGTTCAAGAGCTGTAACTTTACCCAATGAACCACCAAAGCTGGGGTCCATGCCAACTGTGTACTCCAAAAGCTTAGCTTCTAGGGAATCAACTCTCAAGGAGATAATGGAGGCCTTAAAAGACAAAAAAGTTCGTGTGATTGGCATTTATGGGATGGGAGGCATTGGGAAGACAACGCTGATTGAAGAGGTTGCTACGCGAGCAGCAGCTGATGGATCATTGTTTAGTGAAGTAGTGATGGTGGAGGTGTCGCAAGCTCCGGATGTTTCAAAAATGCAGCAACACATAGCAGAGAGGATTGGCCTGCCGTTACAAGATTCTAAAAGTGTTGACGAAAGGGCACGCAAAATACACGAGGGGCTCAAGAAGAAAATTCCTAATGAGGCAGGTGATCGAATGTTGAATAAGGGGGGGAAACAAGTAGTTGTGATACTGGACAACATCTGGAAGAAACTTGACTTGGAAAGAGTTGGAATTCCGCGCGATTGCAAAATAACTTTGACCACCAGAAGCAAAGATGTGTGCCGTGATATGGATGCCAATAAGATATTTGAAGTGCGGGGCTTGGATGACACAGAAGCTACGAAGCTGTTCTTGGAAAGAGCAGGGCGCATAGCAGATCATGATGATGGCTACAACTCTGTGACTAGTGAATTGGTGAAGAAATGCGAAGGTTTACCGCTCGCAATTGTTGCCCTGGCAGACACACTGAGGGATCGGGATTTGTCGATTTGGAAAGATGTCTCTGCCAAGCTTGGGAGACCCGTTTCAGCTAGAGTTGGTGGGGCTATAAAAGAAAAAGTGTATCCCGTCCTGGAGTGGAGTTACAATTTTTTAAGTAGCGATGAAAAGAAGAAATTCTTCTTGCTCTGTTGCCTATTTCCATTGGATTCGAGTATAGCCGTCCAAGACTTGATGAGATACGGGGCCGGCTTGGGCCTGTTTCAACATATGAATTCGTTGGATGAAGCGACAGAGCAGGCGAATTCGTGGGCTTCTGAACTCAAATCTTCATCCCTGTTGCTGGAGGCTGAGGATGAACGGCATGTCAAGTTACAAGACGTTGTTCGAGCGACTTCAATGTCCATTGCATCCAAAGGTATGCTCCGTGACTCCCTAATATTGACTTCTTCCTTCCTGTAGTTAGTTCACTTGATAGATTCCAACTAATAAACCATATCTTTTTGCTATGTGCGTGGAGGATTTGGTTTTCTTGCGCTATACGCTGAATGATCACACATAACCCTTAACACTATTTAGTGATTCCCAAGTCATCTCCAAATCACCCGCCAAAAGTATGTGTGGCTTGGATCAATGCCCTTTCAATCTAGAAATTAACAGCTTTTAAATAATAATTCTTCATTCCAAATCTTTTTTTTTATTAAAAAAACTCTATTTAATTTCATTTTAACTAAATTAAAGTCAATAAATCTCTTTTTAATTGCTAGAGTTTTTCCATTTTTTTTTTAATAAGATTGCGTTGCATTGTGATCACAATCATCATATTGGTGGACTTTAAAAACCATAATATAATTTTTTAACTATTAATGTGGCAGGAAACAGTGTCTTTCAATTTGGATCATTTCCTCGATTGCTAAAGGAGGATACTTTTAAAAGTTACACAGCCATCTCAATGACGAAGGACCATAATCATGAACTTTTGAGCCAGTTTGAATTTCCCAAGCTAGAAATGCTGCTATTGAAAGGTAGTCAGCCATATGATAAGTTTTCGGATAACTTCTTCCAAGGGATGAATAGCCTTGAAGTCTTGGTTATGTCGGACATGAAATTTCAGACATTACCTGCTTCAATCACTCAACTAAAAAATCTAAAAACCTTGCATCTAGAGCGCTGTGATTTAAGTGATATATCTGCAATTTCTGAATTGGTTAATCTATTATTTCTTAGCCTGCGTGGATCTACAATTGTTGAATTGCCGAAAAAGTTTGAGAACTTGGTACGTCTCAAGTTATTAGATCTGACTGATTGTTCAAAGCTCCAAGAAATCCGTACAGGCGTCATATCTAGGCTCACTGAATTGGAAGAGCTCTACTTGATGGGTAGTTTTGAAAATGAGGGACAGGATAATGAAGAAAGGGTGGCCAATTTGATTGAGTTGAATTCCTTATCTTACTTGGCTGTGTTGGAATTGCATGTTCCAAGCATCGATTTTCTGCCTAATGATTTGTTCTTTTCTCACCTATTACGGTTTCAGATATCTATCGGCGGTCAAGCTTTAAATAACTTTTTTCCTCCATATGATAGTGAGTGGGAATTATCCTCACAAATTTTGCTCCTGGAAAGCATAGAAGGCAACATGCTCCTTAAGCAAAGTATAAATTGTTTACTCCAGAAAACAGAGTGTTTAATATTGATGGAGATAAGAGGTTTGACAAGTGTTACGGACTGTTTGGTAAATGATGGGTTCAAAAATTTGAAGTGCCTTTATGTTAAAAGTTGCAACGATATGGAATATATTGCTAGCACAAATGAGTCGAACGAGGAGGGTGTATTTCCAAAATTGGAGGAATTGGTTGTTGAAGGCATAAATAAGTTGAAAGGGATATATCATGGACCTGATTTATATGATTCTTTTGATCATCTCAAGAAACTACACTTAGAAGATATTAATTATATTGGAAGTTTCTGGGACGACGACGATGACAACGTGCAGGATGACAAACCCTTCTTTAATAAAAAGGTACATCATAATTATTGTCATTTTTTTGTTTAATTTTTTTAGCAACTTATTTATTTTTACTAATATCATCATTTTATGTTGCTTACAAACACATATTTTCAAAGATGTTTAATTATCTGTTCCCCATTTGGCACAATAAAACCCCAAAGAATGTGTGCACAGACCAAAAGTTGCCTAATTTCTAAAAAAATTGATAAATTTATATATAGTCTCTCTAAAATTTTATATCAAATTTAGTAAAATTTGAAACTGGATATTTTTTTATAATAATATAGTTAAAATAGATAAATTGATACTGAAATATTAATTAGTACATAATAAAATTCTGAAGAGAAATAAAAAAAAAAATAGAACAAGGAGTAGAAACATTAATATATACATTAGCTTAAGAAAATAAAAGTAGAGAGAGAGAGAAGCGCACCAGTCCATCACAAGTAGTGGTCTTCAGCCTAGAGTCTGAGGAATAAATAAACCCCGCAGGATTGGAATTCCTTCCTTCTCAATTATTGAATCTTTAAAAATTTAATGATTTTTATTTTTTATTGTTGAAACAATTATAAAATTATAAAATATGAAAGTATTAAAATATTTATATTGTGAAAAAAGTCTATCCAAAATATTATTATTATTAACATATATTTTTAACAATATATAAAATATAAATCGTTAATCATGTGAAAATATTCGCACTTCCCCTGCCTTGGACGAGGCAAATCCGGCCTCACCTTGAAGGGCTGGGCAGGGCAGGGCGAGATTTACTTTTTTCTTAAAAGTAAAACGTGGATACGATTTCCTCATTTGCAATGGTTTCACTTTCTTTCTAAAAAGACAATATATAATTCTTGTGGATTTTTTTAAATTTTTGTGGAGTGGATAATATATTTTTACCTTGAATTTCAAATTCTAATATATATATATATATTTATGTATAATTATATGAAAAGAAAAAAGTCATAAATAATTTTGAAGGCGCTTTTGAAAAGCTGGATGCATTTAAACTTTTTATATTACAGATACAGTGCCGGATGAATTTTTTTTTTTTTGGGGGGTGTGAAGGAGTTTTTTCAAAAGAAACAAAAAGTTATATATTCAAGATTAGGTAGATATAGGCAGGATATTATAATATCCAGAAATATGAACATAAAATAGATTGATAGGAAAGTCGTGAGTGAATTAAAAAAAAAAATGATGAATTTGGGGGGTGGAGAGAATACGTGCCAGAAAATTAAATTATAAAAATAGATCAAATAAATAAATAAATAAGACCTAAGTAGAAATAAACAAAAAGAAGTACACATGAGATATTATCATAATTATTTCAATTAAAAATTATAGTTGAAAAATTAAGGAATTTCTGATATAATATGGATAATATTTTGCAGATGAAATTTCCTAGTCTTGAAATTTTGAGAATTGTGAATGTAAGTGGCATTGTGGAGCTGTGGCATTTGGCAGATGTTGAGGAAGAGGTTCCAGCATTCCCAAAATTAGTTAATCTAACACTTATTGAACTGCCAGAGTTGAGGAGCATTTGGAGGAACAATGATGTTGTTACACATCGAAGTTTTCAAAACTTAAAGAGATTAGTTGTCCATGGCTGTCCAAATCTAGAAATGTTATGCCCATTATCTGTGGCCACAGTCCTTGAACAACTTAACGTCCTAGGTGTAGAGGAAAATGAGAATATGAAAGAAATCATTGCGAAAGAAATTGGAGGGATGAAGAACGGTGACACAGAGATTAACATATTTCCCAAGCTGCAGTATATGAATTTGGTGCTCCTACCTAATCTGAAATGTTTTTTCGAAGGGAGTATCAAGCTTGTATTCCCATCCCTCAACATGATCTCTTGCTATGATTTGAAGAAAATGGTGGCATTTGTCATCCCAGAATATCCAGAGAATTTAAATACACTATTCAATGATAAGGTATATACTTGTGATTAATTTTTGACATTCTGTAATTTTATCTTTTTATTGTGCTTATTTAATTAAGAGTAGTAATTAATATAACCTAATTATATAACTTTTTTATTTTGTTTAATAGAGGCGATAAAAAATATTTATATTCATGAAATATTACAAAATGAAAGTTAGATTCACTAATAATTTAAAATAGTTTTTTTTTCTTTAAATTTTAGTAGTAGTACAGTTATAATCTCTATAGAAAGTCAACTCTCCCACCCCACCCTCAAAACAGGATCAAACTAAAGTTTCTATTTAATTTCATTTGTTTTTGTAATTACTTGATGTAAAATATATAATTATATAATTAATGAATTACTTATTCTCGTAATACAATGAGTTGCATTCAAAGTCTAGCATTTTTTTTATCTTAGCAGCTTCTAGACCAGCCCATCCTTACTCCTCATACAATATTACTACTAATCTAAGTATTTGAAATACAAATTTTAATTTTGACATTGTTGATGACGGCAATAATGGATTTTAAATAATCTATTTACATTAGATTTTCAAGCCATAATTATGCCTTGTGTATTATCTTATTTCAAATGTTAGATTAGGTTATCAAGAAAAGGTATCACATAAACATAATTTTATGTAAAGATAATTTCTCTCGGCTACTATTGTATATTCATTTGATGGGTGAGTATATGTCATGTGACTAATCAATAATAGAGTACTCATGTGTACTGTGTGAATTTCTATTTCAATCCTTCTATTGGGTGAAGTATTGCATTTCAAGATCCATCTCTTTGGATGGTATATAAAAAAAATGCTTGATTATTCATTTAATATATTTTTTTATTTTTTTGATTTGTATAACGAGATTAACTAAAAATAGATATTATATTTTTTTATAATAAATGCAGGTTGTTATGCCGGTTTTAAAGGATATCCGTATTTGGAATATGCATGGACCACAAGAGATATGGGGTGGCCACATTGACGCTAGGTCATTCAATGAGTTGGAGACTATCAAAATAAAGTATGCTGAGAAAGTTATAAAAGTTTTCTCATTGGATGCAATTAAACAGATGCAGAATCTTAAAAAACTTTATCTTCAAGAATTTCAATTAGCTGAAGAGTTCATTGATCCCGTTGGATTCTATAATGATGAAGTTGAAAATCTGGCATTACTTCCTCAATTGAAAAAACTTGTTATGGACTCATTTCCTCGATTGAAGTGGATTCCATGGGAAGAGCTCGCCCTTAAAAACCTACGTGAACTAAAATTATCCAAAATCCATGGTTTGACATCTTTATTTCCAGTTTCTGTATGCAGAAGGCTTTTGAACCTTGAAACACTTCACATAATTGATTGTGAGAAAATGGAAGAAATAGTTGGGGGGAGATCGTGGGATACAAATATCGTTGAAGTCAATGTTGAATTCCCTCGCCTAAACTTTCTAAGACTTGATAAGCTACCAGCGTTTCGGAGTTTAGGCTCAAATAACGTCATCTTAGAATTTTCTTCTATCGAAGGAGTAGGCTTTGGCCAATTTCAAAATCAAATTCTATTGATTTTGCTTCAGAAGTTTCAGCACGTGAAAAATCTTAAATTGGGAGGATGTGAAGCTCTATTAGAGTCATTTAATCTCAAAGGACGTGCATATGCAATTCCTCCTCGGCTAAGGAAGTTCACGTTGTACGACATGCCCAATTTGCAAAGGATTCCGTGGACGGTTTTTTCAGTTAAAAGTATCCATTATCTAAAAATATCCAAAATTCATGGGTTGAAGTTTCTTTTCCCAGCTTCCATGCATAGTGAAGGATTTGTACAGCTTGAAGAAATTCACATTAATCACTGCAACGACCTTGAACAAGTGTTTGCACAGGGAAGTATTGAGGTTACATCTAATAATGCAACTTCGACAACAATTGTATTGCCTCGTGTAAAAATTATAAAATTTAAAGACTTACGAAGTCTACGCAGTTTTAGTTCTGAGTACTACAATGACGTGGAACTCCCATCCTTAGAGGAAGTGAAGATTAAAGACTGTTCAATGATGGAAACATTTTCATATGGATCTCTTAGTACACAAGGGTCATGCAAAATTAGAATGGATTGGGAAGATGAAGAAGAGTGCTACGATCTTAATGCGTTCATTACAAAAAGGTACGTAGAGTTTTTTATCAATAAGTTTTTAATATATTATTTTTGATCCGTTTGTACCGTTATAATTAATTCTAACTGGTGCGCCCATACAATTTTTTTCTCCTTTTGGTTTTGTTTTTTCTTTTGGTTTTCGAAAACGAGTATTGCAAACATGGCCTTGCACCTGGACAAGTCATATATATGCATATAGAATGTCAATACACAAATTGTTTATCAAGTCTACCTCTATAACTTGTACCATTGCTCATGAGGGGGTTAAATGACTGTTTTGACATTATTGTTTTGTTTTTTTATCCAAATTTTTTATTATCCTATTATTTGCTCATTCTTTTACCCACGTGATTATTTTATTGGTGTGTTTAGTAATTAAATTATGCAATAGACCAATACAATTATATATATATATATATTAATTGTATTGGTCTATTATCTCTAAATTTTCTTTGTTCAAGCAAGCAAAAACAATGTGAAAAGGAGAAAGAAGCTATAATGGTGAAGGAAAAATAACAAAAGGTTAAAAATAAGTGAGAAGTGAGGAAATATAAAGAGTGAAAGTTTTTATAATTTCTCGATGTCATTTAATATTCTAGATGAGACCTATTGATGGACGGACTAAAGATATGCTTTGTAAATATTTAAGATTAAATATTTAAATTAATTATAACTATTTATTTTTTATAAATTATACTTATATAGAATTATTTTATTTATTTTGACACTTATATATCAACAACACGATTTTGTTATGCAGGAAAGAAGCTAAAGAAACAAAATCCACAGAAGGAGAGACAAGTAGAGAAGAAGGAGAGACAAGTAGAGAAGGTGCAAAAGGAAAATCCGTAGGAGAGACAAGTAGAGAAAGTGTAAAAAGAGAATTTGTAGAAGGGGAGACAAGTAGAGGAGCAAAAGGAGAATTCGTAGAAGAAGACACAAATGAAGAAGATGTAAAAGGAGAGACAATTGGAGAAGGTGCAAAAGAAGAATCAGTAGAAGGAGAAACAAATGGAGAAGACGCCAAAGGAGAATCTGTAGAAGGAGAGATAAGCCGAGAAGGTGCAAAAAAAGAATTCGTAGAAGGAGAGACAAGTGGAAAAGACCTAAAAGGAGAATCCGTAGAAGGTGAGACAAGTGGAGAAGTTACAGATGTATAAGATTAGCAATCGAGTTGCAAAAATAAGGTGAGTTAGTGACTTATTTCGTTAGAATTTATTTAATTATATATATATATATATATTTGTAACTTTTTCATTGAAAAACAAAAAGAAAACTTAAAATTGTTAAAAATAAATATACACTGAAAGATAAAAATAATGCAATCAATGTTTAATTTTTATAGATTCATATTTTATAAAAAGTTGAGTCTTATCTTATTAATCTCCTAAATCTAAAAAAATATACATTTTAAATAATATGGGTTACATTTAAAGCTTTTAACATATAAAATTTTAGTTATATAATCATAAATTTTAACTTATAAAAATAACTATGCTAATTGTTTCTTTTGGATGACAAAAACAATATTAGGGCAATTCATTTAATTTTGTGAGCTTTAAGAATTTAAATGAGGTGTGTGAAATTCCTTTTTATGTTAACTTGGTAACTCAGTAAAATTTAGGCCAACAAATTGCGTTGGTTTCAAACCAAAGTAATATGGACAAGTTATTTTTAATAATTATACATTTTAGAATGTAATTTACTAAAATTAGCCATTATTTATTGAAAATAAAATCTAGCGTGCCACTTTCCTTTTTAAATATATTTTATAACATATTGGGCAGTGGTAGTCACAAATGTGTATTTGTGTTTTCGTTTATTTTATTTTTGACTTACAATAATAATTTGCTACATCTTTTAATATGCATTATAACATTTTAAATTATATCTTTATTGGTTGTTAAGTTACTGTTGTTATATATATTTATTTTTTGCAGGCTTTATTGGAGCTTTAACTATGTAGAAGTGTTGGAGACTTCATAGCAATAATTTCTTAAGTAGGATTATATTAGTTTGTGTGTGATGTTGAGCTTGTGGTAATGTGGGTTATATTTCTTTGTTATTTAGTATTTGGGTGTTCTATTTATCATGGTTATGTCTTTAATGTTATGGAATGATTATAATTTAAAAATTTATGATGCTTTATATTTGCTTTATTATACTAATTATTGTTGTCTTTAATTATTATAAGTGTAATCTTATATAATTTTAGAAGATGTATAATCCGTTGGATGTGCTAGCTGATTATATACATATTATATGTATATATGTTTATCTTTTATATATAGTGTGGCATAATGAGTATACTAACCAGTTAATGACTGTATATATACTTGTTATTAAATAAAGATAAATATAATTTTTTAAGTCTCCATTCAACACAACAACCCTCCAATTTGAAATAATAAAACTTAAATTAAATTTATAATCTTGACATATATTTAACTGTTCAAAATCAATGTATAAAAATATATATTTTCACTTTGTGTTTTATGGACTTTATTTCTTCAACTTTGCATTGATTTAAAATTCATTGTCATGGAGATTGTCCTCTTTCAACCTCATAATCTATTACTAATGTCAATTAGTGCATATTAAAGGATACTTTATTGCGTTCAAATAATAAAATCTCTTATATTATTTTAGAGCCATTAGATTTACAAAATTTTTTTATTAAATATATATATAAATAAATAAAATTAAATAATTATCATTAGTAATAATATTATTAACTTAATTATAAAATTATTTATATATTATTTATTTAATGATTAACGTGTTACATTAATTTATTATTTTAAAATTTACTTGGTGTCTACTTTATCAAGGTCTGTAGAATTTGAAAAGATTATAACATAAAATTTTAGATGTTCTATTACTACTTAATCTGAACCATCTTCATTGAGTTATTATTTAAACTTTCAGGTTGATAATACCTACCAAAATAACGACACTATATAATTTAAAGTTGTATATGCTTCAAGCTCTATATTTTTGAATTGAGATGGATTTTTATATTATTATTTTTGTTCAATTTAATTAAATCCTGCCATGTTTTTCTTTCTTTTATTTTTACTTACTTTGATGTTATAAGATGCAACATTTTGCCTTCTTCCATCCCTATGGCGTCCAGCTTCCATGATAAATAGACCACCTTTCTCATTCATTGGTTGCCTTTCACTTTCAATGCTATGGTTAACATCATTAACCATTAATTTAAAAATAAATAAAAACTATCCTTTCATTAAAAAAAAAAAAAAAAAACAAAAAAGGATAGCACACTATATAATTCTCTATGCAATTACTTCAATACACTTTTTGATATTATTTTTAGACATAATGATAAAGTTGTATATAATTGTAAGATTGTGTCATAGTTATTGAGATTTGATGTCTTCCTAGGTCGCGATTGTTATACGGATTACAGAACAATCGGACTTCTCACCTCAAGTTCAACTCGAATGGATCCAAGTTTGGATTTGTCAACTTGGATCCTGCATGCTACAACTAGCTGACGAGAGGTTAGAGGATTGACGAGACTCATTCATCAGTTTATCTTTCAACGTTCAAATCAATGATCTTTCTAAAGAAATAAAAAAATGCGAGAATGTGAAGGAATGTGATGATACACATATATAGGGGATGTGAGTGAGAGGAAGCCTGGCTCCTATAATTTGGCTGCTGGAGGGCGGCTGACTAAGTGGAGGATTGAACTCTTGGATGCGTCCGACTGAGGGGCGACTCACTAAATGGAGTACTAAGCTGCCGAATACGCCCAACTAAAAAGTGGCCCACTAGATGAAAGACCAAGCTTTTGGGAGCGCCCAGCTTAAAGACGACTTTGCGGTGTGCCCAGTTTAGAGGTGGCTTTCTGATTTTGGCCACCCGAAATGTCCTTGCCGCCCTAGCAATGGAGAACTCAGAAAGGGCGTGGCACAGCTATTGCCATGAGCCTGGAGTCGGGCAATATTCCAGGAGTTGGGGGTGGAATTCTGGACTCAGTCAGAGAAAGAGCGAGAGAGCCGCATAAATGGGCATTCTCTGCTTGGCCGAAGGCTTCGAGGAGCCCTGAACGCCGTTGATGATGGGCTTTGTGCTCCATTTCGTTCCAATTTGAGAAGGAGCATTTGTGCGCCATTTTTGCGGGGCTCCTTCGTGCCCTGCTCTACTGAGGAGCTCTAGGCTCCATTTTAGAAGCTTTGGATCACTGTTTCGCCGGGAATGGGACGGAGGAGCTAAGCGCTAGGCTCAGGGAGCTTTGTGCCCGTTTGGCGAGAACATTTGGACACCATCGTTGAGAGTTTCGTGCTCTATTTCGTCAGGACAGGAGCAGAAGAGCTGGGCACCGTTGCAGGGGACCTCGAGCTCTGTTTCATCGGGAATGGGACAGAGGAGCTAGAGAGCTGGAACAGAGGAGCTAGGGGACCACTTTCGAGAGTTTCGGGCTCCATTGCAGGGAGGTTTGTGCTCTATTTCGGCTGAGAATACTGAGAGCATTGGGCGCCATTGATGGGGGTTTCATCGGGCTCCATTCTCCTCGATTCGAGATGGAGTAGCTGGGCGACGTTCTCGGAGAGCTCCATTGTGCCCTGTTTGGCCAAAAGCTTCAGAGAGCCCTGGATGCCATTGATGAGGAGCTTGGTGCTCTATTTCAACTTCATTTAAATAAGAACAGCTAGGTGCCATTTTAGGAGTGTGCCTTCGTGTTTTGTTTTGCTAAGAAGCTCGGGATGCCTATTTAGGGAGAGCTTTTGGGCTTTGCCTTTGCTGCGAAGCTATGGGCACCATTTTAAGGGGAGCTCTGTTGAGTGCTCTGGGTGCCATTGAAGGGGCTTCGTGCTCTGTTTTGATTGAGAACACTGAGAGCATTGGGCATCACTGTTGGGGGCTCCGTGTAGGGGCAACCGGGCGCTCGGACAGAATGCTCCCCAAAGTGCAATGACAGAGGGGACAAAACACTCGAATACGGAGGGACAGCACTCGGACGGATGGTCAACAAGAAAGAAGAAACACACCAAATTTAACGTGGGAAACCCTTCTGGTACCGAAGGAAAACCACGGGGAGCAGAGGCAACAGCAAATCCACTATGTGAAATAGGTTACAAACCTCCAAGAGGGAGTATCCGCCACACACCCAAGATAAAAATAGAAAACACTCCCGAGCTAACCGAGAAAACACACACTTGTTTTTCTTCACTCTATTTTTCTCTTTCTCCCTTCTCACCTTTGGTGCACTCCTCTCTTTCATTCACAAAGTCCTTTGCCTTTACATACTCA